>CM076576.1:168059682-168294305 GCA_034641835.2 Pinus albicaulis
GAGGCGGAGAATTGATCGCATATTATATAAGAGGCTGTTGTGTTATGATATGAGGCTAGTGGATAAGACATGTATCGTACTTGCCAAATCTTAGGTGGTCATGGTCACTTCCGTTGCCATGATTGGTAATGATAAATGTTCATGCGATGTATAAATCGGGAAATAACATATGATTAGTTCCTAGGATATAAGAAACAAAAGAGTATTAGTATCTTACCCATTGGTGTAACCAAAGTGACTTCAATACCATTAACAGTACTCTGCTGCCAACAAGTGTCCATAACCTTGGCAGAGTTGTTTTTTCACCCTCGGAACCATGATCCTTTGTGTATACTTAGGAGTGTTGTTATGTCAAAATGTAGACCATTATGCTGGCTTGGTGACCAGTTAACCATAGTGCCATTCACGAGGACGGAGCGAAACGTGGGCAGGCCGGCTCGTGATGAGACCTCTTGTTCCAAGGTTCGTTTATTTGATATACCTTTTGGACCATATCCCTGGTGTGGTGGCCATAATGGGAATGCCACTTCACTTCCATCCTCATGATCATGGTAGGCTGGCTCTCGATGAGACCCCCTATCCTGCATTTGACACTTCACATATCATGTTTACATATTTTTTCTTTTTTTTATAGAATACTTTTCCTTATTTATACACAAAGGGTGGTTCAACACTCCTTAAGAGTAGGAATGGTGGAAGAAGTCTTATCATCTCAATAGGAAGATATAAGCTCTTTGCTCTTATTCCCAAGTAATAATCAAAAAAGTTTAAGGGGATCAGCATGATAAATATAACCAATCAGGACAAAATTAGTAAAACCATGTCACCAAAAGGTCAGAAATAAGTATGTCCTTCCGTTTGTCCTCTTACTAATGCAGAGCCTTATAGATATAGCGATTTATGGTTTGCAGATTTCGGTATGTTGTGATTTTATATTTCATTGCACAAATACATAGTTGTATCTTAAAGACTAGAAAGAAGACGGGCAAGAAGCATCCTCAATTTAGATCAGCAATAGGGATAAGCTATTTCACAAGGAGAGCAAAAGTATGCTAGAGGTGTTTCTTTGAAAAAGAAACAACGACGGATGATAGAAAAAAAAAGAACAGCAAAAATGCAAATGCCGTTCCTTTGGGAAAAGGAACGACAAAAATAAAAATACTATAAAAAACACTCTAAATGCCATTCCTTTGAAAAAGGAACAACAGTAATAAAAGAACACTGTTTCTTTGAAGAAAAAGGAACGGTGGTAACCAAAAGGAACAGAAGAAAACGTAATAATGTCGTTCCTTTGAAAAAGGAACAACAGAGATCCCGAATGTTGTTCCTTTAGAAAAGGAACAGCACAAGGAACAGCAAAACAAGCAAAATCAGCATAAAAAACACGTAGATGCTATTTTTAGAAGGGCAAAAATCAAACTTCGTGAAAGAAAAGGAACAGCAAAAAAATGACAAGAAAATATTTAATTCAAACTTATATACAAGAACCATTCAAAAAAACAAGAACTTATGTACAAATTGCAAAAAGAAATGAACCCTTAATGAATTACAGGTGAGGAAGATTTTTCTTCCTCTCCTAAGATCTCCATATCAGTGTCTCAGCGTAGCTGCTGGCAGAAGGATTCCCGAGTGAGTGGTTTGCGATAGAGACGGACTCGGTGGCCATTCACTTTGAATGCATATCCAGAACCGTCAATGGTAATTAGAGTAAGGGTTCCGTTATCATGCACCTTCTGGATTTCGTATGGTCCCAACCATCGAGTCTGAAGTTTTCCCGGGAAGTCCTGAAACCGAGAGTCGTATAACAGAGCCCAGTCTCCCTCGTGAAAGACTTTGTTTTTGATGAGCGCATCATGCCATTTAGCTCGCTGCTGTTGAATCAATGCTATATTTTGTAGTGCAGAGAGCCTAATTTCGTCTAATTCATTGATCTGCTGTAGTCGATTGATTTGTGCCTCGCTTAGATCTAGGCCAACTTCCTGTGCTGTCCGTAATGTTTTGATTTCGAATTCTATGGGAAAAATGGGTTGTTTTCCAAACACTAATTGATACGGTGAGTAACCGGTGGTGCTCCTCCATGTGGTTCTATAGGCCCAGAGTGCTTCAGGTAGTCGGGTAGCCCAATCACGCCTATGTGACGCAATGGTTTTCGTTAGGATTGATTATATTATCTTATTGCTACTTTCTACCTGCCCATTCGCCTGTGGGTGATATGGAGTAGTGATTTTATGCTGGACGTGATAATTGTTGAGTGTTGCAGCTAATTTATGCCCAACAAATTGTGGTCCTCCATCTGTAATTATTTGCCTAGGAAGGCCATAACGAACAAATAGATGGAACAGGAACTGTATGACAGAGTCCTCTGTGGCTCTTGGCAATGCTTCTGCCTCAACCCATTTGGTGACATATTCTGTTGCCACCAAGATGTATGTTTTCTGATTTGATGAGGGGCTGATGGGTCCAACGAAATCAAGAGCCCATCGCTCGAATGGTTCGATGACTAACTGTGGTTTCAGAGGCATCTCATCAGCTTGACCAGGTCGTCCTGCTCGCTGGCAGCTGTCACAAGCTTGGACAAACTTCTTCGCATCTTTGAAGATCGTAGGCCAGTAATATCCTGTTTGCAATACTTTATGTCCAGTTCTACGCTCAGCGAAGTACCCCCCACACGGTCCGTCGTGACAGGATTTTAGGATGTCAAAGATTTCATCCTCTCTAACACATCGCCTGATATGCATGTCTGCTCCTGTGTGAAACAAATAGCCCCCAATCCACGAGAATCGAGAACTTTTCTGAATAATCTGCTTGCGCTCATTAGGAGTTAAATGTTTTGGTAATTTACCTACTGCGAGGTAGTTGGCAACATCAGCATACCATGGTGTTTGAACGGCAACAGCAAACAAGTGCTCATCCGGAAATTGATCTTCAACTGCTGCTGCATCGCTTGATTTTGGTATTCTCGAAAGAAAATCGGCTACAGGGTTTTCTTTGCCAGGCCGGTCCTTGATTGTGATGTCGAATTCCTGCAATAAGATTAACCATCGAGTTACTCTGGCATTTGTGAGAGGCTTGTTTGCTAAATATTTTATAGCAGAATGGTCTGTATATAAGATAACAGGATAGCCTGTAATATAATGTCTAAATTTATTGACAGCATGTATTGCAGCTAGGAATTCTTTTTCAGTAACAGTGTAATTTAGTTCAGCAGGGGATAAATTCTTGCTGATGTAATAGATGGCATATGGTTTTTTATCCTCTTCCTGTCCAAGGACTGTGCCAATGGCTGTATCGGAGGCATCAAATGATATCTGGAACGGTAGGTCCCAGTTTGGTCCTCGAAGGACTGGGGCTGTGGATACAAGCTTCTTTAGATCCTCGAAAGCACGGTCACATTTGTCTGTCCAAAAAAATCAACGTTACCGGTTAGTGCATATAAAGGAGCAGCAATGTGTGAATAACGCTCTATAAATCGTCTATAGTAACCAGAAAATCCAAGAAAGTTGCGTACCTCTGTTTGAGTAGTAGGAGTGGGAATGAGCAAAAGTATTTGGATTTTGGCCGGGTCTACCTGAATGCCGGCTGCTGAAACATAATGTCCTAGGATAAGTCCTTCAGCCATCATCATGAAACATTTTTCGTGGCTTAAGCAAAGCCCGGTAACAATGCAGCGTTGTAGGACTTTTTCTAGGGTGTCTAGAGCTGGATCAAAATCATCTCCATATGGTGTAAAGTCATCCATGTAAACTTCAAGTCCATCATTTATTAAATCTGCAAAAATGCTAAGGATAGCCCTTTGGAATGTGGCAGGAGCATTACATAGGCCAAAAGGTAGAACTCGATAAGCAAATGTTCCCCAAGGACAAGTAAAAGTAGTTTTATCCTGGTCTTCGGGGGCAATCTGAATCTGATTGTATCCACTGAAGCCATCCAGGAAAGAAAATAATTTCTTTCCTGCTAAAGTATCTAATACTTGGTCTATGAATGGGAGAGGAAAGTGATCTTTCTGTGTTGCCTTATTTAGTTCCCTATAATCCACACAAATTCTCCATTTTCCGTTCTTTTTTGGTACCCCCACAAGTGGAGAGACCCATTTAATATCAGAAATAGGGTAGATGAAATTAACATCTAAAAGTTTCTGTAGTTCAGTTCTTACGACATCCTTTAGATGAGGGTTAAGTCTCCTTTGCGGCTGACGCACAGGTCTGGCATCTTTTTCTATATAAATGTGGTGTGTACATAATTGTGGATCGATTCCTTTCATATCAGGATAGTCCCATGCAAATGCTTCTTGATACTTTGTTAATAGATGGATGAGCTTTGTTTCTTGTTCAGGTGTGAGATTAGCATTGATGTTTAAAGTTTTCCCCGGTGCAATTTCCACAGTTTTACTATTTGCAATAGAACAGGTATCGTTTTGTCATGCGTGTCTTTCAGAGGATCTTCCTCCAAGTCATTATCAAATGTTGCTTCTATCATGTGACACTGTGTGCAAGGTTCAGTTTGAGTAATGAAATTATTAATGGCATCGTCTTCTGTTTGGTCTTTGAAATCAAGTGCCTCTTGTATAGTTAATGGAGATCTGATGTTATCAGTAAGGTATGATACAGGGTGCTTATTAGTTTTGATTATTGTGACACTTGGCTGCGCTGGAGGATATAGAACTAAATTCTTGCTATTCGGTCCTCTGGTTATGGTCATATTTCCCTATCGACAGCCAATGTAGGCATCGGCAGTAGCGAGCCAAGGTCTACCTAAAATTAGCGGGTGTCCATCAAGTCGGGTTTTTGGATTAATTATCAGGAAATCGGTTGGATACTCCCAGGATTCTACAGAGACCATGACATCATGTAGAGTACCCTCTGGTCTAACCACAGATCGGTCAGCCAATTCTAACAGAGTAGAGGTGGGTTCTACAGATGTAATGTCGAGCTTTTGGCAAGTTGTGGTTGTTAAAATATTAATTGCAGCCCCTAGATCCACTAAGGCATTAGACAGGGTCTGACCATAAATTTGAATAGTTATAATTGGATTCCCGGGGTCTTCATATTTAAGGGGTGTTTCTCTTCCAGACAATAGGTCAGATAAGGTACCGACTACTTGGACTCTTGGATTATTTGTTATATTCCTCCTTGGTTTCTTTATGCACAATTCTTTGATAGTTTTGGCGTATATGGGAATGTCTTGAATGGCTTGGAGGAATGGAATTTTTATGTATAGATTTTGTAATTCTCCCAGAATGTCAAAGTCAGGATATTGTATGGGTCGTGGTATGGCTAATCGTTCTGGGAATGGAGGAGAGGATGTGGTTGCTTGATTATGAGTTTGCTGCTTATTTACATCCTCTTGTTGTAACTGATGTTCTCTTGGTAACCGATCTTCAATATGAACTGTTTTATCTCCCTCAGTTTCAATTATACGTCCAGATCTTAACTGAAGGTCATTGCACTCCCTCAGGTCAGGTCCTATTTCTGGTGATTCTATGATTTGAATAGATTGGACCTGTCTGTTGTTTGGATTGGGATCGGGTTGGGCTGGGAGTTGTGGTCTCAGGTTAGACTGGGGATTTTGTTGTAAGGCTGGCAGAGTAGGTTGAGGGAGCGGAATAGTTCCAGCTGGGTGGTACATCGGTCTTTGCCAGCTTGTCTGCCAGGGTGAATTTTGTGAAGTAGAGGGAGTCCATTGTGACGGATATGGGCCATTTTGCCAATATGGTGGAGTGTAAGGGAAATTTGGCCAACCAGATTGGCTTGTTTGATTCAGCCATGGATTTGAAGAAGGAAACGATTGTGGTGACCAGTTTGTAAATGGGGGTTGAGATTGATTTTGCCACATACCATATTGTTGAGCATTATACTGTGGGGTTTCAAAGAAAGAGGTTGAGTCCGGAAACATACCAGGTTGTCTCGGCTGCCACTGGCGGCGCTGGTTGATCGAATTCACCGATTCTGGTTCTTCTTCTGCTTCCTTATATACCGCTTTCAATCCAGGAAGTGAGGGGCAGCTCTCCGTAAGGTGATCTTTTGTACCGATGGCGCATGTTTGGACTTTATCTAGTGGACACTCCTTGTGGCTATGTTTCTTTCTGCATCGGGGGCAGAAGATTGCCAAATTCTGTTCTGCCTCCAGTTGCTTCTGTTTAGCCTGCACAATATCAAGTTGTGTAGCTAGTGTCCCCATAATATCAGTTTTAAAATTTTCTAATAAATTTCCAATTTCTGCACGTGTTACTCCTTCTGCTGATATTTTGCTATCTCTTGCAAACCGATCGTATTCTGTCGGTTTTATTCTTGTGCCGCCTCTCGAACTCCTGATACACAAATCAATAATGTCAGCAAAACTCTCTTGATAAATATCCCCTTTTCCCATAATGTTTAATGTTTCAATCCATTGTTCCTTCATACCCCTTATTAATGCAGTTTTTAACACATTATCAGGTAAAGGTAGTGATGCATAAGGTGATATTTGTAGATTATACTGAAAACGTTCCACATACTCCTCTAATGTTTCATTCGGTCTAGCTGTCATTTGAAATATTTCGTCTTTTAATTCTCTAGACCTACAATAATCCTGATATTTTTTTAAGAAGGATTCTTTCATTTGATCCCAATTGTTGATAACCCCGCCACCTAGCCCCATAAACCATCTTAAAGCAGCCCCTTTTAATGTAGAGGGGAATAATTTCAATTTTTGGGGATCGGTGGTGTAATCGTACCCCCTACATAACACATCGAATTCAAATAAGAATGCATCCGGATCTTCTGATGTGAGTCCGTGGAATGTAGGGATATGCTGAAGAGGGATAGCTTTCATGGGTGCATTTGCTGCAGAATCCACTATAGGATATTGTAATGTAGAGGTTTGAGTATTTGGCTGGTTTTGAGCATTTGGTTGGTTTTGAGCCATGGGATCGAATATATGCCAATACCCTTCTGGGATATCTAGGAGGGTATTCCTAGGTTGAGTGGGAACTGTTTTGACAGGGACAGGGATAGTTTTAACAGCGGACCCCTTATCTGGAATAATGAGAATACCAGGTGTCTGAGGAGATTGAACTCCTTCAACAATGACTTTCGCAGCACTCCCCTTATCTGGGCTATCTAATGGTTGATTTGTTTCAATAGGGGATTTTGGTTCCTTGATTTCCCCTGTTTCCCCTTCTCCTTCACAAAAGTTGCTAGAGTTCCCTTCCTGCAATAATTCTGGAGTGGAATTTTCAATTTCTTGAAAGTCCTGCTCTTCAGTTTGACTATGCACCTCAGCACAGGCTACAGATGGTGATCTTGTGGCCTGAAGGGAACTAGTAGGCGGTTTAGAAATGTTTTTCTTGAGGCCTACTGATGGCTGAGATTCTGTTTTCTTATAGATTTCGTCTATGAAGGTCATTAGGCCAAGGGTCACCGGCCCCTTAGCTTTTTCAGGCTTGGATGGGGGTTTGATATTCTTTTCTGGTCTTTTCTGCTTAGTCATGCACTCAAAAATGAACTACCAACTTTTATTTAAACAAAGCAAACACAATTCTGTTAGGAAAGCAGATAGTGGAGCAGGGTTTTTACATGCTTCGTACGTAGGTTCTTACCTTCCATTTTTAGGATCCAACTCCTCCCTAGCAGGCTCGTACACTACTCTGAAAAAGACAAATGGCTACACTCTTTCCCCGGCAACGACGCCAAAATGTGGAGCTATAAAAAGGGTCTCTTTCACCTCTAATTACCTCACATTAATATGTCAATCCGGGAGCGTTTTGTTATTACAAAGAGTGACTCAATCTGAGGCTATCACTTGTCAGAGTAATGCTAGTAGTACAGTGTTTAAGAAATAAAAGAGTAAATGGATGCTTGTATGTAACTAAATTACTTCAAAGAATAAATCACACACTCAGAAAACTCAACAGCTTATCAGTCAAGGGTTCGGCAGTGATAACCCATCCCTTCAGAAACTGATGGAAAGGAAACTAGAGCATAGACCACGAGCCTGGGAGCTAGACAGTGACTGCCAATACTCACTACAGCCTTCGATCATCTCTCACACCAAAACATCAAATGCAAATAAATGGAACAACAAAGTAAATAAAGGATTGAACAACAATTCTGGAATGGAACAACAACTCTAAAATGGAACAGCAATTGAATAACTAAGTCCCGCGGGTTGTAACCAAACTTAATCTATACACTCTTTGCAATCAAATAACATTCTTTCACTCTAAAGGCGATTCACACAAATCACACTGATGGAACAGCAATAACGATTAATGAATTATGAAACAATACTTGATAAATCAGAAACGCGCACAACACATTGGAATAACAGTCTGAATCAACGAAATTACGATTGTGCTTTCAAATAGAACACTATTGTTTCTGAAATCAACGATTATAAAGAACACTGCTTCAGCAAATATATAACACGAATACTCAGTATAACAGCTCGCAACATAATAATAAGAACATGCAATTAACTCTGAAAAGGATTAATAACTTGATGCGGAGTCAACACACGATTCTGTCTGTAAAAACCTCAATGATTCAATCTTTAATAGAGCATGGAATATGAACTTATAAAGCATATCAAATTACCAAATAACACAGATAAATAAACCACACAAAAGTCAAGTCGTAATGGTACAAAAGCAAGTGTCCTCCGGGGCCGGGCCCTTAGCCTCCAAGGATACACCGCTTTAAGTTAATGCAGACGCGAAGATGGAATAATCACCAAGCTTTTATTAATGCATCGGTCAAAAATACATCGAACCAGTTCTCAACGAAACTTAATAATCAAAGCTGATGTCTTACAGAAAATTACATAGAAAAACATATCCTCCCCTAAACTAACAGTGTTGTCCCTTTATATAAAGGTGACGGCGGAGATGTCCAAGTAATGAGATAAATAAAGCAGCGATCCCTCAGGATCGAAGATCCTGAGGGATTCGCCAAACTGTTAATTCTTCATCCTTTCCTTTCTTTGGCGCCGAGCTGGTGTCTAGTTGAAATAACTAAGTCCCGCGGGTTATAACCAAACTTAATCAAATGCACTCTTTGCAATCAAATAGCATTCTTTCACTCTAAAGGCAATTCACACGAATCACGCTAATGGAACAACAATAACTATTAATGAATTATGGAACAGTACTGATAAATCAAAAACGCACACAACACAATGGAATAACGATCTGAATCAACAGGAATACAACTGTGCTTCCAACCGGAACACTATCATTTATGAATCCAACGATTAAGAAGGACACTACCTCAAGCGAATGTATGAAACGAATGTCAATATAAAAGCTCTGTAACAGAACAGTAAGAGTATTTAATTAAGGCTGATAACATGTAATGAACTCTGAACGAATCAATAACATAATGCAGAGTCAATCCATGATTCCACCTGTAACAACTTCAATGATTTAATCTTAACAGAGCATATAATATCAACTCATGAAACATATCGAATTACCAAATAACAATAATAAACAAACCACGCAGAAATCAAGTCGTAATGGTACAGAAGCAAGTGTCCTCCGGGGCCAGGCCCTTAGCCTCCAAGGATACACCGCTTTAAGTTAATCCAGACGCAGAGATGAAATAATCACCAAGCTTTTATTAATGCATCGGTCAAAAATACATTGAACCAGTTCTCAATGAGACTTAATAATCAAAGCTGATGTTTTTCAGAAAATTACATAAAAGCGTATCCTATATATCAAGCTAACAGTGTTGTCCCTTTATATAAAGGTGACGGCGGAGATGTCCAAGTAACAAGATAAATAAAGCAGTGATCCCTCAGGATCGAAGATCCTGAGGGATTCGCCAAACTGTTAATTCTTCATCCTTTCCTTTCTTTGGCGCCGAGCTGGTGTCTTCTCCTTCTTTTCTGAGCCGATTTGCTGTAATCTATTTAGCCTTGGTTGCATTCAGTTCACCTTCAGAGGGACAACAGTTATCTCGACTTTGCCTCTTCCTTTGGAGCGGCAATTCCTCATTTTTTCCTTTTCCTGTTCAGAAAATAACCATTATTAGTGGTTAAGTCTTGCATATCAATTTCCACATGTTTTATTATAATTCCTTATTACTTTCTAAATTCATGAGACAAAAAGGTTTACAAATTCTACTAAAAAGCCACTGAAATGATCATCAAAAACATACCTTTTCAGTACTCCACACCCACCATTAATGAAAATGAGTGTCAAGGTGCCCCAGTACAATCTAATAAGTGTGAATAAATTAGTTGAAGTCGAACACTTGAAAGAATCTACCAATCAGGAGGCAATGATGAATCCCCACTGTCGATAGCGAAGAGTCTGCCACTGATGACTGCAAACCATAAGGTACTGACAAAAAGACTCTAGACCTTATTCCCAGAGCAATGAGTTGGGTCGATGGGAAAAGATCTACTAGAAGGAAGGCATTAAGGCATCCCACATCAGTCCAGCGCGAGTGTAACCCACAGGCCAATATTTGGAAGGAATCGGACGAAGTAGAGTGACAGAACCAAACCGAAGTACGTTTCCGACATGCACAAGATGAATCTAGCGCACGGAAGAAACCCTCTGAACCAACCAATAATGAAAGCTGACACAGAGGCAAGATATCCACCAATAGGGTCAAATGGAAATCAAGGTAATGCACGAATCCCAAGTGTGATAATGTATGCTGACGTCGAACACAAGGGAAACCACTCAGTCAAAGACCCATAATGATGATCAAATGATGAGCACAAGGTCACCTATCAATGATGGAAATAGGGCCAGGGTGCGGCTCTAGGTTTGCTCTCAGAGCAATGTGTCGTAGTCGATAAGAGACAAAACCGCCCGCAAGAAGTCAATGGAGACCTTCTTAAACCAGCACAAGCAGAAGACCAAAACATCTGATGTGATAGAACAAGATACTGAAAAAACCGAGAAGGCCGACTGAATAATGAATCAAGAGACACCGTAGAATGGCCAACTCTGGTTAAACTTCCCTTGAACAAAAGCACGACTCTTGATGACCATGGCAGTAAAAGGTGACACGGTATAAGTCTGTTATGTAGGAGGAAAAACAAACTCTCCATATGATTGGAAGAGATAACCAGCCGGGGGAGGACTAACCAGTGAAACAAGGCAAAGGCTGAACCTAGGTCAAAACTAAAACCATCCCAAATGAAGGAAATATATAAGTATATGTGCTTTGTTCAAGGGCGACAAACTGACACTGTACTGCCATCAAATTACGAAGTTACATCCTGTTCCCGCTCTTTTTGTTATATTTGATTTTTTTGTCTTTTTCATATAATAAGCCTGAAAACGAATAAAATAATGCTATGGTACAATGGATAGAATGAGTATCAAGAAACAGATGCACTAGTTCCTGGGATTGGAACGATCCTATGCTCAATGCACGGTGGCGGAAACTGGTAAGCGATACTCAGAGGAATGTTCCATCCATGGGTAAAAGGGTGTCAAGTCGCGATAGCCAAGTGCATGCAATGGTTAACTTGTACAGATAGACAAGGTCAAAAGTTGGCTTAAACATTGAGTCCAAATGAAGCTGGCTAAAGGCCAAGATAAACAAGTAGCCAATATGCAATGCAGTAATACAACTCAACAACACCAGGGAGCCTCTAGGGTAATAGCCAGAAAAATGATAGTGAGGAAGAAGAATAATGAAGCTTCAACACATAAGTCATGGCAGGACTAAAGAGGACTCCCGAGCCTACATAAAACGTAGCATGGGCAACAAGTGATAGCGAGGAACTAACTAGGAAGCCCATGTAAAGGAAGGCTCTACCACCAAGTCATGATTAAATAATCGGCGAGTGAAATGGGTGTAATACTCATGACCTGATGGGATCGACCCTACGGCAAGTGATCAGAATGGAGGCTAGTATTAAAAATGCAACGGAAAGTGGATTCCCTAACCTATATGCCAGTGAAGCTCATATACCTGCCATGACGGGTCAGCAGTCATGGATCAAAAACCGAAAAAAATCTCAAATTTGTCAAAATGTACATGAAAATATACCAATCTGGGAACTTCCAAGCATCCGGGTTATGCAGCTTAAGATATATTGAAAAAAGAAGCATAACAAATTTTTGCGAAAAATTTTCAATTTTGGGCATAAATAAACAAGTTACCTCATATTTGGTTCATTGTTACATTGCTGATTTGGGAAAAAGTGTTGTGGAGAAAAAGCCTCTTTCGTCAAAATAGGAGCAATCGACCGTCAAACTTCACCGAAATTTGTCAGGTAAGCTCTTAATTCATCCTTGCTATTCATTTTGTCCATTCATAAGTTAAAAATTAGGGATTTTCACTGTAGAATCATTTTCTAAAAATCACGGGTTTGTGCATACACAGGTTTATAATGAACAAGTCGCGTATATACGCGACTGTGCACAAAGAAAGTCGCATATGCGCAACCCAAAATAAAAAAATGCGTAGCTAATGAACGAATTATTGAAATTTTTCAGGATGACTATATCTTGGAGAGAGTGTGAACACAGTGCCATTGACAATGAAGTCATGCAGGACCAAGTATCATTGAATATTCTCCGAAATTGTGGATTGCTCAAGTTTTTCAAAATGCCAAATATGAAGAGTAATGTCTGGTTGCTCGAAATGCTGGTGAACTATTGGGAACCAGAATAAGACTGCTTCATTATATATCAAATGCCCATACGCATCGAGGTGGAAGATATCTATTTTATTACTGGACTCTCCCGGAGGGGAGAGCTAGTAGACTTGCATGGTAAGCCTTTGGGAGGGCTAACCGTGGAAGATTATGTCCACATCTACTGCGTAGAGGGTTCTAAGAAATTTGGAACTCAAATTACGAACAAAGATTTAAGAGACTTGCACATAAAAATCTTCCTTTTTACCATTGGCAGGGTGGCAGGATCTGCTTCCCTACACCAGGAATACAGGACTCAAATGAGTATAACAGTGGAATGCTTAACTCATTTATATGATTGGTGCAAGGCTCTACTGATGAACATGAAGCAACAATTGACTTCTATCCGAAAAGAAAAAACAAAACATTTTGGATATGGTACAATTTTGATGACATTCTTCTTCGAGAAGATTCCTGGGCTGAGACCCAAAGTGATCTCTTCTATCAGCAGCCCGAGAGATCCAAGAATTTTCCGATGGGCTGACTTGATGAAGAGATTGGGGGGAAGTGAAGTTCCCCGAACCACTTGGGATGATGAGTTCTTCCTTTGGTGGAGAGAACAAATCATCGTTGTGGAAGACTATCCCTATGTCGGGATGGATTTCCGAGGCGATCCAGACCTTTTCCTTCCACCAGGCACAGCATGGGGCACAGTCGGTAAGTTTTCAATTTTTTTACTTATATATATTTTTTTTATTTTTTCAATATGTATGAAAAAATGTGAAAAAAAAACATGTTTTTGATTGGATTCAAAATTTCTTACAATTTTAAAATGATCATGAAACAGATATTGGACCAGTTTGACCTGAGGGTTACCCATGACATAAGCGTCGCAGAGGCGAGGCGGATACAGTAGACTCAGACAGAACCCTCCATGCCATACAAAGGAACTTGGAGGGATTAACCCGCCAAGTGCCTATGGCTGCAGTGGAAGATCTGCCCTAGGCCATCCAGAGGCAGGTAGTAGGAGTACCTCGCGACTGGGTATGGTTATTCCGCCGAGTTGCCACCGCGATCGTGTTCTATAGGAACAAAACTTCTGGGTAGGGACCACAGGAGTAGATAGATATGATGTATCATATGACTGTATATTTTTTGAGACTGAACATGATCGGGCCTAAGCCCAAATTTTTTGTATGACTTATGAATCCAAATTTTGTATATTTTTGAACACTCTGATGATATATATACAGCGATGTTTGATGTGATGTGACAAATGTATAAAAATGTATGATGCTTTTGATGATTAAATTTTATTGTATGGAATGATTAATGTGCCAATCAATGGCTTGATTAGCTAATGAGTCTGCCATCCAATTTTCAGCTCGAGGAACATGAATGAAAGTTAAAAATCGAAATGATCTTTGTAACAAACGTACCCTCAAGAAAAACCGGAGTAAAAATGGATCTCGAACCCGATAAGTATTGTTAAACTGCGACACCACCAGCTGAGAGTCCAAGAAAACTACCAACGAATCGACACCCAAATATATTGCCTCCGAGAGTAGATAAACAACTGCACTGTATTCTGCTATATTATTGGAAGCAGGACCAATGGAGACTCCTCTTGATACTAACAGCTAACCGGATGGATAATGTAGCACCCAAGCCGCGGAAGCCAAGTTCCGGGTGTGTCTACTAGCACCATCGGCGAAACCAAAATGACTCATGACATCCAAAAAAACCTGCCAAAGTAGATCAAAAACATCACCATCCCATCAAAGATCGAAAAACAACCAGATATGTACAAACAAAAACTACTATATACAAAAGAAAAATGTCAGGCCGAAGCCTAGGCATAATACTTTTTCAAATAGAGCCCATTTCTGGACTCCGGCAACTCGTTTCCTTCAAAATCAACCAAGGTATATGCTCCTTTTTTAAGGAATTTTTTAACGATGAAGGGGCCATACCACATAGACTTAAACTTTCCTGCCCCCAGGGCATCTTTTTCTTGGGCATAGACCAAAACAAGGTCACCTTCCGAAAAAACCCTAGGCTTGACCGCCTTATCGTACTGAACTTTAACTCAGTTTTTATGCACTTCATTCATCGTGGCGGCATCCCGACGCTGCTCATCAAGATGTTCCAGATGAAGGAGACATTCTTCAAGACTAGAAGTGTCAGGAAGAAGTTCAACAGCTAACTTAAGAGAAGGAATCTCACATTCAATGGGAAATACGGATTCCAACCCGTGAACTAGCTGAAACGGAGTAAAGCCAGTTGCAGTTTTCACTGACGTCCTGTATGCCCAAAGTGCAAGATATAGCATAATATTCCAGTTGGATCGAGATTTATCGATTGTCGTTTGAAGAATTGTCTTCAAGGATTTATTCACGGCTTCCACTTGCCCATTGGCTTGGGGATAATACGGATATGAATGCTCCTGCTGGAAACCTAATTTTAGAGCCAACTCAGCCATCATGCTATTCTGAAAATGACTGCCATGATCAGTGACAATCTCTCTAGGAATACCAAAACGAGCAATAACCTGGTTGAAAAGAAAAAGAGCTGCAGTCTCACCATCATTCCCAAAAGTAGGCATAGCCTCGACCCACTTTGTAAAGTAGTCTACTGCTACAATAATGTACTTGTGACCTTTAGCCGAAGGCAGGTTACAAGTAGTATAATCAATACCCCACTTTGTAAAGGGACCGACAGTAATGATTGGAAAAAGTGGAGCTGGATGAGCGCGCATTTTTCGAGTATAAACTTGACACGGATGACACTTTTTGACCGACTCCATACAATCTTTGAAAATCGAAGGCCAAAAGTACCCAGCACGCAAGATCTTTTGGGCTGTAGCAAGCCTAGATAAATGACCACCACAAGCTCCACTGTGGCAATCATTCAGCACAGCCTCAGCTTCTTCGAGAGTTAAGCAACGTCTCAGGATTGAATCAACCCCTCGACGGTATAAAGCATCACCAATAATCAAGTAATTCTTAGCCAAGTGATGCAACTTACGACGCTCATCTTTCGAAAAAGTAGAGGGAAACTTCGCAGTCTGAAGATACACAATTATATCTCCATACCAAGGATCCTGTGGAGAGATAAGAAACAAATTTTCATCCGGGAAGGATTCATCATAGACTATCTCTTCCCCACAGGGCAACTCAGAGATCAATTTCATGAAAACCAATGATTTACTGGACTTGGCAGACATACACTCAAGATCAAATTCCTGCAAAATCACAATCCATCTATTGTATTTTCCCCCAATCACTCGCCTACTGAGGAAAAACTGAAATGGATTGGCTGCTACCAAAACATAAGTTTTTCGTAGAAGAATATAATGCCGGAGTCGATGCACAACATGAACAGCTGCTAAAGCTAGCTTTTCTATCAGAGTATACTGGAGTTTAGGTCCTACCAATCCTCGACTAAGATAGTATAAAACATGCTCTGCAAGAGCATCATCTTCCTAAACCAGAACCATACCAATGGTAGATTCTGCTGCTGCAAGATACAAAAGGAAATCCCTGCTATAATCAAGTGGACTCAATAAAGGAGCAGAGGTCAATGCTTTTTTCAAATCATCGACCTCGAAGTATTGGAGGTTGCCCCCTCGAAGTGGCTCATTTCTAAGGCATTCATATCTCTTTTATTCTCTTTTTCGAGCTGGTTACACAACATTTGGTATCAGAGGTTTCGATTCTAGGGTTTCGCTGCTCCAAACAGGTCATCGTGGCATTTGCACTATAGATTTTTTTCTACGAAGTTTCAAAATCTGAAATATTTAGGGTGCGAAGCCAAAATCCTGAGGAAGCTTGTCTAAAAATTTCAGAGCCTGGTTCACAATATTTTCGGAGATATGATTTGTGGAACTTAGGTCTTTTTTTAGGCTCCTAAACAGGTCATCGTGGAATTTGCGCTATAACTCTTTTTCTACGAAGGTTCAGAATCTGAAATTCGTATGGCGCAAATCTAAAATCCTAAGGAAATTCTTCAAAAAATTTCAGAGCTTGGTTCGCAATATTTTTTGAGACATGATCTATGGAAGGTAGTGCTTTTGCAGGCTCCTGAATTGCATCTCAAAGAGGTGATCGTGGGAAAAGTTCAATAACTCTCTCTCTGGGCATCGGATTGGAGTGCCGTAAAAATTGGTCGCAAGTACACAGACTGTAGTTTCTCGGCTATAAATTTCATAGACAAAGGACGAAACAGTGACACGTGGCAAGTCGTACAAATTCGCTCTACTAAACCAGTCCATAATTAGGTCATTGTGGGAGATTGGACACAACTTTGTCTTGGAGAATCCAAATCAGGTCAGACATGTGGCATTCAAAAGAGAATTCAGAGGGCTAATTCAGTGCTGAATTTTAGATATTGAAGATCTGAAATCATAGAGATAATATAATTTCAATATCGAGCTCCTCAAAGCAAGTAAAAGGTGTGTATTTTTTTCCGAATTGCATAAGTCTTGTTTGAAGAATCAAGTTGAATTGATTGCAAGGGACTATTGTAGAATAGATATTAATATTGGAGTCTAAAATGGCCCCTAAAAATAATTCAACACCCACTAAGCCTTTAGAAGGCTCTACTATGACTCATGAAGATGAAGAATGGCAACATGACATATCAAAATTACAAGAGCAAGTGCAACAAATTTCGCTCTCGCAAAGAACAACAAAAAATGAAATGGAAGTTTTGAAGAAGGGCGTGGAAACTAAGATGGATGGTTTGAAGAAAGGCGTGGAAGCTAAGATGAGTGGTTTGGAAGCTAAGATGGATGACATGGAAGTGGGCATGGAAGCTAAGATGGATGACATGGAAGCTAAGATTGATGAAAAAATGAAAGACAACATGGAAAACATGAAGAAAGATCTAAAAGTAGACATCGAAAGTTTGGGAAAGTTGATACAAGAAATGTTTCCTAATGGTGAAAAGATAGTAGAGGAAACTCATGATGAGAACAAAATAAATGTTAATCTTGATTTCATAACCTATAATGTTGGCGGGAAGAACCACCATATTCCAAAAATGGATATGAGGAAGTTTGATGGAAAGGATCCTGTAACATGGATACTACAGATGGAGCAATATTTTGATCTCCATAACATGCAAAACACACAAAAGGTACGCATTGCAACTTTACATTTAGAACAAAATACATTTGCATGGTATCGATGGCTTTGCTCCCGTAAAAAAATTGTCACTTGGTCAATTTTTACGGAAGAAATGATAGCACATTATCAGGATACAAAGAGAAACACCTTCCATAGCCAATTGATAAATCTCAAACAAAATGGTTTAGTGGGGAAGCACATTGAGGACTTCCAAAAATTGAATATAAGGGTAACTGATATTCCAGAGGAACACAGGATCGATCTCTTCATAGGCACTTTAAAGGATAACATCCAACATGAAGTTTGTGTTTTGGAACTGGATTCATTGGAGAAGGCATTCAGGTTGGCACGAAAAGTTGAATGTAAAATAATGGCGACAAGGAAGCCTACCACTCAATTCTATAAAGAAGGAAGTGTTGCTACATCTATATTTCCACAACCTACAAGGTTGACACCACAACAATTGGAAGAAAAAAGAGAAAAAGGGCTTTGCTACAGTTGTGATAGAAAATACACTAAAGGTCATAAGTGTGCTGAGAAGAAATTATTTTACATAGATTGTGAAGAGGAAGAAGAAAATGAACAATAAGAGGATATACACCAGGAACCAACCCTAGAAGAGTAAGAAATGAATCCGACCATATCGTGTAATGCACTGGCAGGAATTACCACTCCTAAAACTCTCAAGATACATGGACAAATCAAGAAGAAAAAGGTAATAGTGTTGATTGATTCAGGTAGCACCCATAATTTTATTCATTGCAAGGTAGCCAAGGAATTGAATTGTCAACATACGGGGTATTGAAGGGAAGCCAGGAAGGATAATAAGCTTTAATGTCATGACAAAGCTTCTAAAGAAAGAACAACGAGGCGTAATTGCACAATTATGCTCACTAGAAGTTCCGACATCAAAATCATCTATTTCTATAGATCTCCAACAAGTCTTGGACAATCATTCCAAGGTGTTTGAAACTCCCAAAGGACTCCCACCTATTCGTGATCATGATCATGCTATTCATTTGATTCCAGGAAGTGTTCCTCCAAAAATCAGGCCTTATAGATATCCTTACTTCCAAAAGAGTGAAATTGAACGTATGATTGCATACATGTTAGAGACGGGTATAATTCAACCTAGTCAAAGTTCTTTCTCTGCTCCTGTATTTTTGGTACACAAGAAGGATGGATCATGGCGAATGTGTTCCGATTATAGGGAGCTCAATAAGCTCACCATTAAAGACAAATTTCCCATTCCTGTGATTGATGAATTATTAGATGAATTACAAGGAGCAATTTATTTTACCAAGTTGGATCTTCGTTCAGGATATCATCAAATTAGAATGAAGACTGAAGATATTCCAAAAATAGCATTTCAAACTCATGAGGGTCATTATGAATTTTTGGTCATGCCTTTTGGTCTTACCAATGCACCCTCTACATTTCAAGGGTTGATGAATTCCATATTCAAACCCTTCCTTAGAAAATTTGTGCTAGTATTTTTTGATGATATACTAATCTACAGTAGGTCTTGGAAGGATCATGTTGAACATGTTGACAGGGTGCTCAAACTATTGCAGGAGAAACAATTATATGCAAAAAAATCCAAATGTTTCTTTGGAGTACAAGAGGTGGAATATCCGGGTCATATTGTATCTCACGAGGGTGTTAAAGTAGACCCTAACAAAATTAAAGCCATTAAGGAATGGAAAGTCCCCACAACCATAAAGCAGTTGCGAGGATTTCTCGGGTTAATAGGGTATTATCGCAAGTTTGTTAAGAATTATAGGAGAATAGCAGCACCTCTAACAACATTATTGAAGAAAGATGCATTTTCATGGACTCCTGAAGCAACTAAGGCCTTTGAACATCTTAAAGAGGCAATGTGCCTAGCAATGGTCTTAGCTACGCCAGACTTCACAAAAACCTTTATTGTGGAATGTGATGCCTCAGGAAATGGAATTGGTGTTGTTTTAATGCAGGAAGGAAGACCCATTGCTTTTGAAAGTCGTCCAATCAAAGGAAAGTATTTACAGAAACCTATTTATGAGAAGGAAAAGTTAGCAATACTGCATGCACTAAAGAAATGGCGAACTTACCTAATGGGAAGACACTTCAAGGTAAAAACTGATCATGATAGTCTTAAACACTTTTTGGAACAAAGACTATCGTCAGAAGAACAACAAAAATGGGTCATAAAGATGTTGGGTTACGACTTTGAAATAATCTACAAAAAAGGAAAGCTGAATGTTGTTGCAGATGCACTCTCAAGAAAGAATGAAGAGGTGGAAGCATTGCTTTGTGCCATTTCTATTATCCAACCAGATTGGATAACTCAAGCAAGAGATGAATGGAAGAAGGACAAAGATGTATGGATACTCATTCAAAAGTTGCAGCAAGATCCTAGTACATCTGATACATTTAGTTGGAAAAATGAGTCCTTATGGTACAAAGATCGCTTATATCTTTGTAAGAATTCCCAACTAAAACAAAAGATTCTTCTGGAATTGCACACTTCTCCTTTAGGAGGACACTCAGGATTTTTAAAAACTTACCACAGGGTGAAGAAAGAATTTTTTTGGGATGGCCTTAAATCTGATATTCAAAAGTTTGTGGCAGAATGTTTGGTTTGCCAGCAGAATAAAGAGGAAACAATTAAGACCCCGGGACTTCTACAACCTTTATCCATTCCAAGTCAATGTTGGGAGGAGATTTCAATGGATTTTATCACAGGTTTACCTAAGTCTGAAGGAAAGAGTGTCATCATGGTGGTAGTTGATAGACTTACCAAGTATGCACACTTTGTGCATTATCTCATCCATTTAAAGCAAGTACAGTTGCTACTACATTTATGGACAGAATTCAAAAGCTACATGGAAGCCCAAGGGTTATTGTGAGCGACAGAGATCCCATTTTTACTGGAAATTTTTGGACGGAGTTATTTCTTGTTTGGGTACTCAATTAGCTCATAGCTCATCTTATCATCCTCAATCTGATGGTCAAACTGAGATAGTAAATAAATGTTTGGAAGGATATCTTCGTTGTTTTGTATCTGATAAACAAACACAATGGGTCAAGTGGTTACCTCTCGCTGAATGGTGGTATAACACTTCCTTCCATACCGCAGAAAAAATGACCCCATTTATGGCACTTTATGGATATCATCCACCATCGATCACATCATCTTTAAGGGAAAATTCGAAGGTTCAAGCAGTGGAAGATCACATCGAGCATCAGCAAGAAGTTCTCCAACTCTTAAAGGATAACCCGAATTTGGCACAAAATCGAATGAAACAACAGGCAGATCAACATCGCAGCGAGAGAAGTTTTGATGTAGGAGATTGGGTATTTTTACGGCTACAACCATACAAACAAATGTCCCTCAAGCAAGCTAAGAAGGACAATAAATTATCACCAAAGTACTATGGTCCTTACAAGGTGTTGCAAAATATTGGTACTATGGCATACAAATTGGAGCTTCCTGCTTCTTTGCGAGTACATCCAGTTTTCCATGTTTCATGCTTAAAGAAGGTTATAGGTGAAAATCTTTCAGTTCAAACAATATTGCCAGAACTTGATGAGGAAGGAAAAATCATATTGGAACCAGAAGCGGTCATGGAAACAAGAACTCGACAACTACGGAATCGATCAATTTCAGAGTATCTCATCAAGTGGAAGAACTTACCCACCGAAGATTCTACATGGGAGGATGAGAATTTTATACAGAAGCACCCAGAGCTACTCAAGCGTTGAGGACAACACTTTTTTGAAGGAGAGGGGCATGATAGGTCCCTATATTACTAGTATAGTCCCTTATTGTTGTTAGTGTAACCCCCTTATTGTTATTATTGTACCCTTGTAACCCCCATTTTGTTATTATTGTGCCCTTAAATTATTATTGTTAGGTCGGCTAGGATTACATTATTGCCCACTAGGATTACATTATGGCCCCATGGACTCCTATATATAGAAAGGAGGTTTTGTAAATTGTATCATCCAAGAATTGTTCATTTATGTAATGTATTGGAGGTTTCCCCCTCAAAGTGGCTCATTTATAAGGCGTTGATATCTCTTTTCTTCTCTTTTTGGAGCTGGTTACACAACATATCCAGAGAAACCGTCCATGAAGGAGAAAATCTCATCACCGGCACACTCATCAATGATCTGATCTATGAATGGTGTGGGGTAATTATCTTTGGGACATGCTTTATTAAGGTCTCTAAAATCAATGCAAACTCGAATTGTTCCTTGTTTTTTATCTACTGGAATAGGGTTTGAAACCCATTCAGTCAACGGAACAGGGAAAATGAATCCCACCTTAAGCAGCTTCTCCACCTCAGCTTTGATAGCTGTTGCCTTCCTAGGATTGACCGGACGAAGTTTTTGCCTCATAGGCTTAGCGTTTTCGTAAGTCTTGATCTCATGCTGGACAATAGATGGATCTATACCAGGCATTTCCTCATAATACCAAGCGAATACATCCCTATACTCTTTAAAGAGATCGGTGTAAATCTGAATCTCTTCAGGGGAACATTCAGCTCTGATGAAGACATTCTCAATAACATTGGGATCCCTGGAAATGTTCACCGGGATAATTGGAGAAATCACAGCCATGTTCCCTTCAGCATATACCTGTGTTGGTGCTAAAGGGTTCAGGATTGGGCGAACAGGACCAGGAGACGGAGGACTTGGAAAACTCGTTTCAACTTCGCTCAAATCAGGTAAAAATTAAGACCGATGATGCAAATCATCCCACGGTCTATCTATACTAGTCATAGCTTCCAGGATGGCCTCTTTAGATGGAAGAGTGGAATCAAGGAAATCCTGGGCAGAAGAAGAACTAAGTGTCTAAGCTGGAGCCACATCTCCATCCAACTCTTCCGGTGAAAGAGGAGTTGGGATGGACTCTGCAGAGTCAATAATAGACTGATAAGCAATCTCAGCTACAAACATAGGAAATTCCATTCCACCCACTTGAACTTCCACTAATGTGGCGGTAGGGGAAGGTAAGGTCCAAGGGTCCGAAAAATAATGAGTTCTGAAGAACTCTCTTCGAAGAGGAGCCCTGGAGGATGAAATTTCATTTATATGAACCATAGGAGGTGTAATATCAAAAGTACCCATCAAGGAAGAATACATTCCAACCCCTAAATTCTCAACAGGCGCCTTAGTATTATCCAACTTTGGAATAGTTGAGTCAGTAGATGCATTCAGGTCTACAGGAGGACAGTCCAGTTGGTCCACTGTAAAAATCCTCCCTTCGTGAGGGAAACAAATAATCCGAAATAATGAAGAAGCAATGGCATCCATCTCATAAATCCAGTTTCTCCCCAACAGAAGGTTGTAGTCCAAGCTTGCATCAACTATCTCAACCTCTATATTTACAGTTTTTCCCCCAACACAGATGGGCAAAGCTGGGACAATACCATGCGGTCTGTGAGAATGACCATCAAACATAGTCAGAAGAGTAGCAGATGGAACAGCTGTGGGAGATCCAATTCCCTACCAGCACGTGAGAGACATCACACATGTGGAAGCACCCTCATCAATGACCGTCCGAAAAATATTGCATTTCCGGTATGATGATTTGATATGAAAAGCCATATGATGGGGGAGTCTCTTAAAATTAGTCATATCGAAAGTAATCATAAGAGAGTTCTTTGGATCGACAGCCCCAAGAGTAGTGAGCAGAGCACTGCGCTGAGCCGGACAAGACTGGAGCACCTCAAGAGCCGACATGGCACAAGGACTCTGCGCCAGATCTTCCACAATAGAGTAGTTCTGGGTAGCCCTGGCATTTGTATTAATCGTTGTACGCTTAGTAGATGCTTTGGGCATCCGAGGTATAGGCTCAACAGTAGGCCTCGTAATATGAAGCGGCTCAGTAGCATCGGGAGCACCCTTAGCTTTCGAAGACTCTTATTCACCATAATCACGGGATCTCGTAGCGACATCCACGTGAGCACTCATCATGTATATGTCTGATGGAATTTCCCCTTCCTGGGTGCCCCGAGAGGAAGCTCCAGTATTTTGATTCGCGCCAACAACTAGCTATTGCCCTTGGGGAAAAGGGTTTGTCAACACGACCTAGGAACTAGAAGAACCCTGCTGAGCTAACAAGCGCTGCGCATCCTGAATTTTAGGGCAAAGGTGAGTAAGATGGTCTGCAGTACATAACTTGCATGGAAACTTCACTTTCTTTTTATCCTTTGGACCCTCACCAACATGCTCGTTGGTTTTATTCGCATTACCCTTCCCATTCTTACCCTTTTTCTTATTATTACGTCCCTTATTCTTCCCTTCGGATTTTTGATTTCCTTTGGGGTCAGAAGTTTGGACGGCATTTACTAACAAAGACTAGGAAGGCGATGACTCAGCAGGCACGACCTGACCAGAAGGAGCAGATTGTATAGACAACTACTGTAATTGAGTAAGCAGGTTAGCTGCACCACTATTGATCGACCCAATAAGTCCATCACCATGAGGATCAGGCTTAGTCTTGGATAAATCTAATTTGGAGCAAGGAGCATTGGGAAAATATTTATGAAGGACTCCAGACTGAGAATATATCAATTCAAGCTGCTGGGCCCTAAAAATGGCCTGTTCCTCATAAAATACCCCTGACAGGGATACATCTTTAGAAATATCTGACTGTAGATATTTCAAAAACCATTCCAAAAGGAATTCTCCTAGAATATGAGCTTTAATAAGCCTCTTCCTTCTCCGTCATTCCTGAATATGGTCAGAAATGTGGGTTGCGTCGTCCTGCTTAAAATTAGCTAGGAGTTCAGTCCCGACGTCGTAACGGGCGGGCAACTGGAAATGATTTAGAAATGTAACAGCCAGATCTCCAAATGTAGCAAAACTTCCCCCAGTTAACTCAATATACCACTTGGCAGCGTTTCCAGTTAAGGTGTGTTGAAACAATCTCAACCTAATCGAATCATCGATCAGGGAGTTAGAAGAGCACCATAAATGGAAGGTGGTGATGTGATCAGCCGGATTTTCTCCATTCTTGCCTTCAAACTTTGGAATGTCTGAAGGAATTTTGGTGGGAACCGGAGTTCACCCCGGACTGTACCCGATCGGATCATTCGTCAATTTCGACAGATCTGGCAAGTTTAACGTTGCCAGAAAAGGTAAACGAGGCAGAGCCTGAGGATTCCATCCTTGATGGGATGAATTCCCTACATTCTGAAAAGAATACCTTGGATTTGATAAGGCACCAGGTTGCCAGAAAGAACTCGTAGAAAAAGGAGAATAAGCTCCTCCCAATGCAGAGTTACCAAAGACCAAACTAGTTCCCCCTCCTGAAGTATTGAATGAAGAGGAAAGCCCCTGATAGGGGTTCCAGGGATTAGAAAGAGGGGAAAAAGTCTGATAAGCACTTGACGAAGGGAAAGAAGCATTCCCTTGGTGACCAGCGTAAAACTGATTCCCTGCCCCCGCTATAGTGAATACAGGGTTCCAACCTGTAAAAGTGGTCGAATTCTGACCTCCAGACCAAGGGTTGAAACTCTGAGTCTGAGAAGTAAACGAAAAGGACCCTAAAGAAGGATTCGAACTAGGAATATGCCTAGTTCCGAAGGGGAACCCTTGAAAAGAAGTTGATCCACTAGCCATGGAAGACATGGGTGTAGATGCAGCTGCAGCAGCGGAAAAGGAAAAAGAAGGAATCCCACTAGTGGGCATTCCAAAACAAAAGGGACCAGATTGAGAAGCATGTGCTTGGGTGAAACCAGAGCCAAACACAGCAGTACTAGAAGCAATCGAAGATATAGCAATAGTGCCTCCTCCTTCAACAGAAGCAGGAGTCTGAATGCCTGCAGCACTCACAGCTGAAGCCGCGTTCCCAATTGTGGCCATCGAAAGGTATGAATAATATGGAGGATCTTCTGGTCTCTCTGACTCAGGTCCGATGTATTCAACAATGAACGGATAATCAGGAGGAAGAGGAGATGGAAGTGACTCGGAGGATTGAGACACTTCCTCTACTTGTACTTCTTCTTCCTGCGGAAATAAAACTCTCGAGGTGAGCGGAACGCTCCTCTCGGAACCAACACCATAACCAGCTACGAAACCTTCAATCCCCTGTGGAGGATCTCTCTCCACTACGTCAGACGTCACAGGGTGATACTCAGCTACTAAATTACTCCTACGGCTTCTTGAAGAAGGCTCTGGACTCTCGGGAGATAACCCCTGGATTCTCCTCGATCGACGAGGCGCTTGATCAGCCACTTTAACAAATTTTAATTAGACTCAATAAAGTATAAAGCTAGGCAAGCTAGGAGCAAAGAGCACTCACTACAAAAAAAATCCCTGAGATACAATCAAGCAAATAGCCTTTAGGTATTTCCGCTTCGAGTGATTAGGACCGGACACCAAAATACAGGAAAGCGAAATACAGGACCTCCCGAAAGTAGTCTGGGATAATTACGGCCCAGGCCTACTAGCGAAGGTAACAGAAATAGTTACGCTGACCTCCTAACAATAGCCTTTGCCGGCACAAGTACCCAAGCTTCGCAAGGGCACCCCCCAGAAGTACTGCTGGAAGTGATACGACGTCTGTCTTAGGTACCACGGGTATTCCCCCCCGCAGTCACCTATGTGGAACCTAGGAGTGGCAACTATGGGCACCAATCTGTGTCAGAAGCCGGGCGGAACAGTCTTGAGGTTAGATCCAGCAAATCAGAGAGGGGGTATCTCTCTTCTCGGCCTTCACTTCCCCTCGCGCTTGACTCTCTGGAGGAGAGCTTTCCCGGTCCACCTAACGGAGTTGGATTTCACTCAATTAATCAACTTCTATGTTTTTGTTTGAGCAGCCTTGGAGAGTTAACTCTCCACTCACCTAATCCAAGGCCTTACAACCTAGCTAGTTGGTGTATGACACTTAATAAAAACTTGCTAGTTGCTTTTAAATTATAGTGCTTATTTTAATCGGTTGTTATATTAAGTCAAAGGGATACAGAAATGAAACTCGTGGTGTTTTGTGACGCAGAAAAGAAATTAATAAAAACCAAACTACATGCAAATGCAGTAATTTCCTTTCGATGAAAATAAATTTCTACAGAGGTTCTACGAGACTAAAAAAAAATTCTTTTCAGATAACAAACTTCACACTCACAAAAACTATGAAAAAGGACTAAATGCTTAAGTGCACCTGATGCAAATCACTAAGAGCATGAAAATTCTAAGATGCAAATCCTACTAAAGTAGAGAGAAATTTCCCAAAGATCCTTCAGTTTTATCTCTTTTTTGGTTGTCCACAAATCCAGTTCCCAAAATCAGAAACTCTTAGTATAAAGACACCAAAATCGCTTGAAAACAAGAGGAGGAAACCAATGACAATTCCTTCCCAAACTCAAGTCAAAAACCAAAGGCAAGAAATCTCAAAAATGCTTCAAAAGATGTAACGAAATGAAAACAAAAATGCAAAACAAAACAAAATGACAAAACAAAATTTTTTTTGAGCTTTTGAATTTTATAAAAAAGAAGAGCTTGAAGATACCAAGAAAACTATCAAATCCCAAGCCAAACAACTCTGAATTTCCAGGAAAACTTCAAAAACGCTCAAAATCTTATAGGGCTAGTTAGTAGCAAGATTTATATGATCAAAAGAACACAAGAAACTCAGTAACTCAGCCTAGAAGAATAGTACAACCTTGCAGCAAACAAAAACTTCAAAGAACTAAGAAAGACTCTTCAAAAATTGCAACAAGACCTAGTCAATTGAACTCAATAAAACCAACCAAACGAAGGGAAAAAATCGAAGTGCAAAGAAAGACACAAAGGTAGGAAAGATTAAATGAGCAGAGGCTCTCTGTTCTGATGAAGCAGAACAACCAAGAATCCCCACGAAGAGATCTTGGTACTCGAACCAGAAATGCAAGCACTAGAAACAAGATTTGCCAGATAAGCTAGTTTTCAACCAAACAAGAGAGAGAAAAGACCAATGACCATTTTCAACACAATCCAGAGGATATAAAGACACTGCAGGAATAGGTATCCACAGGCAGACAAGACTAAAAGGTCAAGAAATCAAAAATTTCAAAATTTACCCAGGCATACGCTACTTGACAGTTTTGAAACAAGCGTGCATACGCGACTGTGTCAAAGGAAACCTGCGTATACGTGACTCCCTTTAACAAAAACTGCATGTATACACGTCTGTGTATAGACAAACCCGCGTATTAAAAGGTAAATAATAAAAAATAAAAAATATCAAGCCTGGATAAGGAACTAGGTCTTTAGTCTGACTGAGAAAGAGTTAACTGGACTGGAAATAAAAGTTAAAACTGTTGGAAACCTTTCAAACAGCTGAAACCACCCAACAGGGGAATCACAAGAATGTGGTCCCCAGTGGAGTCGCCAGTTCTGTTTCGGGGAAAAACACCCTAGAGGTTTGTTGGGTCAAAACCTCCACAGATCAGGGCATGCTATTCAAAAGGACTCACACACAACCACAGTTAAATGCTAAAAACTAGATAACAACGATAGTAGAACTCACCCGTAGTCCTACGTTCGATGTAGATCCCGCGGGGTCCAAACCCCCAGCAACCCTTCTTCCTCTTCAACCTGAAAAACAAGAAAGAACGTGCACGGAAACCTAGTTGTACAACATATATTGCTCCTAAATGTTAGTGTAATCCATGTGAAACATTATGTAAACAATAATAAATGCTTAAATGATAATATTTTCACATATACAAGTAGACATTAACACATAAGTTCAGGAACAAGATGGTTCTTTATTATTGCGAACAACATGTACAGAAATAAAAAGTGGAGAGATCACCTGAATCCTTCCACGATCTTCGAACAGACCGTCGTCCAGATCCGTCCCGCCCTTGCCTCGCTAAGATACTTTCAAGACTTGTTCACTCGAGATGGCATATAAATGGATGAACATCTCCAGGAAACAAGGGTTTCCTATATAAATCTGGGAAAGTGCAGGAGGCACAGGAAATCAGACTTGAATTAGGGATTCCAACAGAGTATAATATCTATAAAATTTCTCTCTCCCTTAGGCCATGCACATGAGGGGCTTTTATACTCCCTCAAAGTAGTTTCAATCAGTTGGAAACAGTTTGCCACGTGCTGGGGTGGTTGAACTACTGGAGTAACCATTAACCCAGCCCGAAAATAGGGAATTTTTATATATTTTTTAATGATTTTAATGGCATACACGGAAAATTACATGTGGACTCGCGTATATATGCGGAAAATTCTGGGCATAACCGCTTATAGGATTTTTAACACTATTTTTTAATGAATTTTGTTCAATTCTGTGGGAATGGGTGCCCAAGGCCATAGAGATAATCATGAATCACATGAGGGTGAAAAATGATGCTATAACACATGTCCATCTAGCAGGTCTAGATTTCAAACTCTCTCCTAGGGATATCTCTAAAGCAACTAAGATCCCTTATATAGGAGAAAAGTGGTTCAATAAAACATACGTAGATCTGAATCACTATAAACCCTTTCTAAAACCAGACCATCGGGATGCTTGCCAAGCTATTTTCCCTTTTTCTCACTTATTAAGCAACTATGCCCCCCTCATGAAAGTCATCATGAAGTATTTCACATGTGAAGGGAGGTTTTCCCGGATTTATGCCTATCACATCAGGCTTCTTATGCATTTCACAAAAACTCAGTTGCTGAACCTACCTTTCTTCCTCTATAGAAGCATTGACAGGATGGCCTCTACTGTCCAAAAGAAGCCTTCCTCTCAACAACAAACTTTTTTATTTCATCATTCCCTTATCAAGATCATCATCCTCCATCAAATTGAGAAAAAGGGAGTTTCTTAAGACTCTTTCATCTCCCATCCCGATTTTTCCATTGCCTCTTCATCTCATGCGCCTTCCTCACCATCCACTCATCATGTTTCTCCTTCTTCTAGTAAATCCACTCTTAAAAGACAAAAATCCCCTATGATTGAGAGTGAAGAAGAGAAGAAGCAAACTAGTGATGAAGAAGGGCAAAGTGACAAGAAGCAAACTAGTGATGATGAGGGACAAAGTAAAGACTCTAAGCATGACAGTGGGGAAGAAGGAAATGAGGGTGAGCATGAACAAATTGATGGTAAGCATAGCAATCATGAAGAGGAACATGATGGCATCCAACACAACAGTAAGCTTGAGGGTGATGAGGGACAAAACAATGAAGGAAAAGAACACATCAGTCATGAAGAAAGCAGAAACAGAGATGAAAAAGATAGTCCTCAAGAAAACAAACAAAGTGGTAGCCAAAATAGTGATGATGAGGGTCATGACAGTCCTCAAAAAGACACTTATGATAAGGGTCATGATAGTCCTCAAAAGGACACTTATGACAAGAAACAAGACAGCCCTCAAGCAAGCAATGATAATGGCAAGCAAACACCAAAAAGTGAGCATTCCGAAGGGGGAAACATGGAGCAAAAGGATCAAAACAGTCCTAAGGGAAGCCAAGACCAAACCAAGGACCAAGTTGAGCAAGTGCAAGTTATGAAAATACCTCTCCCTTCTCCTCAACACAGTGAAGAGCATGTGATAGCTGCCTCTCCTAGGCAAGGGGCCATGACTCTTCCTCCAAAAGTGGCGAAGCCTAGAAACACTAGATCAGCAAAGAACAAGATCAATCCAGCAATGACTAGCAATGTCACAAGAGTGCTAAGACGTAGAGGCAAACTGCTCAAAAAGATCATTTTTGAATTGCCAAAGAGGAAGATGACCAAGAAGTCTATCTAAGGCAAGGGGAAAGAAAAAGAGGAGAGTAGTCATGAAAAGGAAAGGGAGTTTGACGTCATCTAGATAGACAGTGATGATGGGGATGATGAAGCTAGAATTCTTGAGGCTCTTTTGAAAAATAGAGAAGCCCAAATTCATGACCTACAAGCTGATCTAGAAAGGTCAAAAGACCTCATACATGTTCTACAGATGCAAAACAAACAAATGAGTGGTCAAAGCGCAGTTTATGAGGCCCGAGCTTTCAAGTACCAAACGGAAGCCTACAAAGCACAAGCCAAGCTTGAATAGCTTATGGGTGAATTTGATGATACTGCAGAAGAAGAGCAACCAATGAGAAAGAGGCCTAGGACTATGGGTCTCAAGAAAGCTTTGGAGAAAAATAAGGAAGAAGAAGCAGCCCTGGTTCGATCTTATCCTCTTACTCAATTGCTCACCCAAGAAATAGAAAATAATAGAGAACCATGGCTTGAAAGGGCCAACAATCATTTGGAGGGTAAGTTAGAGAAAGATAACAGAGACTTGAGTCTACAAAAGAAGATGACCGGGCACTACAAGAAGTTGAACCAATTTGCCCAAAGAAAGCTCAAACTTGCTCAAGAAAGGCTCAAGGCTACCCGAAAGAGGCGCTCGGTAGAAAAAATGGAGAAAGGCACATCAGGGCTTGAAATCTTGGCCTCAGCTTCCTTACATGCGTCTAAGAACCCATGAGGGGCTTTCTCACCAAAATTGAGCAAATTTTCACAAGATTTTGTTTTTTGTGTTTTTTGGCCATAATTGCACATTTTTCAAGGCGTTGCCATGGGTGCTAGGAGAATCCTTAGCTCATGAAAGTAATTTTTTTGGATGGACTAAATTTAGGGTCAGCTACTCACAAATTTTCAGATCCAAAGGAGATGTTTTGGTCCCCCAAAGAGGCGAAAAACAATGATTTTTTAACTTTCTGCCTCACATATCAGCAAGGGCTACTTTTTTGGTTTTTTCCACTTAGCTAAGTTTTTGACATACTTCCAGGGATCAGTTTGGGAAACGTAAAGTATTTCTAGAACCTAGACATCCAAGGCTTTCCAACGAGCCATCACGAACCTTTTTTTGACATTGGGAGGTCCCTCAAAAGTTGTCTACAAAACAGGGAATTTTCTGCTACTACGTTCTTGTAGCATTTTGGCAAAAAGGCAGTTTTTTGAAGATGCTCATCCAAATGTTCGTTTAGAATTTTTTGGCCATTTTCAGTCATGAAAAGTCAATTTTATTTCCATTTTTAACATTTTAAGATATTTTTAAAGATATTTTGTGCCTTGGGCTTTGCAAAGCCTCAAGGACAAAATCAGATATTTGCAATAGGCCAATGGCATTCTAGACGCTCTTGGATAGTTTATTTCTCTTTAGCCTATATACTCCAAGATATTTCATTGTATGAGGAGGTTGAACTTGATGCTATAGAGCAATACATGGTTATACAAGCTTGGAAGAAATACTTTGTCTCATGAAGTGGATAATTTATTGTGTGTTTTGGATGGTGGAAGAGGACTGTTGTAGGATTCCTTGACTTGGAAAATGGTATAGTGTTCCTTCTCTATTATGTTTCCTTAGTTATCATACATATTTTCATGTTTCTTGCTTGCTGTAGGATAGTAAAGAATAGATTTGAGACATGTCCATGGAGGCACCTCAAGTTTCCTAATTCATTACAACTTCTATGTTTGTCTTCTTTCTTAGTTATGTCAAAAGAATTCTTAAATGCTCTTTGATACCCTAAGAAATTGTTCTCAATTTCATTAATGGTTATTATGTATGCTATCTAGTATGATTCATGGTAAGCCCTGTTTACTCCTAGCTAACCAAAACCCCATTACTGAAACCTTTCTCTGAATGTTTGATTGTCCTAGTTGAACCAAAGAGGTCCTGTGTCGATCTTTCCCTTTGCCTATGCTCTGCAATCTTATTTCAAAGTTCCTGATAGCTCAAATATGATGTTTAGGAGTTCCCTCTTCATAGATTGAGTTATTTTTTTGTCTTGTTTTTTTTCCCCAAAGTCTGAAGGTGATTTTCCCAAAGTTAGAGGGTCTTATACTTCTATGTATTGCCTGAATGTTTATTTTGTGCATCTATTAGTTTGAAGTTTCAATTATTGTGATTAATGGTTAGCCCTACCACATGGATGTCTATTGTAAAACTATTTATGTTTAAACCTCTTTGTCCTTCACAAAACATAGTTTTCATCCCATTTCACTCCACCTAAATAATCCATTTTACCTCAACCAAATCAGCCCTTCAATATACCCTGTCCACCATTTGAGGCTTTCTCGACCTTTTTGACCCCATAGCCCAATTGATCTAACAATATTTTTACCTATTTATCTTTTGATCGGTTCCTCCCTCAAAAACCTAAAAACAAACTAAAAACCTACTTAACAACTAGCCTAAAATCAAATACATAAGACGCAAATAAATCTACATCCCTTGCACAAATAGAGAGAGCCCTCTCTGAGTCCAAGAAGGCTAGGTCCTTGGGCTCCAAAGTTGGTTTGATGTTACCCTATCACTTGGCTTGCCAATCTGCCAAATCACGGGACTCTAACATAATGGCAATCACGGCGGGACATTCTGAGTTAGTGACAATATAAGAACACCTTAGGAACTCTCAAAGTCTCAATCAAACTTAGAATACTAAAGGATTGTCAAAAGAGTAAAATCTGGTTGTCTCACCATCCTAGAAAAATGATTACCCAGCTATAGGACACTCTTACAAACCTTAGGGCTACATAAAGAAACTCAAAAAACCCCAAAAACATCCTTAGATTGGTTTTTTGTCAGTACTGGTGGTGGACCATACGCATATACCCTCAAAACAACTAAAAATGCACTTGGCGACTCCAATAGCCTTCATTAGGCCTACTACTTTACTAAAGTCTAGAATACTATCCGATTGATCCATCCCACAACTCACCCTAACATAATGGCGATCACGGTGGGAATTTGAGTGATAAACAAACTTAGACTTCCCTAAACCTTCAGAAACCTTTAAGAGTAATATCTTGTGGACTTATCCCACCGCTCACTAACATAATGGCGATCACAGTGGGACCTTGAGTCAAAACATCCTAGATATCCCTTAGGACCTCTCAAGATCTCAGTCAAACTTAGAAAAATTAAGTGTTATCTGAAGAGTAGAAACTAGCTCTTTCACCATCTTAGCAAAATGATGATTCAACTATAGAACACTCTTTCAAAGCTTAGGGCTACATATAGGAACTCAGAAAACCCCAAAAACATCCCTAGATTGGTTTTTTATCAGTTATTGGTGGTGGACCATAAACACATATCTCTAAAAACAACAAAAACATCCACCTGGTGACTCCACAACTCTCAATAGACCTAAAGACTCCACTGGAGGAAGAACCTGAAACACGACCAGTCATCCTAGAAAGAAAAAGCACTCAGGCCTTAGTTGGATTCAAGAAATTATTGTCTTTATTTATAACTATGTTCTATCCTACTTTGAGCCTGATCAAGAATACACTGATGAGATCTACATTGATCATTGGAAAGATCTCAAACCTCGAAAAGCTAAGCCTCAAATTTCAGACCATGAGTAGACTTATACACCTATGCTTACCCCAAATTCACCTATGGAAAACCTAGTGAAACATGAGCCTCATGCTACCTTTCCCACTCTGGCTGAAACCTCAAATAGTCATAAATCTCTTTTTACACTACCTATATCCAAAAAGGTCCCAAAAAGATACAAGCCTCTGATTTTACCTCCCATCTTCTGAGCCCTCCCTGCAAATCTTCAAAATAAATTACCCAGATTTGATGGAGAAAGCTCAAAAGTCACCGCTGAAGAGCACATCCAAAATCTTGAGAATTTACTTAACCTTTTTGAAATAGAATAATATGATGTGGGTATTAGAATGTTTTCCTTATCATTACAAGGAAAAGAGTTGGTTTAAGGACCTTCCAACTGCAAGCATTACCAATTTTCATCAGTTCACTCAAATCTTCTTAGATAGGTGGGTGGTCATGGGTAATAAATTTCTCATCATATAGGAATACAATCATTTAAAAATACAACCAGGGGAGGCAATACAAAACTTTTCAACCAGGTTCAATAAAGTATACCATGCAATGCCTGCTAACATAAAGCCACCCCTCGGATGGGCTCTCTTGCACTACCCAGATTCTTTTGACCCAGAGATGGTTTTCCGGATAAGAGAAAGAGATCCTTTGACCCTGGAAGAAATGCAAAGGATAGCAGTTGATGTGGAAGTCAACATACTAAATAGGGAAGCACAACTAAGAATAATAGAGAAAGATAAAAAAAATCAAGAGAGACTAATCTCTTCAGAGGCAAAGTTGGAAATAGTGATAGATATATTCAGCAAACTAATGCTTCTACTTGACAGAAAAAGAAAAAGACACATAGTTAAGGTTAATGTTGCTTATTAAAACCAACCTACACTTTTTCCTCAGGAAGAACATACTCAACCATTACAAGACAAGAGTAACAAACAAAATATTCCTAATGATGAAATTGCAAATAAAAACATAGAGGAGTGCTCTAAAGAATCTATCAGCCATCTTGAAATAGCAGAATCTGAAATGGAAGAAAAAACAAAACCTGTAGGATCTCTACCTTTATGCTTTGAGTCATTTCAGTTCATACGAGCAAATTGGCCTCCTGAAAATCTATCAGAAGCAACTCATGAATTACATGCTAACTATCCCAAACATCACGAAGAGTTGGTTGAAGATGAAAACAATCAAGAAATGAAAGGGAACCCACAGGATCCCTCTAAAGGCACAAGTGATGATTCATCATCTCTCATAGGTGAGGCCTAAAAGGATGTTTATCCTCTTTATTGTAGTTATATCCAAAGGGAGATAAAATTGCATACTTTTTTAACTGAAGAAGAGATAGATCAACTCATAAACACATAGTCAGCTTGTCTTGATTTTCCTCCTGATCTTAACTATCACATAGTAGAAAAAAGATTTGTAAATTAATTTGAAGAGAAACAATATGATACTCCAATATGTATGGTTGGTGACATTAACTTTATTGATGATTCTCCAAAATTTGATCAATATGTTGATAATGATGATGCTTTCCAAACAGAAGCTAATTTTGTAAAGTATTCAACACTTGGTTTTTGGGAGGAAACTCAGTTTCCTCAACTTAAGAAAGGTAACCAACCAATGCATAGCAGCTATGACATTGATGAGGAAAGATTATAAAATTTGGAAGCGAATGAAGGTTTTAAAATTGATGATCACAGGAAAGTTGCTGCTCTTCCTTCTCAAGAAGATTTGTTGCCAAAAAGTATCCCTACTCATCAACATGATGACCTTCACACAATTTTCAGTCCACTTAATCAGAACACATTAGCTTGGGAAGAGGACTGCACTAAAATATATGATGAGTCTAACAGTTCAAGTCATCATGAATAAGAGGACAAGTCTCTTCCCCAAAAGAGCCTCAAGCACAGCCAAGTGGAATAAAGAGTAGTCCTGGATGAAGCTTATGTCTCAAGTCCTCAAGATCAGGTATCATTCCAAGATCCATTTGTTGTTTTCCTTGAGAAATGTAAAGCAGGAGTGTGTTATACCATGAACAGTTTGTTGCAAAGCATGAGAAAAAACTTAAGCACTAATGTCCAAAAACAAGTGAGGTGGAAGTGGCCTTTTGATTTCTCCAATATCATCAAAGAGCTGAACCAAGATCAACCATGCAATCATCTACTTGACTGGTTATATTGGAAAGAAGAGTTCACCAAATAAATGTCTATCATATATAGGTTAGAGTAGAATAGATAGGCATGAAAAATGAGCTCAACCCTATGAGCATCTTTCTTTCAGTTTATTTTAGAAATAAATAAATAAAATACAAAAATAGTATAAAAGTTGAAAAGAGGGCAGTTTAGAAAATAGCAGAAAAGCCCCATGTTCAAAAAATAGTCATGCTGAAAGTGCACAAGTCTAAATGCCACTACTAGTGCTCAAAATATGTCTTGTTCAGTTATCTAGCCTAATCATAACTGGACATGTTTTAAATTTATTGTTGATAAGTTAGTGAAAAAAGTGATAGTCAAATTGTGTAAGCTTGACTTGTCAAAGAAAGTAGATTAGGAAAAGATATTGGTTCCACACGCTCAAAACAAAACCAAAGAGGAAAACAAGGAAGAAAAACAAACTATGTATCCTAGCCCTGATTTTTCTAAATCTTGTTTTCATGCAAAATAATATTTGTGTGCAGCATGTCTTTTATGCCACAAACACATGACAAATCAGACCGTCTAATCCAGATTTGGTCATTTTTCAATTTCATGTTTTAGTGTAGTGAATGAAATCCTGTCAAACAGCTTAATCTTGACAGTTGATCTAGCATAGGTAGAGAATCAAAGGAGTTCATCAGTTTAATCTGAACTCCCAGAAGATATAAGTGTAGAATTAGATAGTGTCTTTTTCAAAAATATCATGTCAAAGGGTTGCTAGTCCAAATGCACCAAAAGAAGAAAAAATGCTAGGAAATATAGCTGGGTAGGTAGAGATGACTTTGATGCTAATCATGCAGTCAATTTTCAGAAATAGCATCAAGAATAAATTTTCTCCAATGGATAAGGCACTGGTCTTCACAAGAAAGAGATATGTAGTTCTGGACACCTCTTGAAAAGGAGTTGCCCTCCCAAAATGGAGCCACTATTAGTCATCAGTATTTTTACTTGTTATTGATGACTAGTTTTCCTTAGCTGATTTTTCTAGAAGCTGATCTCAAAACTGTCAAATTTTCATCTAGAAAACACCCCAAAACATTTTTTTCCTCCTACCCCTTCCTGTTAGTCTATGATGAGAACAATCTCCAGTTTTCAAGTCCTATCTTGTTTCAGCAAAATAACCCTGTCTAGAGCTGTCTTAGCTTGGTTTTCTTGCTATCATTTGTCTCCTTGTTACTCATACCATTCACTATTCAAAGGTTGAAAAAGTGTCTGCTACTCTATCCCTGATCATCTTTTCATTTGAAAATCTGATCATGCCTGAGAAAACACTCAGAATATGTCAAAATTGTCTCGAAGTTAGATAGTGGTGTTTAGGGAGTTTTTCCTTGGCTAAGATATCTTAAGCGAAAAAGCCTCTGTCTAGTACCATTCAACCATGAATTAGTTTCTTTTCTGCAAAGCAAGCATTTTTCTATCCATAGATCGCACACCACTAAGAGGTCACTTTATCTCATGTCAGAAGAAGTTCAAAAAATATCCAAATCAGGAAAAGAGAAGGTTTGTCACTGTCTAACTAAAAAATGCTTAGATTAGGAAAAATCTCCATGAAACACCAAAAGAGCTCTCCAAGGTTCCAAAGCATCTATTTTTACATCTCTGCAGGGGTGTAATTGAATGATGATCAGTAGGAAAATAAGAGCAAAGGGACAAGTTCAAACAGGTCTCTCATGATGAAAAGGTTCACCATCAATGATCAGATGGAGAACTGTGAAGTAAAAAGTAGCAAATGTACATGTTATAAATCCAAAAGTTGCCTAAAGAACAGAGATCACTCATCAAGTCAAAATGAATAACAAGGACTGATTAATGTTGATCAGCAGTGCTGCATAATCTTTCCAAAGTTCATCATCATGTAGGACATAAGAAGACAGCTGCTTCTTATGCTACCTTGAACCTGGGATGTGAACATTAATAAAAGGAAATTTCAAGGTACCCTGAAAACACAGTCAAGGGAAAGTTAGTTCAAAGGTGTCCAAAAGTGAGCATTATCCTTATACCAACCACTTTATTCACTCCCTAAAAACTTCACAATGATATGATACCAAGCAAAGACATATATTGCAGAGAAATGACACAGTCTTGAAATATATGAAATTTCATGTGTACGATGATAACCTCCTTCATGAAAAGCAGATGGTCAAAAATCACAATGACAGAACCTCCTTCAAAAAGCAGAGGGTTAGGAAGACATTGTTCTGGCGTCCTTCACAAACAATTAGAGGGCCAACATTTTCTTAAGTAACTTCAGTGGCTACTTGGCGCTTTTTCCTCCAAAAGATGAACAGAGAATGCATAGCAGGGTTTGAAATGTTGTTTTTGATAAAGTCTATGTTGGTAAAACAAGTTGAGAAATAATGGTGAAACAAATGAGAAATGATAAGTTAAAGGCCTCTTTCACATGAAAAACCAAATAGTAGCATAATGGTGCTAAAGGCCTTTGCTCTTATGTTTACAAAAGCCTTCCTTCAAAGGATAAATCAGAGGTTATAATTTTGACTAAGAATAGCCTCATCTAAATGGCCCAGGAGGTAGAACAAGCTTGGTTTTAAAATTGACCTCTGCAATTGATATAAAGAGAAAGTCCACCCAGATGATGTATATGAAAAAGGGCATTCTTGTTTTTAAACAGATCCCTTATGGTTTATAAAAAGTACTTCCTCCAAGTGATAAATGAAGGGAGAGCGCCAAAGGTGACTTCCATCTCAGTTAAAGGACAGAGGGCACATTGTAAAAATGGGTGAAACTTTCACTGTTTGAAGGCCTCCTTCACAAAAGCAAAGGATCAGCTCTCCAAAAGATTTACAATATGGTTCATCTTATTCAAAGGGTAAAGCAGACATGTAGGAAACCAAGTCTTGGTCAATGCAATTAATTTTCTTTCTTAAGATATTCTAAATCATAGGATCAATTCAAGTATCAAGTTTGAAGTGGCCACCTTCGAAAGGACAAAAGGCACACTGTATGATAAAGACAAACTCTTTGTGTTCTAAGGTGATCTTCTTAGGAAACAAGCAGAAGATCAAGTCATGGTTGATGACCTCCTTCAAGAACAAGTGGAAAAGGTCAAAACATGGTTTAAACACCTCCTTCACTTCACAAAAACAAAGGATGCATTATGGTGTTGAGAAGCTACAGTAGTAGTTGTAAAGGATGACCTCCTTGGTAAAAATCAGGAGATCAAATCATGTTTTGGAGGCCTCTTTCATCATACAAACAGAAGACCTTATCATGGTGAAAGGACCCTCCTTACTTCACAAACAGTAAATTTGCACAGTGTTTGTAAGAGGCTACAGTAGTGGTTTTTCATGGGGACCTCCCTTGTAGAAAAATATAGTCAAATCATAGTTTGATAACCTCCTTTGTGACAAACAAGGTGTTAACAAAAATCATCAAGGTTAGAAAGGTTTTGAAGCGAAATTTGCAGTGACTTTAGAGTGAAGACATCAGCCCTTTTTCAAAGTTCTTTCTCAACAATCAAAGGAGGAAAAAGTATGTTCAAATACAAAATCACAGTTTAATTTTGTTAATAAACAAATGATAAGGTAAACAGAGGATTTGAATTGTGGTTTGGAAAGGCTGCAACTGTGGTTTTTGTAATGACCTTCCTTGTTGACAAATCAAAGAAAAACACAGTTTTTATAGCCCCTTTCATAACAAGCAAATTTTTATGCTGACCTCTGTGCAAACCAACCAAGACCAACACGGTTAAAGGGCCTATTCACCTCATAAAACAGTGGACATATGGTGGTGTTAAAGGGACTATTTGTAATGTTTTTGTGAAAAATTTTCAAAATGTTATAACCTTGGTAAATGATAAGAGGTCCCACAAGGCACCTATTTAGGTTGAAAGGTCCTCCATAGGAGCATTATGGAGAAAGATAACTTAGAAAATATAAAACAGTTGTTAAAAAAGGCAACCCCTCACTATTGTGCACAAAGCCGCTTTTCAAAAAGTTTCTTTCAAATTAAAAAGGAAAATTTGGTTTTTTAAATTGAAATGAGGGAAACTTTGTTTTTCAAGTATAAAGGAGCTCGACCACATATCCTTCATCATTTTGCAAAGCCAAGACAAGGAAGAGAGAAAAAAATTTGAGCATTTTTCAAGGCATTTGCAGCCTTTTGAACGTGTGGCACACCTGTATTCTTGTGCGGCACGCCTGTAGGCACTCACTGAACAAAATTTTTAAGGGAGCAGCGCACCTGTGAGGTTGCGCGACACGCCTGTGCCCATTGTTCAACGAGCGCCTAGGACCGACTCGATAGGTCAAACGCGGTGTGTTTTCCCGTTCAGACCCCCCGGCCCATCAACCATATCTGAACGTGTCCTCTACCAGCCCTGACCAATACTCAAAGAGGCCATCAAAGGTGCCAAGATTGATTTTTACACAACAAATTCGTCCCCAAACATAGCAAAACACATTTTTCTAAGGTATTTACATCTCTTGGGCCAAAAATTTTGTTTTAAAGTATAATGTCAAGAAGCTAGCTGACCTTCATCCAAAAAAGCTTGCTTGCTAAGATCATCACAGAGAAACAGTGATTTGGGAATAAGGGTTTGTTATCAGTGTCAAAGGGGCCTTATGTTGGATAAGGAATAGAGTCTAGTTTTAATAGAGAGACTTATCATTTCAGGTCAATAGCTTGTACTACATAAAACAGAGAATCATTGTTTTCAAAACTAATACCTTGTGAAAGAATTAAACTTGTTTTTCAAGCACGTACAAGATCATACAATCTATAAAGGGAAGACAGAGTTTGTTTTGAAAGCTTCTCACTCAATGAAAGGGAGACTACCTTTTGTTTTATAGAAACAGTGATCATCAAAGAGGGACAGTTTATTCAAAGGGGAAGCACTGTGTTTTTTCAAAAGTGTATTCTTTTCTCGGAGAGAAAGGAAGATAGTGATTGGGTGAAACAGTTTTGATCAATTTATAAAGGGTTTTCTCACCTCTTAAACAGTGTTTTAAGAAAATCATTTATTGAGGGAAAGAGTTTTTTGTGTAAAAAACAAAACAGGACTTGTCTTAAAAAACTATAAACAGATCTTATTAAGGGCTTCTTTGCTCAAAACATAGTGTTGGAGAAGTGAATTTGTTTTCATTTAACAAATACTTGTTTGCCAACTAAAGAGAGAAGCAGTAGTCTATTTTTCAGTACATTTCAAGGTCTTATTTGGTAAGTCAGTGAAGGGTATCAAAAGCAAAAATTCCTCCAAAGAAGGATAGCAGAAGTGGGTATCACAATAGGTATGAGCCTTTTACAACTCAAGAGGTGAATGAATCTCCTTCAGTACTCTTTAATTTTCATAAAGTAGGATGCTTGGATTTTTGCCAAAAAGTCGAAGAAGTAAAAAATCACCCTCCTTTGACACATTTGTTTGCTTTGAGGCTACAAGGAAAGCATGTCCATCTAACAGGTCTGGATTGCAAACTCTCTCCTAGGGCTATCTCTAAAGCAACTAAGATCCCTTATATAGGAGAAAAGTGGTTCAAGAAAACATACCTAGATCTGTATCACTATAAACCCTTTCTAAAACCAGACCATTGAGATGCTTTCCAAGTTATTTTCCCTCTTTCTCACTTATTAAGCAACTATGCCCCCCTCATGAAAGTCATCATGAAGTATTTCACATGTGAAGGGAGGTTTTCTTGGATTTATGCCTATCACATCAGGCTTCTTATGCATTTCACAAGAACTCAGTTGCTGAACCTACCTTTCTGCCTCTATAGAAGCATTGACAAGATGGCCTCTACTGTCCAAAAGAAGCCTTCCTCTCAACAACAAGCTTTTTTATTTCATCATTCCCTTATCAAGATCATCATCCCCCATCAACTTGAGAAAAAGGGAGTTTCTTAGGACTCTTTCATCTCCCATCCCGATTTTGCCACTGCCTCTTCATCTCATGCGCCTTCCTCACCATCCACTCATCATGTTTCTCCTTCTTCTAGTAAATCCACTCTTAAAAGACAAAAATCTCCTATGATTGAGAGTGAAGAAGAGAAGAAGCAAACTAGTGATGAAGAAGGGAAAAGTGACAAGAAGCAAACTAGTGATGATGAGGGACAAAGTAAAGACTCTAAGCATGACAGTGGGGAAGAAGGAAATGAGGGTGAGCATGAAAAAATTGATGGTAAGCATAGCAATCATGAAGAGGAACATGATGGCAGCCAACACAACAGTAAGCTTGAGGGTGATGAGGGACAAAACAGTGAAGGAAAAGAACACAATAGTCATGAAGAAAACAGAAACAGAGATGAACAAGACAGTCCTCAAGAAAACAAACAAAGTGGCAGCAAAAATAGTGATGATGAGGGTCATGACAGTCCTCAAAAATACACTTATGATCAGGGTCATAACAATCCTCAAAAGGACACTTACGATGAGAAACAAGACAGCCCTCAAGCAAGCAATGATAATGGCAAGCAAACACCAAAAAATTAGCATTCCAAAGGGGGAAACATAGATAAAAAGGATCAAAACAGTCCTAAGGGCATCCAAGACCAAACCAAGGACCAAGTTGAGCAAGTGCAAGTTATGAAACTATCTCTCCCTTCTCCTCAACATAGCCAAGAGCATGTGCTAGCTGCCTCTCCTAGGCAAGGGGCCATGACTCTTCCTCCAAAAGTGGCAAAGCCTAGAAACACTAGCTCAGCAAAGAAGAAGATCACTCCAGCAGTGACTAGAAATGTCACAAGAGCACTAAGAAGTAGAGGAAAACTGCCTAAAAAGAGCATTGTTGAATTGCCAAAGAGGAAGAGGACCAAGAAGTCTATCCAAGGCAAGGGGAAAGAAAAAGAGGAGAGTAGTCATGAAAAGGAAAGGGAGTTTGACATCATCCAGATAGGCAGTGATGATGGGGATGATGAAGCTAGAATTCTTGAGGCTCTTTTGCAAAATAGAGAAGCCCAAATTCATGACCTACAAGCTAATTTAGAAAGGTCGAAAGACCTCATACATGTTCTACAGATGCAAAACAAACAAATGAGTGGTCAAAGGGCAGTTTATGAGGCCTGGGCTTTCAAGTACCAAAGGGAAGCCTACAAAGCACAAGTCAAGCTTGAAGATCTTATGGGTGAATTTTATGATACTACAGAAGAAGAGCAACCAATGAGAAAGAGGCCTAGGACTATGGGTCTCAAGAAAGATTTGGAGAAAAAGAAGGAAGAAGAAGCAGCCCTGGTTTGATCTTATCCTCTTACTCAATTTCTAGCCCAAGAAATAGAAAATAATAGAGAACCATGGCTTGAAAGGGCCAACAAGAATTTGGAGGATAAGTTAGAGAAAGCTAACAGAGACTTGAGTCTACAAAAGAAGATGATCGGGCACTACAAGAAGTTGAACCAATTTTCCCAAAGAAAGCTCAAACTTGCTCAAGAAAGGCTCAAGCCTGCCCGAAAGAGGTGCCCGGTATAAAAAATGGAGAAAGGCACATCAGGGCTTGAAGTATTTTCCTTAGCTTCCTTACATGCCTCTAAGAACCCATGAGGGGCTTGCTCGCCAAAATTGAACAAATTTTGACAAGATTTTGTTTTTTGTGTTTTTTGGCCATAATTGCACATTTTGCAAGGTGCTGCCATGGGTGCTAGGAGCATTCTCAGCTCATGAAAGTCATTTTTTTTTATGGAATAAATTCAGGCGCAGCTACTCACGAATTTTTAGATCCAAAGAAGATGTTTTGGTTCCCCAAAAAGGCGAAAAACTGTGATTTTTTAACTTTCTGCCTCACATATCAGCAAGGGCTACTTTTTTGGTTTTTTCCACTCAGTTCAGTTTTTGACATACTTCTAGGGATCCGTTTGGAAAAATTAAAGTATTTACAAAAACTAGACATCTAGGGCTTTCCAAAAATCCATCACAGGCCTCGTTTTGACATCGGGAGGTCCCTCAAAAGTTGTCTACAAAACAGGGAATTTGTTGCTGCTACGTTCCTTTAGCATTTTAGCAAAAAGGCAGTTTTCCGAAGATGCTCATCCAAATATGCGTTTAGCCTTTTTTGGCCATTTTCAGTCATGAAAAGTCAATTTTATTTCCATTTTTAGCATTTTAAGATATTTTTAAAGATATTTTGTGCCTTTTGCTTTGCAAAGCCTCAAGGACAAAATCAGATATTTGCGATAGGCCAATGGCCTTCTAGATGCTCTTGGATAGTTTATTTCTCTTTATCCTATATATTCCAAGAGATTTCATTGTATGAGGAGGCTGAACTTGATTTTATAGAGAAATACATGGTTATACAAGCTTGGAATAAATACTTTGTCTCATGAAGTGGATAATTTCTTGTGTGTTTTGGATGGTGGAAGAGGACTATTGTAGGATTCCTTGACTTGGTAAATGGTATAGTGTTCCTTCTTTGTTATGTTTCCTTAGTTATCATACATATTTTCATGTTTCTTGCTTGTTGTAGGATAGTAAAGAATATATTTGAGACATTCCCATGGAGGCACCTCAAGTTTCCTAATTCATTGCAGCTTCTATGTTTGTCTTCTTTCTTAGTTATGTCAAAAGAATTCTTAAATGCTCTTTGATACCCTAAGAACTTGTTCTCAATTTCATTAATGGTTATTATGTATGCTATCTAGTATGATTCAAGGTAAGCCTTGTTTACTCCTAGCTAACCAAAACCCCATTACTGAAACCTTTCTCTGAATGTTTGATTGTCCTAGTTGAATCAAAGAGGTCCTGTGTCGATCTTGCCCTTTGCCTATGCTCTGCAATCTTTTTTCAAAGTTCTCGATAGCTCAAATATGATGTTTAGGAGTTCCCTCTTCATAGATTGAGTTATTTTTTTGTCTTTTTTGTTTTCCCCAAAGTCTGAAGGCGATTTTCCCAAAGTTAGAGGGTCTTATACTTCTATGTATCGCTTGAATGTTTTTTTTATGCATCTTTCAGTTTGAAGTTTCATTTATCGTGATTAATGGTTATCCCTACCACATGGATGTCTGCTGTAAAATTATTTATGTTTAAACCTCTTTTTCCTTCACAAAACCTAATGTCCATCCCATTTCACTCCACCTAAAGAATCCATTTTACCTCGACCAAATCGGCCCTTCAATATACCCTGTCCACCATTTGAGGCTTTCTCAAAATTTTTGACCTCATAGCCCAGTCGATCTAACAATTTTTTTACCTATTTATCTTTTGATTAGTTCCTCCCTCAAAAACCTAAAAAAAAACTAAAAACCTACTTAACAACTAGCCTAAAATCAAATACATAAGAAGCAAACAAATCTACATCCCTTGCACAAATAGAGAGATCCCTCTCTGAGTCTAGGAAGGATAGGTCCTTGGGCTCCAAAGTTGGTTTGATGTTACCCTGTCACTTGGCTTGCCAATCTGCCAAATCATAGGACCCTAAAAAACACCAGGATGATAATGTGTATCGCTGACGATCAGATAATATTTGGCTTGATATCAAATACGTCGTTGGTCAGAGCGAGAGGTATCAGGATGAAAAGTCTGTGTCTGGAGATAAATGATAAAATCCCCATACCAAGGATCAGATGATCCAAACAGAAATAGAGACTCATCAGGAATGGATGGTTCCGACGTAGTAGCAGTACTATTAGAGGGAAGGTCCCATAGAAGCTTAACGAAAACTAAAGAATTCTTTGACTTGGATTTGATGAATTCCAATTCAAATTCCTACAAAATGACAATTAATTTTGAATACTTGCCCCCCAGCAATTGACGTAATAAAATGTAAGTCATGGGGTTTTAATCCAAAATGAAAATGATCTTCCGGAACAGGATATAGTGGCAAAATCTTGGACAGCTTGAACAGCCATCAAGGAAAGCTTTTCTATGTATGAATACTTCACTTCCGTATCATTGAGATTATGACTCAAATAATAGATTGGATTTTCTATCCCATTTTCTACTTGGACCAATACCATAGCAATGGTTGTATCATCTGTGCCGATATATAAGAAATAATCACTCTAATAATTGGTGGGATACAATAATGACGCCCAGACAAGGGTATCCTTGACATCATCAAAATAAGCTTGCGCAACTTGGTCCCAATGGAAGGGAATCCCATTTTTCAAGAGCCGAGTAAATACTTCAGCCATTTCGACGTAGTTGGGTATGAACCTCCTTAGGAAGTTATCCTTTTCCTGAATTTTCTATAACTGAAGCAAATTTGATGGCGCAGGCAAATCAAGAATGGAATGGACCATCAATGGGTCTATTTGAATTCCTTATTTTGAGATGACGAATCCTAATAAACGACCAAAACCAACACAAAACACACATTTATGTGGATTGAGGCATATTTTGTAGTGTCGGCAGCGTAAAAAGATAGCTCTCAGATGCATCGAGTGATCAATCTGATTTTGTGAATGTGCGGGTAAATCATCTAGATAGGGTTCAACAATGTGCTTGATGTCATTGAAAGCATAATCCGTTGCTCTCTGAAAAGTTTCCCCAGCATTATTTAAACCAAACGGGAGTTTCAAGTAAGCGAATGTGTCCCAGAGATAGATGAATGTTGTCTTATATTGGTCCTCTGGGTGGACATTGATTTTATTGTAGCTGGAAAATCCATCCATGAACAAAAATATTTTTCATCCAGCACAATCGTCAATAATCTGGTCGATAAAGGGAGTAGGATAATTGTCTTTTAGACAAGCAATATTGACATCCCGATAATCAACGCACACTCTAATGGTTCCTTGTTTTTTCATAACAGGAACGACGTTGGAAACCCACTCAGTTAGTGGAATGGGGTAAATAAAGCCAGCACACAAAAAAATTTCAACTTCTGCTTTAATGGAAGTGGCCTTCTTCGGATGAACAGGATGAAGGCGTTGACGTACCAGCTTGACATCAGGGTACGTTTTAATAGTGTGTTCAATGATATTAGTATCTATGCCTATCATTTCCTCGTAAGACCAAGAAAATACATCATGAAATTCACGAAAGAGAGAGCGATATGTTTCGAGTTCCAATGGAGAACAAGACGCGCCGACATGAATGTTTTCTACAATGCCAGGTTTGGTCGAAATATCAATAGAAATGGTTTCTTCAATATTTGACAAATTTTGCTTGGAATCGATTGCATTAATAGGAAACAAATTCGAAAATAATGTTTTTATCGATGGGTGATAAAGTTCGCAAAGATTATCTTCTTCATAATCTAGAAGATGGGAATGATGATGATGATATTACCATGGTTCTCCTTCTGACATCATGGTTTCCAGAATATTCTCATTTGTCAAGAAAGTTGAGGAAAAAGGATCAGATGGAGTACCAAAATATAATGAACGATCTACCAAAATGACTAGCGACGATGATTTCGGATTCGCCACCCAAGACATGTAGATTTATTGCTATGCCAGCTCAATTGGGTTGAGCAGCAGAAATTCATCCAACGTAACAACTTTGGAATCACAAGTACTCTTCTTTAAGCCAAATGGAGTGGAAGAGATCATGTAGCAGGTATCTATGCTTGCAATTTCTGTAGACGTCGCAGGAGGCAATAATGCAAATGTTCCCACAAGAGTGGAATCCTTTAAGAGTTCTACACCAATGTTATGAAGTGCGAGTGGGGGTGCATGAACTAATGGAACACTTCTAGTTACCTAGGAATTGGAGGCAAAGAAGGATAATTGATTAATGACTGTGATAACACCTTTATGTGGAAATGCGATCATTCTAAAATATTTAGAAATGATCGCAGTCATAGCATATATGTAATATTTCCAATTAGTTGTTGCTAGTTGGAATATTATATGTTGCTCTATTTTGAAGCTTAGAAGAATAAATGGGGTAGGGAGGCCTTAAATATCTTTAGTAGGAATAAAAAATTCCCAATGTGAAAGGAGATTAGTATAGGTATGCCCAATAAAGCCACCTTTGGTGTGAAAGGAAGCAATGCATGAGGACTATTTCTATGTTAACCAAATCAACAACGTTGCTAAAAGAGGAGGAAAACCACTGGGAACAACGCAGTTTTGATTAAGGACTCTTTGCAAGGAATTAACCTCATGAATGTGTGAGGTCTAGGGTGAGAAGGCTCACAAAGAATAAAAAGGAAGGGATGGAAGCCATGAGAGTCATTCAGAATCTTGTCTATGTTTGGGTCTTATGACTTCTTGCATGCATCAATTGTTTCGCTGGGTTTGCTACACTGTTTAGTGCAAGGGATTCTCATGTGAGATAACATACTCTTTCTTGGTTCAGCTTGTTGAAGGGATCTAAGAGGGGAATTCTGGGCTACATTTCTACTATTTGAAATTGGGTCAAGCAGTCACCAACTTCTACGGCACAGTCTCTTGCAGAAATTGCATCATTTCTCAAGGTGTTGCTGTGGTGGGGTTAAATCCCTGTGTTTTTAGCTAGTTTCTTAGGGGAAGGGGCTCTCCCTCTCCTGGAAGGCTAGTAAGGAGGTTCTTTTAGCTATCTTTTGTATTATTCTACCATATTAATGTAGAGTTGCAGTAGACTGCGTGAGTTTCAAATCTAGATCTGTAAATCTACCATTTTGTGCTTGTGCTTTCATGAAACCATTGTCGGGTTATCTCTACTTTGTATAAAAGGGGCTAGATATCCATTTTCTTGGCTCATTGAATAATAAACTCTTTAGATATTTTTTTTTCATGTTTTTCTATAGAAACCCTCATGGAATAACGCTGTCATATGCTTCAGAAATTATGTTTGGCATAAGTCATGGGGATTGGGTGTTTTTTAGTTGTTTTGAGCTGGGGAGATCTTTTTAACATAGCTAGAATGATTTTTTTCTGATCCCATTCTATATGTAAGGGTTATAATACATAAATTAAAGGATCCAAGTCCTTTCTCTCAGTTCTATAGTGTAATTCTTTGAAAACAACGTTTTTACTGTCTATATTGCTTAAATTCCCAAAGAGGAATATTACAGTGGTATCAGAGCTCTGTTCTTAGCTCAGCTTGTGGGGGAAAATATATGTACAGTTATGGAGGAGAAAGAGATTCCAAAGCTTCTTCTTCAAACCATGCAGAACATTGCAAAATATCTCAAGGAGATGAGGCATAAGGAAGCCCCTAGAGGGTTTTACCATGAAGCAAGCACCAGCACATCACATTGTGTGGAATAATAAGACACGCATCCTTCTTTCCAATGCTCTAGTATGTCCACATTCCTATCTGAGGAAGGTGAGGAAGAAACCCTTGGTGATTATTTTGTGAATATGAATCCCAATCCCAAAGATTCAAAGAAAACTTGAGCTTTCAAGGGTTCTGCTGGATCAAGGATGGAGGAAGAACTTATCATCACCAAAATAAAGGAGGACTTATGAAGGAATCAAACCTATATTCCATTATGGGAAGGTTCTTCTTGCCTACATATTATGGATCACCTAAGTGCACAGCCAAGGCTTGGGTGGAGAAGCTGGATACTTATTTCCAACTCAACAGAGTTTATGAAATAGATGCTATAAAAATAGTTGCGCTACACTTGGAAGGGGAAGCTCATGAATCGTGGTTCCATGGGTTGAATACACTTGGGCATTCTCATATCACTTCATACTCAGTTTTCACCAGGAGACTAGTATAAATTTTTTATCCAAGGGATCCGTAGGCCCACTTTGTTGAGCTAACCAAGCTCAAACAAAAAGGATAACTAGAAGTTTATATTGCTGAATATTTGAAGCTTTCAGTGATGGAATCCAACCTCACTATGAGCATGAGGATATGCATGTTTATTTATGGGATAGCTGAACCATTGCATGGGTTGGTGAAATCTTCTAAACCAACTACACTCTAAGAAGTTGTGGAAAAAGCTAGAGAATTACAACATACTTTGCCCAAGACAAAAGCATTATTACAGCAGGAGATTTCTTCATGGCCAAAGGAGGGTAAAGGGAGGACACCTCTTGATAATGATCAGAAGAAATTAAGGAAGGAACAAATTTTCCTTGCTTGTCAGAAACCATGGGTGCCGAACCATAAATGTGTTGTAGGGAAAGAACATTGCATTGAGATATTTTCTGATGAAGAGGATAGGACCAGCGTTGTACCACCTACAGAAGATGTAGTAAAAACTTGTTGTCCAAGGGGAGGAGCTCTTGCAGCGTTAAGAGGAGTCCCTAAACATCTAAATTTAATAGTTATATGTACTATTATGGGGCAAAGAGTATCAATACTAGTAGACAGTGGAGCTACACATAACTTCATTGACTTACAGCTAGTACAAAGGAGGGGCATCCACATGGAAGACTTTGAAGGTTTCTCAGTTTTAGTTCCGGGAGCTAGAACCATGCAGTGTGCCAAATATGTTCCAAAAATTTTTATTACCATGGGAACCTACACTCTGACAAACCACTTCTTTGTGGTTGATATTCCTGACACCAATATCATATTGGATGTCCAGTGGTTAATCACTCTTGGGAGAGTCACCACTGATTGGGAGACTCTAGAGATGGAATGGACAGAAAAGGAGAATGGGAAGCATCAGAAGATCAAATTCATACACACTTACCCAACTCAGATTGTGTTAGCCCACAAAATGGAGGCAGATTTACGCAAAGGAAACATAGAATGGGAAGTAGAACTGCATTTGTCTGAAGTTAGGGGCAAGGATTCACCAGTACATCCAGATGTACAATCTCTCTTAGACTGGTACTCTACAGTATTTGGAGATATCCCACCAGGGAGGCCTCCTGATCGAGGATTTGAGCACGTTATTGAGTTGGAGCAAGGGATTCAAGCAGTGATTACTACCCCTTATAAGCATCCCAAAGCTTATAGGGATGAAATTGAAAGGGCCATCCAAGATCTATTAGCTTTAGGACATATCCGGCCTAGCACTAGTCCGCTTGCATCTTTAGTGGTCTTGGTAAAGAAGAACGATTGCACATTGAGGATGTGCATTGATTATAGAGCCTTGAACAAAAAGACCATGAAGAATAGATACCCAATTCCCAGGATCGATGAGTTGATGGATGAGCTAAGAGGATCCAAATATTTCTCCAAAATTGATTTGAGATTCGGATATCATCAAATCGGGGTGAGGGATCAAGATATCCCCAAAATAGCATTCAGATGTCACTATGAGAATTTTGAGTTCTTGGTAATGCCATTTGGACTGACCAATGCCCCATCAACATTCCAATCTTGCATGAACCACATCTTCCATGGTAATCTAAGAAAGTTTGTATTGGTCTTCTTTGATGATATTCTTATTTACAGCCACACATGGCAGGAACATTTGCAACATATTGAGACAGTATTGCATATTCTTAAGGAGCAAAAATTCTATGCTAAGCTCTCTAAATGTGAGTTTGGGATCACAGAGATTTTTTTCTTAGGCCACATCACTGGAGTGGATGGATTAATAGTGCATGAAGAAAAGATCCAGGCTATCAGGTATTGGCCTGAGCCAAGGAATGTTACAGAACTCTGGGGATTTATAGGTATATGCACATATTACCAGAAGTTTGTCAAAGGGTTCTGTCAACTAGTAGCACCACTTACAGATTTGAAAAAGAAAGGAGCTTTCAGTTGGACACCTACAGCGCATAGGGCTTTTGATAAGCTCAAAGAGGTAATGAGTAGCTGCCCAGTATTAGTTCTACCAGATTTTTCTCAACCTTTTGTGCTGGAGTGTGATGCATCAGGGGAAGGTATTGGAGCAGTCTTGATGCAAGGAGGGCATCCTATAACCTTTGAGAGCAGGAAGTTGCTACCATATGAGAGGCTATACCGCATCTATGATAAATAAATGTTGGCTATTATGCATGCGTTAACCAAATTCCTGCAATACTTGGTGGGGAATAAATTCAGGGTGAAGACTGATTATAACAGTCTCAGATTCTTTATTGAGCAAAAGCAACTCCAAGAGAGACAACAAAAATGGGTAAGAAAAATCCAAGCATATGAATTTGGCATAGAATATGTCAAGGGGAAGAGCAATATAGTGGTTGATGCTCTATCCAGGAGGCCAGCGGCACTGTCCTTAAGGGGTATGGACGCAAATTGGAAGGCTCAATTGTTGGTTGAGTATTCCAAAGACAACTTTGCATGTGAAATACTTGATGGGGTGACATTTGATGAGAGGTATAAAGTGATGGATGAGATCATCTATTACCGGGACCGAGCCTTTTTGGATAGAAATTCTAAGCTCAAAGAGAAGATCTTACATGCATCACATGATTCCCCACTTGCAGGGCATCAAGGATTCACAAAGACTTATTGGGCCATAAGGGAGAGATTCTCATGGAAGGTTCTCAAGGAGGATGTACTCCAACATATTAAGGAGTGCATAGTTTTCCAACAGAATAAAGGAGAACACACCCATCCTGCCGGATTATTGCAGCCACTTCCCATTCCGGAAGGAAAGTGGGAGAGCATCTCCATGGACTTCATCACCAGCCTACCTACCGTTCAGGGTAGGGATTGTATCTTTCTAATTGTTGATATACTAACAAAGTACTCACACTTCTTTGCCATTTCTGCACCTTATACTGCTTCACAGGTAGCTGAGCTCTTCTTCAGAGATGTGTTTAGGCTCCATGGTCTCCCAAAGACCATAGTCAGTGATCAGGATAACCACTTCATGGGTGGCTTTTGGCAAGAAATTTTTCGGTTAGTGGGGACTGAATTGACACCAAGTACTAGTTATCACCCACAAACTGATGGACAGACTGAAATAGTAAACAAGTGGCTAGAAGGCTCCTTGAGAAACTATGTTTCAGGACAGCAGAGGGCATGGCTGCATTGGCTCCATTTGGGGGAGTATTGTTACAACACCACTTACCATATGTCCATTGGTATGACCCCATTTCAAGCTCTTTATGGGTATGATGCACTCTCATTTTTTGATGTCATGTTTGGAGCAATCAAAGCTCCCAGGGCCAAGGAATGGATATAAGAAAGCTAGGACATACTTCAGGCCCTCAAAGACAACATTGCTACTGCACAAAACCAACAAAAAGTATATGCAGATCGTGGTCAGATAGAGATACAGTTTGAGGTAGATGATTTGGTCTATCTTCTTCTTCAGCCTTATAGAAAATATACAATCAAAGAGAAGGGGGCTGAGAAGCTCAAACCACATTTCTATGGGCCATATAGGGTGATCCATCATGTTGGGGATGTAGCATATGAGTTGGAGCTTCGTAAGGGGAGCAAGATCCATAATATATTTCATGTTTCATGCCTCAATAAGGCCATTGGAAAAAATGTAGTTGCCAATGTGAACCTCCCACCTATTGATGATGAAGGCCATCTAGTTTTGCAAACAGAGGAAATCCTGGAGACATGGGAGAGGAAGCTAAGGAACCGGGTGACCAAAGAGTATCTGATTCGATGGAGGAATCTTCCTGATGAGGATGCCACTTAGGAAGGAGAGAAGATATTGCAGCATCCTTCTTTGTTGTTGCTTGAGGACAAGAAAATTTTGGGAGGGGAGGATTGTAATATTCCCAATTAGCTGCTACTAGTTGGAATATTATATGTTTCTCTATTTTGCAGCTTAGAATAATAAATGGGGTAGGGAGACCCTTAAATCTCTTTAGTAAGAATAAAACATTCCCAATGTGAAAGGGGATTAGTATAGGTAGGCCAAATAAATCTACCTTTGGTGTGAAAGGAGGAAATGCATGAGGAATAGATCTATGTTGACCAAATAAACAGTGCTACTAAAATAGGAGGAAAACGAGTGGGAACAACACAGTTTTGATGGAGGACTCTTTGCAAGGAAGTAACCTCATGAATTTGTGGGTCCAGGGTGAGAAGGCTCACCAAGAATAAAAAGGAAGGGATGGAAGCCATGAGAGTCATTCAGAATCTTGTCTATGTTTGGGTCTTATGACTTCTTGAATGCTTCAGTTGTTTAGCTGGATTTGTTGCACTGTTTTTAGTGCAAGGGATTCTCATGCGGGACTTCCATACTCTTTCTTACTTCAGCTTGTTGAAGGGATCTAAGAGGAAAATTCTAGGCTACATTTATACTATCTGACATTGGTTCAAGTAGTCACCAGCTTCTACAGCTCAGTCTCTTGTAGAAACTGTATCATTTCTCAAGGTGTTGTTGTGTTGGGGTTAAATCCCTATGTTTTGAGCTAATTTCTTAGGGGAAGGGGCTCTCCCTCTCCTGGAAGGCTAGTAAGGAGGTTCTTTCAGCTATATTTTGAATTTTTCTACCATATTAATGTAGATTTGCATTAGACTGCGTGAGTTTCAGATCTAGATCTACAGATCTACCATTTTGTACTTGTGCTTTCATGAAACCCTTGTCGGGTTATCTCTACTTTGTATAAAAGGGGCTAGATCTCCATTTTCTTGGCTCATTGAATAATAAAATCTTTAGATATGTTTTTTTTCATATTTTTCTACAAAAACCCTCATGGAATAATGGTATCATATGCTTCAGAATTCTGTTTGGCATAAGTCAGGGGGATTGGGTGTTTTTGAGTTGTTTTGAGCCGGGGAGATCTGCTTAACATAGCTATAATGATTTGTTTCTGATCCCATTATGTATGTAAGGGTTATAATACATAAATTAGAGGATCCAAGCCCTGTTTCTTAGTTCTATAGCGTAATTTCCTGAAAATAACGTTTTTACTGTCTATATTGCTGAAATTCCTAAAAAGGAATATTACAATATACTCATGGCCTTCTGAGTAAAATATTGTAGTCAAGGGGTCCATCAACGACCTCAACTTCAAAATTCACTGTTTTTCCCCCTATTTTAACATACAGTTTATTGATAATACTGCAAGGCTTATATGTACGTCTATTGAAAGCTTTCAATGTCGTTGGTGATTGAGATAGACGCGGCGAGCCAAGTGACTTCCAACAGTTTAGAGACATAATGCATGTAGATGCTCCCTCATCAATAATAGTACAATGAAAAAGGTGATTGAGAAAATTTAATTAGATGGAGAATGCCAATTCTGTTGTTAATTGCAGCACATAGCCCGTATGATTAAAGACTACAAGATTGGAATATTTCGATCAATTCCACCAATTGCCGACAACAAAGCCTGTTTTTGGGAGGGATAATTTTGTAGCACCTCAAGCGCTGAAATAGCTTAAGGGGACTGAGCCAATTCTTCAACTATATTATAATTTTGAGAAGCTCTAGCTCGAGGATTAAATGTCGATTTATGAACGACTCCCTTCGGTGGCTTGATTGTCAATTCAGAAATAGCAGGTGGCGTTATTGATTCTGTAGACGAATTTGTGGTCGAATTAGTAGGTTGATCAGTAGCCTGACTACCGTAATATTTATTACGCATTGACACCAAAACATAATTTGATGGCTTCGTGACAGAAATCATAAGCACTTGTGAACTAGAAGTTGGATCCATAGCACAAATTTGTGTCCGGATTCGAAAATGGATCTATCACCACAGCTAATGTGTGTGAGGTCTTAACCAATTTTGAGACTTCAGCATAGTGAGGATAGTCCCGAAAAAAGTGTTAGTCATTACAGATTATGCAAGGGTAACGAGGTTTCCAATTTCTAGGCAATTGATCAAATGATCTTTCCTACGGGGGTAGAAATTTTCTTTTTCTTTGATTTCCCTTTTTTCTTAATTTCGGGTTGCTTGTCACTTTTTCCCTTGTCAGATGACATGGCATGGATTTCAGAAGAAGGCACAAGATCGGATGCAGTAGAGTGACGTGTGCTTGTAATACTGATCATACCATCTCCGGCATGAGAGTCCTTAGATAGAGGAAGAACAATAAAATTAGATCGCGGCACGTTGGGTATTTTATCGTAGATCATGCCAGCCTGAGTGTAAATCAAGTCTAAATATTGGGCACGATTAATGACCTACTCTTCAATGACGACACCATCCTTAGCCACATCCTCAGTTATATATGGTAACAGGGACTTAATGAACAACTCAGCAAGGAGCTAATCAGGAACAAATGTTTTAACCATTGTGCGATGACGATGCCACTCATGAATTTGATCAGAAATGTGAGTAGCACTAGTCTGTTTAAAATTAGTCAAGAGTTCTGTTCCAGTTTCATATCGTATGGGTAACTGGAAGTGGGTCAAAAATACAGTAGCTAAGGCAGTGAAATTATCAAAATAAGCTCTTGGTAACTCAATGTTACAGGTCAAAATACCTCCTCATCAGCTGAGAGGGGAAGACAAATATGGAAGAAGTACAAAGACCTAAATTAAACCTATTTCTGCCAGGGTAACGCATATATAGAACAGAACAAGAGCGTTATAACGCAGGCAATCAGTACATTGGCCGCATTAGTGGCTAGGGCAACGCTCTGTTTACACTGGAGGGAAGCGTTACTCGTGTTTTAAGTTTGAATTGGGAAAAGCGCGCGGAGAATGATTTGAATCTCTGACTTTCCCTCACAAAGGAGTCAGTTCACAAAGGAAACTGTAGAAGCACCAGTTCATTATTGGTCATTGCCATGGGAGACTGAACTCCAAAAGAGGCAAAAGCATGGAGATCAAAGAAACATCTAAGCTTTTTCCATTCCAAACTAATGGAAAGAGAAGGGCAACAATGGCCTTCTCCCTCTCCTATAAGAAGGAGCTGAAGGCTCTTAATTGAGGGTCGAAGGATTGCTCAAGGTTCTTGTATACTTGTGGAATAGAGAATAGTGTGACATTGTGAAGGCCAAGAGTCAAAGATGCTCCTAGAGAGCTTGTTGACTTGGACTTCTTCACTTGAAAGAGAAGAGATATTGGGAGACTGAGGAGGGCTTGGTACAACCGATGGTTGTAATCCTCCTTCTTTCAAAATCAATAGAACTGTGTTCATTTTTTCCATTCAATGCTTAATATTGTCATTATTGTTTGAACATTTACATAGTATGATATGAATGGCTCAGATGTGTATAATCTAGATGTTTATTGTATATTGATTTAATTGATAGGATACTTGTTATATTAGAAATTAAGCGGGTGCTTTGACTGATTGCAGGACTCGGATTTGGAGCTGGTGAAGAAGGACTCTTGCTTCGCTGCGCAGCGCTCTCCAAGGGATTCCAAGACTTTCAAAGAGGTAATTCTCTATTGTATTCCTTAAATTTATTTCAAGCTAATATGAACATGCTCATGCCATCTTTGTGAACAGCATAGCTAATCTTACTGTCTGCCTCGGGCACTGGAAAGCCGAGAGAGGGATATTCGAAAACCAACAACCCAAGCAGTTTACCCTATAGCAGAATTGGCGACTTCGCTGGGGATCTTCCCCCATAGTTTCCGGACTATTTATTCCTTCCTTTCTTCTCTTCTTCTCTGTTCAAAGATCCTTCCGACCATTTTTTGATGCCCAGTAGACATACCAAACGCTTGCAGAGTTCAATCCTATTCCTGTCTGGCCAACTGAAGAGCTTTTCCCTGGTTAACGCGACCTATGCAGGCTATCCAGTGTGTTATAACACAGTCTATGCTTAAATACAGTGCGTTATAATGTTGTATTTTCTCACAGACAGAGCATTACTCAGCCAAAAACCTTGATGTTCACTGTTGTGACTGTGTTTTAGCTGTAGAGTTTTTTGGCCATCAGTACCTTTCACCGACTGAATCCATGTGCTTGTCTGCTAAAATGGCATTGTTATTTGTTTCTCTTATTTAGTTAGTGTGCAAAACATTTACTTTTTAAAAGAGAATTTTATTATTATTATTATTATTTTTCTGCATCTAGCTGAGTTTATTCTGAAAGTTTTAGTTCACAGACTGTTAAAAGAGGTAGATAGAAGTCTGAATATTCAAAAATTGAGTTGTGTTATTTACATGTTGGTGCATGGATGATTGAAAAAGAAACCTCTCCCTGTAGAAACACTCTTCATTGAATTTAATATTTAGAGCATGTTTTGCATGGTTTCTTGAGTCAGAGTCTCACTATACTTCATACGTCCATTCCCCCTCCGCAAGACTAATAACAAAGTACACTAAAAATAAAGCAACGCTAAAATCAATCTAATTACTCTTTTTTGTACTCACACAAACAGTAGTTCAGGCTAGGATCTTGGGTTAGGAAAGTGAGAAAACTACCCAAGATCTCAAAACTTGAAAACTAGAGTCATTAATGAGTGAAATCCTACTGCACTCACATTATCGGGACCGTTCCTTTACCGGAGCTCAGCGCGAGACAACACTTGGGTGCACTAGAAGGTAGCTCACCTTCGACTACATCCTGTGGGTGTGTTATATATTGGGGTTCCCTTTGGGGATGTCGAAACTAGTTCGGGGATCTAGGTATTCTGCCCATATAGCACACTGTCCTTGACCGTGGACCCCCCTGATGATGTCTATGATTTGAGGTATCCTTAGTAGCCATACTTTTAGGGACTTACACAAGGTGACTGGAACGGGCTGTCTTGGTACCTGAAACAGACAGACCCACTCTATCTTCGGTCTTTAGGAGGGTACTCGTCTTCACCAGAGTGCTTACACCTATCGTCTAAGGTTCGGGTGAAGCTCTAGAGTGACCGTAACTGTACTTTCGACCAACCCTCTCTGTATACTATTGCGATACTGGATTTCATCACCAGTGAAAGGTAGTACTCAGACAGGGCACCCTATTCTGGCTGCTTGCTGATTGATTTTAGAAAGTCCTTTTTCTTTTTGTTAAGTGTGTGGTTACTGTCATTTGAGACTTCATAATAGATCACAATTAAATAAAAATTTTTAAAATCAAACCGACCACCGTGGCGTCCCTTGACCCACGCCGTCTGTCTCGACGACAGCAAGGTCTAACTCCTCTCAACCTAGAGGAAGAACTGAACCTTGGTGAACCCGGGCCTTCTACGGAAGAGCAGTCTCCTCTGACTAATCTTGATTATCACATAGACCCTTATCAGCCGGAACTCCCGGAGGACCCTTTCACTGAAGGCGTTGTACCTAATTACAATCCTCCGCTCACTGATCCGTTAGGGCCTGTGATAATCCAAATTACACCACGTCGAGATATGTCTGCGGCAACACCAACATCTATTTCTCCACCGGCATCCACAGGGTCGATACCAATGGCAACCATTCCTGGTTCGCCACCATCCTCCCTGCCGGTGGTCAATTCTATGCCATTACTGGGTAACCCCAGTAGTCAACATACACCTAACCCCAATCCTATGGTCAACACAACTGTCAGTATTTTACCGAACCCTTCGGCATCTACTCCTACCGTAACCACGTTGGGGACCACGGTAGCTCCTCCCACGAGCATGACTACTTCGGTGCCCTTTAGCAACCCTTTCAGTTGGAACCCTCTGTTGAGTTCAAACCCCCTGGCCACTATACCAGGGGGAAGTGCTATCAGTACACAGGTAGCAGGGAATATTTCTCTTCCTATGCAATCCTTAGGACAAATGGGACAACCCATTGTAAATACTATCCCCTTAAGTGGTTCAAACATAGGTGTAGGATCTATACCGTTGCCAAATTTTGCAAGTACTAGTATGCCTCCGGGAAACTCTATTGCATCCATTTGGACTAACTAACCCCAACCTCCATCTGGAGTGGGAGGGCACCTGGGGGCAACCAACCGTTTGCCCCTCAATACACTATGCCCTATGGATAGCAACCGTATGTTCCTACTCCTCCACCTATGGGAGGTTTTTATCAAAGTCCCACTTACCCTTCTAGTAACACGTGGATGGGAGGACCCTATGGTCCAAGTAATCAGCCCATACTGCCTTGGTTAGACTCGGGGGAAAATCCACAATTGCCTTTCTTGGCAACTTTGGACATACCAGACATCCATAAGCTGACGAACGACCCCATCAACCACAACCCGCTTTGGCCTCCAATACCGCATAAGATTCCTTCTGATATCCCGAAGTTCGACGGGAAACATGGGGACAACCTAGCCGCACACATCACTACCTTCCATTTATGGTCCATATCCAATTCCATGGTAGATGATAGTGTCCGACTTCGACTGTTTCCTCGCACCCTTACAGGAAATGCCGCCAAGTGGTACATTGAATTGCCATGCGCCGCCATCAATACGTTTAGCGCTTTAGCGACGGAGTTCTTAAAGAACTTCCAACTGCCAATTAGAGTGGAAACCGGAACATAATTGTTAACATCGCTGCGACAAGACACCTCCACCCACATCTCCGACCATATTCATGAATGGAGACGTAGGAGGAGGCTCATCAAAGTGCCAATACCGGACCATCTCTTGGCCAATTGGTTTTGCAAGTCTCTTTTACCCCACATATCTAAAGACATTTGCCTTTCTGGTGCGGTGACAGAAGATCAATGTATTCGTCGTGCCCAACACCTAGATTTAATCTATTCACAATCTGGCACGCTTTACGATCTGCTCCCCCATGCCCCTGGTAACCCAAACCCTCCGGTTACTCAGAAAACCGGAGCTCATGCCGATGGTCTCGTTGGCGCGATCTCTGGTGTAGCCACCAATCAGTCTCGAGGGCAAACCTCCCAGCCATCCTTGGCTGCCACCGCCCCCCATCAAATGACTCCTCTTCCTCCCGCTAAGATAAATTCGGTGCAAATCTCACAAAAACCTAGCGGGAAAAATAAGAAGAACAAGAAGAAAACGTCTTCTTCAGAAGAGTAATCGGATAATCAGAATAACTCTAATCAGAAAAATGCTGCCAGAAATGACAGAGGAAAGGATAAACCCATGAAATTTCCTTCCAAAATCTGTGCAGAGGATCACTTGACATACAAATGTCCTCGGCTGCAGGAATGCACCGATTTTATTGCTAACAAGGATTCTGGGTGAACACCTGTCGTTCTTCACAATCCTTTCCCCAATCAACCGCAGCAACATCAACACATGGTTGAAAATCCGCCACAACCCCATCAACGGGGAAACGGTGGTTCGTATCCTTCCGGCGAAGGACCATCTGCCATTTATGGCATGGAGAGTGTTGACCTTCAAACTCGCGCCAAGCTTTATGGAAATCCTACCATAGATGCTCAGGAACTTGGAACTAGTTCCAATCCGCCGCCGCCCAACGATTTACATATCGAAAGGCCTACTGTTGAACCTGTAATTCGTCCCCCCAAAGGGACACTTCGATGCATGACTCATAATACCTCTGCACGTGCAGCCCAAAACTACAATATTGTAGAATATTTGGCGCAGGCACCGTCAGCTATGTCTGCTCTTGAAGTATTACAAACCTGTCCAACACAAAGGAAAGCCTTGCTTTCGGCCATTGGTGGAATAGATCCCCAAGATTCCATGCTAGAAATCTTTGATATGGAAAAGGCTAAACCTCGCCTCTCACATCAACTCGCATTCCAGGTGCAGGTTGTGTCGAAAGGGATACCAATCCATCGCACTGTCATAGACGAAGGTGCTTCGACCTGCGTTATGTCACAAGCTTGCTGGCTCCACTTAGGTTCTCCTACTCTAACCCTGCCATCGAATTCCCTCAAAGCTTTTGATGGCCACACTTTCCTACCGAAAGGATACCTTGCTAGCTTTCCCATTACTCTGAGTGGGAAAACGGTAAACGTGGAAGTTGAAGTCGTAGAGCGTCATCTCGACTATAATCTATTGCTCGGTCGCAGTTGGTCTTATGCTATGACCGCCATCGTGTCTTTGGTCTTCCGACTCATCCTATTTCCATTGGATGGGAAACTAGTCACGGTCGATAAGCTATCCTTCTGCACCCCTGATTATGCCACTTTACCAAGTAGCACTGTACCCCTAATAGGAGGTGTCCCTGACTCTTACGTCAGTATCGGTACCGGTCTTCTAAAGGCATCTTCTCTACTGGGTTGTTTTCCTCTACCGCCGCCGTAGATCCCAAACACGGTTGCAATGATATCCACCTTTTCAGATGGCTCTATCGATCCATGGATCATCCTGGCACCTTCAGATATTGATTCTTATGGAGATCAGATGCCGCTTTCGTCGATCGAGTTGGCTTACCAAGCCATCCAAAGCACATCTGAACCCTCCACTGATATGGTTTCGACCACAGGTACAAACCTCTCTCCCATAACAGTTCTCTCTAAGGATCTCCTCAATGAAGTTTGGCCTACAGACGAAGCTATTCGAGAGATCATGTCATTAGAAGAACGACCTTGGGGAGAGTTTCACCATTGCACTTCGACGATTGATTCGGAGGCGATAAAAACTGAAATCCCGTCTTTTGACCAATCTGAGATAGTTCCCTTCTCTTATATGACCGTTCACACTATCGATTCAGAAGGGAACATAGGTAATCTTTCCAAGACACTGCTCATTGATATCTCGGTCAAGACAGGTATCATGGAAAATATTCCGTATTGCTTTTCAAATATCACACCTTTCCAACTAGCTTTCGGCCTGGAAGCAGTACTTCCGATCGAGTGCGAAATCCCATCACTCAAACTTGCCGTTGAACTCCTGCCTGGCACCACCGCCACAGAAGAGCGCTTGCTCTCGCTCGATCATTTGGACGAAACTCGTCGAGATGCTACACTAGCACTCGAAGCTCACCAGCGTTGAGTTAAAGCTCAATACGACAAATCTGTCAAGCCTTGTTCTTTCCAAGAGGGCGATCTCGTTCTACTATATGATCAAAAGCACAACCTCTTGGGGGCAGGAACACTCCAACCATTGTGGCTCGGTCCTTACATCGTTACTAAAGCCCTCTCAAAAGGAGCTTACGAACTACAGGACTGTAATGGAATTCCACTCAAGGAGCCCCGCAACGGGCTCTATCTGAAGAAGTATTTTGCCTAGTTTCGCACTAGGCATATGCTTTGTAATTTTATGTATATAAGTTTTGCCTATTTTATTTTGATGCTTCTGGATTATTGTTTTTGGTTTAAGGTGTTTTTTCTCATGTAATTTTTTTTTTCGCACAGATGTCATCGCATTCGTTATCATACGTCGGATATGCGGACGGTGCTAGTCGTCACACTAGACATATTGCTTCAGTTGCTTGGGTTCTCTATACACCTGAGTCGGACCTTCTTGGTTCCGGGGGAATTTTCCTAGGTAACACCACCAATAATGTTGCCGAGTACATGTCAGTGATCCAACTCCTCACGGAAGCGGCATCTCGTGACATCTCCGATTTAGTGGTCAGGTTAGATTCCCAACTCATCATTATGCAGTTAAACAATTATTACCGTGTCCGCCACCCTGTATTTCTACGTTATTTTTTATGAGTGCGACTTTTAGAACGCCAATTTCAAACAATCACATTCGAACACGTTCCTATAGAATTTAATGCATTAGCCGATTCTTTGGCAGATTATGTGTTAGATTGGCATTTATCGCATTTATTGTAAAATATTTACTCATGAGTACATATATTTTTATCACATCAAAAAAATACATAAAAATTTAAAAACACAAATCACCAAAAAATATATATACATATATATATGTCATGTCTAGTACATAGTAAACATCGAAAAGAAAAATCTCCCAAAACTTGGGGTGTTTTACAAAATTTGGCTACACTAAGCCATGCTCTGACACTAATACATCTACTCCACCAGCTAAGCCTGATGCTCATGATAGCATACAACTGCTCTAGCTATCCTCCTCAGAGGGACTAAGTATCTCTCTGGCACACCCACAGTATGCCGCTGTAGACGAACTGGAACCTGCCGCATAGGAAGCGGTGGTATACCCATACTTAGACCCTCCAGGTTCCTGGAGAGTTCATGTAAAATTTGGGTATCATCATCATCGCCGGCTTCCGCATCCTCTACTGGTGCGCCAGCCCCGGGTAGCTGCAATCCTCGCCGTGCATAGCAAGGGGCCCCAACTGGACGGACAGGTGCCACATCTGTGTCAAGTAAGCAAAAGCTTCATGTCAAAACTAAATTTTCACCCCTTTTTAAACAAAAAAAATTTTACATAAACATTCAAAAGCTAAAAGCACAAAAACTTCTTCGAAAAAACACTGATCATTTTTCTTACCATCGGGCCCCCACTGGGTGCCAGGGGGCAAGACTAACTCCGGATCACTTGTGAAATTCATCCCTGCATAGGGATAATCCTCAATCATGATGATCTGGGAGTCCAGCCAATCAAAAAACCCCTCATCAAAACAGTGACGGACGGGACCCTCTTCAGTCCGTGGAAGCAAAGTGGCCCACCGAGCCTGCCTCGGCTCGCGTGGACCCAATGGCGCTGTAGGGATCCTGGGCCTCATCAGTGGTATCCGCTCCAGTATAAAAGAAACAATCAATGTACTGTACCCAAACTCCCTTTGAATACGGGTCTTGCATGCAGTAAGACCCGATGGACCACACCGTGACACCAGTCGAAAACCTAAGGCTGCATGCAATCCAAGGCTAGGAGCATCTGAGCCTTGGTGGCCACATGCTGACTCTTGGCACCTGCCAACCGAACAATCATCCATAGTATAGACCGCAGTGGTCTTAGAGTCACCTGTGCAATAGGTATCCGGTTACTCACAGCCTGGGTGCCACGTATGCAGTGCGCATGGATCAAATCAGTAGTGGAACAAGGGTCAGCTCTGGACCCCGTCAAATTGGGCCTCGCCCCACGACATGACAAACCGGTCAAAAAGTACACATCATCCTTTTCGATGGCAAGCTCATTGCCACCAGTCCGAAAGACATGATGCCGTTCGTCCCACTGCTGGATCAGCCACCTTAGGAGGTCCTCTTGACCCCTCATCAGTTCTAAACGGGCATACTTGAGCAATCCGCACCTCCGGAGAGCCATTAAACTTGCCGAATCCGTCACCATCTCTCGTTCTTATTGCTCATGTTCTCTCTCTCACCAGATACTCATGATTAACAGCTGAACACCTGCAAATGCAACATTTTCAACCGATTAAAACTTGCCTGGACCACTTCAAAATGGAAAAATGGAATTGTTAGAAAGCACGGTGTGCCTAACGCGGGCTCTAGTACAAAACAGAGCGTTCTAACGCAAAACCCCTTCACGGGTTGTGCGTTTAACGCGACTATTGCACTCCTGACCCGCGTTAGGCGCAAATATTTTTCTAGGGCCTCAAAATTTCCTAATTTTGAACCAGAAAAAACTAGCAAAATGACAATTAAAAGATAGCAGGAGGTTCTAGCTCTTACCTGGATCTTGCGGAATCGAAAACTGTTGCCTGAATTCACCGTAATCGCCAGCTGAATTTTTCACCCCTTTCCACTCCAGAGCTTCTTCACAGCACTCAAAATAGTGAAAATGAAAGTCTTCTGACCTTCTTATAGCAAATTCTGGGGCAGGACTCTCTTAAGTCAGTTGGCAAAGTCATGATTTCTTGCTGTACGCATATCGCAACTCTCGATATTTGGTACTGATGTTCTAATTAGGGATCAAGATTTATGAGCAGACATACTCATGTTTTATCGAGCATTCTTTTTACGGTATTTTTCTTGCTCGTTAATACGAAAAACCTCGAGTTCTCTTCTTCGGACTCGTTAAACTTATACGAAGTTGGCATCGAGCGTTCTTTTTTTTGGTCTTTTCTTGCTCGTTAATCCAAAAAACCTAGAGTTTTCTTCTTCAAACTCGTTAAAACTATGAAGAAGTATTGAGCATTCTTTTTAGGAATCTTTTTCTCGCTCATAAAACCGAAAAAATCCCGAGTCGCCTTTGTCAGGCTCGTTAAACTATCAAGACAGAGAACAAGGAGCCATTCTTTTTCTCTTTTTTCAAAGCTCTTTAAACTAAAAAAGTATCGAGTTTTCTCTGCGTGACTCATTAAAATTTCATGGAGGTATCGAGTTTTTTCCACGTGACTCGTTAAAATTTCACGGAGGTACCGAGTTTTTCTTTGTTGGACTCGTTAAAATTTCACAAAGAATATTGAGTTTACTTCGTCTCCTCGTACTCATAACAAAATGAGGTAGACGTCCATTGAACATAGATTTCTCACTTTTCTGGATTCGATGGACTAACTTACGGAAAATGAACTATTTTGGGCTTACTATTATCCCTTTGCCGCGCCCGGTTATCAAGACATGACAAAGGTACCCCAATGGAGTCGTCTTTTACGACATTTTTCAGACTCTGTAAACATGAAAAATTCACCGAGTTTACTCGTCTGGACTCGTTAAACCTAATCAGACAGGACATGGAGTTTTCTTTTATGACATTTTTCAGACTCTCTAAACATGAAAAATTCACCGAGTTTGCTCATCTGGACTCGTTAAAATCTAATCAGATGAGGCACAGAGTTGTCTTTCCTGACATTTTTCAGACTCTCTAAACATGAAAAATTCACCGATTTTACTCATCTGGACTCGTTAAACTTAATCAGACGGGGAAAAATTTGGAAAAAATGGATACTACCTCTGTTACATTTCCAAAAAAGTTTGATTCGGCAAGAAAAATTCTTGAACATGGCACTTCCCAGAAAACTCTTTCGCAGTTAGCCGAACCCTACCATCTATGAGTATTAGCCTTCAATTCCCAGTGCCCCTGCACCGGTAAAATCCTAACACACTCTTTGGTGTTCAAACACGCTTCAGCTGCCTAGTACCCTGCTAGAGTGCCTTCTATTGTTCAAGCAGATCTCGTTATCTACTGCTCCTGTTATCAACCAAACCGTTCATTATGCCAGAAATTATTTGTCGTCTGACGTTCCCATTTACTCTTCCTTATCTCAAATAATAAACAAAATCAGTTGGTTTCTATTTCGTGTTGACTGATGTAGGATGCCTCCGTGCCTACCTTTCAACAGATCACTTCCTATCGACTTCAACATCTTATCTAGGAAGTTGATCCAGAAACCCATCAGTACCCGGATACTTGCAGACATCAGTGGCAGGTAGTCTTGTGTTTGATCAAGGGTCTTCATCATTGGCTCTTGGTCGAATGATTCTACGAGTGTTCAACTTCAACTCCTTTTATTCACACTCGCTAGATTGTACTGGGCATCTTAGGGACCATCATCATTATTGGTGGCCACCTTCGCGTCTGTTAACAGTTTTCATTATTGACTGGTAATCAGACGATTTCTCACATGTTCGACGACAACTCCTTCATTCACATGTTGAGAAATATGCAGTTTAAGTGAATCGGTGGTCAAGACCTTGGGGCAAAGGCTAAACCATTAAAGTTGTGTTCCCTTCCCCCAAGCTGCGATATTGTTTATGGAGACAACTTCTTCAGCCTGATCCTGTTATGACAGACACTTCCACATTATGCCTATTGGTGGACAGATTCTTCATATCTCTATTCTAGATAAATCATGTTGTTTAAGCTACTGAGCATGGGACATGCCCGACTCTAGGAAAATACTATATTTTCTGACATTTTTTGTTGTTTCAGGTTTTCCTCAGTCTTTCAATCTCTCTATCTCTACACAAATTGTAAAGTATTTCGGCCATCGTCTTCGTCTCTGACCTCACACTTTAGGGGGCATCTGTTACAGGTCAAAATACCTCCTCATCAGCTCAAAGGGGAAGACAAATATGGAAGAAGTACAAAGACCTAAATTAAACCTATTTCTGCCAGGGTAACGCATATATAGAATAGAACAAGAGCGTTATAACGCAGGCAATCAGTACATTGGTCACGTTAGTGGCTAGGGCAACGCTCTGTTTACACTGGAGGGAAGCGTTACCTGTGTTTTAAGTTTGAATTGGGAAAAGAGCGCGGAGAATGATTTGAATCTCCAACTTTCCCTCACAAAGGAGTCAGTTCACAAAGGAAACTGCAGAAGCACCAGTTCATTATTGGTCATTGCCATGGGAGACTGAACTCCAAAAGAGGCAAAAGCATGGAGATCAAAGAAAAATCTAAGCTATTTCCATTCCAAACTAATGGAAAGAGAAGGGCAACAATGGCCTTCTCCCTCTCCTATAAGAAGGAGCTGAAGGCTCTTAATTGAGGGTCGAAGGATTGCTCAAGGTTCTTGTATACTTGTGGAATAGAGAATAGTGTGACATTTTGAAGGCCAAGAGTCAAAGAGGCTCCTAGAGAACTTGTTGACTTGGACTTCTTCACTTGAAAGAGAAGAGAGATTGGGAGACTGAGGAGGGCTTGGTACAACCGATGGTTGTAATCCTCCTTCTTTCAAAATCAATAGAACTGTGTTCGTTTTGTCCATTCAATGCTTAATATTGTCATTATTGTTTGAACATTTACATAGTATGATATGAATGGCTCAGATGTGTATAATCTAGATGTTTATTTTATATTGATTTAATTGATAGGATACTTGTTATATTAGAAATTACGCGGGTGCTTTGACTGATTGCAGGACTCAGATTTGGAGCCGGTGAAGAAGGACTCTTGCTTCGCTGCGCAGCGCTCTCCAAGGGACTCCAAGACTGTCAAAGAGGTAATTCTCTATCGTATTCCTTCAAGTTATTTCAAGCTAATATGAACATGCTCATGCCATCTTTGTGAACAACATAGCTAATCTTACTGTCTGCCTCGGGCACCGGAAAGCCCTGAGAGGGATATTCGAAAACCAACAACCCAAGCAGTTTACCCTATAGCAGAATTGGCGACTCTGCTAGGGATTTCCCCGATAGTTTCCGGACTATTTTTTCCTTCCTTTCTTCTCTTCTCCTCTGTTCAAAGATCCTTCCGACCATTTTTTATGCCCAGTAGACATACCAAACGCTTGCACAGTTCAATCCTATTCCTGTCTCGCCAACTGAAGAGCTTTTCCCTGGTTAACATGACCTATGCAGGCTATCCAGTGCGTTATAACATGGTCTATGCTTAAATACAGTGCGTTATAACGCTGTATTTTCTCACAGACAGAGCGTTACTCAGCCAAAAACCTTGTTCTTCACTGCTGTGACTATGTTTTAGTTGTAGATTTTTTTGGGCATCAGTACCTTTCACTGACTGAATCCCTATGCGTGTCTGCTAAACTGGAATTGTTATTTGTTTCTCTTATTTAGTTAGTGTGCAAAACATTTACTTTTTAAAAGAGAAAATATTTTTTTTTTTTTATTATTATTATTTTTCTGCATATAGTTGAGTTTATTCTGAAAGTTTTAGTTCACAGACTGTTAAAAGAGGTAGATAGAAGTGAGAATCTTTAAAATTTGAGCTGTGTTATTTACATGTTGGTGCATGGATGATTGAAAAAGAAACCTCTCCCTATAGAAACACTCTTCATTGAATTTAATATTTAGAGCATGTTTTGCATGGTTTCTTGAGTCAGAGTATCACTATACTTCATACGTCCATTCCCCCTCCGCAAGACTAATAACAAAGTACACTAAAAATAAAGCGACACTAAAATCAATCTAATTACTCTTTTTTGAGCTCACACAAACAGTAGTTCAGGCTAGGATCTTGGGTTAGGAAAGTGATAAAACTACCCAAGATCTCAAAACTTGAAAACTAGAGTCATTAACGAGTGAAATCCTGCTGCACTCACATTATCAGGACCGTTCCTTTACCGGAGCTCAGCGCGAGACAACACTTGGGTGCACTAGAAGGTAGCCCACCTTCGACTGCATCCTGTGGGTGTGTTATATATTGGGGTTCCCTTCGGGGATGTCGAAACTAGATCGGGTATCTAGGTATTCTGCCCATATAGCACACTGTCCTTGACCGTGGACCCCCCTGATGATGTCTTTGATTTGAGGTATCCTTAGTGGCCATACTTTTAGGGACTTCCAAAAGGTGACTGGGACGGGCTGTCCTGGTACCTGAAACAGACGGACCCACTCTGTATTCGGTCTTTAGGAGGGTAATCGTCTTCACGAGAGTGCTTACACCTATCGTCTGAGGTTCGGACGAAGCTCTAGAGTGACCGTAACTGTACTTTCGACCAACCCTCTCTGTATACTATTGCGATACTGGATTTCATCACCAGTGAACGGTAGTACTTAGACAGGGCACCCTATTCTGGCTGCTTGCTGATTGATTTTAGAAAGTCCTTTTTCTTTTTGTTAAGTGTGTGGTTACTGTCATTTGAGACTTCATAATAGATCACAATTTAATAAAATTTGTTAAAATAAAACCGGCCACCGTGGCATCCCCTGGCCGACGCCGTCTGTCTCGACGACAGCAAGGTCTACCTCCTCTCAACCTAGAGGAAGAACTGAACCTTGGTGAACCCGAGCCTTCTACGGAAGAGTAGTCTTCTCCGACTAATCTTGATTATCACATAGACCCTTATCAGTCGGAACTCCCAAAGGACCCTTTCACTGAAGGCGTTGTACCTAATTACAATCCTTCGCTCACTGATCCGTTAGGGCCTGTGATAATCCAAATTACACCACGCCGAGATATGTCTGCAACAACACCAACATCTATTTCTCCACCGGCATCCATAGGGTCGATACCAATGGCAACCATTCCTGGTTCGCCACCATCCTCCCTGCCGGTGGTCAGTTCTATGCCATTACTGGGTAACCCCAGTAGTCAACATACACCTACCCCCAATCCTATGGTCAACACAACTGTCAGTAGTTTACCGAACCCTTTGGAATCTACTCCTATCGTAACCACATTGGGGACCACGGTAGCTCCTCCCATGAGCATGACTACTTCGGTGCCCTTTAGCAACCCTTTCGGTTGGAACCCTCTGTTTAGGTTTTAAACTTAACCACTATACTGTAAGCAAGAAAGACAAGTATTGTGCAGGCAGGAATATTTTCCTATGTAATCCTTAAGACAAATGGGTATAAACTGGCTGTAAATACTATCCCCTTAGGTGGTTCAAACATAGGTGTAGGATCTATATCGCTACCAAATTATGCAAGTAACATATATGCCTCCGAGAAACTCATTGTGATCCATTTGGACTAACTAACCCCAACCTCTCCCTGGAGTGGAGGCACGCAGGCCGGGGCACCCAAACTGCTGTCTCCTCAATACACTATGCCCTGGTGCAGACAACAACCTATATTCCCACTTCACCTATGAAGGTTTTATCAAAGTCCCACTTACCCTTCGGTAACACGTGATGGGAGGACCCAAGAACAAGTACCCAGCCTGATGGCCACCTTGATTAGACTCGGGAAAATCCACACTGTCTTTTCGGCAGCCTTCTGACAAACCACATTCATAAGCTAACGAACGACCCCATCAACCACAACCTGCTTTGGCCTCCAATACCGCATAAGATTCCTTCTGATATCCCGAAGTTCGACGGGAAACATGGGGACGACCCGGCCGCACACATCACTACCTTCCATTTATGGTCCATATCCAATTCCATGTAGATGATAGTGTCTGACTTTGACTGTTTCCCCGCACCCTTACAGAAAATGCCGCCAAGTGGTACATTGAATTGCCATTGGATCAACATCTTATCTAGGAAGTTGATCCAGAAACCCATCAGTACCCGGATACTTGCAGACATCAGTGGCAGGTAGTCTTGTGTTTGATCAAGGGTCTTCATCATTGGCTCTTGGTTGAATGATTCTACGAGTGTTTGACTTCAACTCCTTTTATTCACACTCGCTAGATTGTACTGGGCATCTTAGGGACCATCATCATTATCGATGGCCACCTTCGCGTCTGTTAACAGTTTTCATTATTGACTGGTAATCAGACGATTTCTCACATGTTCGATGACAACTCCCTCATTCACATGTTGAGAAATATGCAGTTTAAGTGAATCGGCAGTCAAGACCTTGGGGCAAAAGGCTACACCATTAAAGTTGTGTTCCCTTCCCCAAGCTGCGATATTGTTTATGGAGACAACTTCTTCAGCCTGATCCTGTTATGATAGACACTTCCACATTGTGCCTATTCGTGGACAAATTCTTCATATCTCTATTCTAGAGAAATCATGTTGTTTAAAGCTACTGAGCATGGGACATGCCCGACTCTAGGCAAATACTATATTTTCTGACATATGTTGTTGTTTCAGGTTTTCCTCAGTCTTTCAATCTCTCTCTATCTCTACAAATTATAAATTATTTCGGCCATCGTCTTCGTCTCTGACCTCAAACTTTAGGGGGCATATGTTACAGGTCAAAATACCTCCTCATCAGCTCAGAGGGGAAGACAAATATGGAAGAAGTACAAAGACCTAAATTAAACCTATTTCTGCCAGGGTAACGCATATATAGAACAGAACAAGAGCGTTATAACGCAGGCAAGCAATACATTGGCCGTGTTAGTGGCTAGGGCAACGCTCTGTTTACACTGGAGGGACGCGTTACCCGTGTTTTAAGTTTGAATTGGGAAAAGAGCGCGGAGAAAGATTTGAATCTCCGACTTTCCCTCACAAAGGAGTCAGTTCACAAAGGAAACTGCAGAAGCACCAGTTCATTATTGGTCATTGCCATGGGAGACTGGACTCCAAAAGAGGCAAAAGCATGGAGATCAAGGAAACATCTAAGCCTTTTCCATTCCAAACTAATGGAAAGAGAAGGGCAACAATGGCCTTCTCCCTCTCCTATAAGAAGGAGCTGAAGGCTCTTAATTGAAGGTCGAAGGATTGCTCAAGGTTCTTGTATACTTGTGGAATAGAGAATAGTGTGACATTGTGAAGGCCAAGAGTCAAAGAGGCTCCTAGAGAGCTTGTTGACTTGGACTTCTTCACTAAAGAGAGAAGAGAGATTGGGAGACTGAGGAGGGCTTGGTACAACCGATGGTTGTAATCCTCCTTCTTTCAAAATCAATAGAACTGTGTTCGTTTTGTCCATTCAATGCTTAATATTGTCATTATTGTTTGAACATTTACATAGTATGATATGAATGGCTCAGATGTGTATAATCTAGATTTTTATTGTATATTTATTTAATTGATAGGATATTTGTTATATTAGAAATAACACGGGTGCTTTGACTGATTGCAAGACTCGGATTTGGAGCCGGTGAAGAAGGACTCTTGCTTCGCTGCACAGCGCTCTCCAAAGGATTCCAAGACTGTCAAAGAGGTAATTCTCTATTGTATTCCTTCAAGTTATTTCAAGCTAATATGAACATGCTCATGCCATCTTTGTGAACAGCATAGCTAATCTTACTGTCTGCCTCGGGCACCGGAAAGCCCAGAGAGGGATATTCGAAAACCAACAACCCAAGCAGTTTACCCTATAGCACTCAATGTACCATTTTTCATCTAGACCAATGAGTGTATGTTGGAAAAGACGTAATCGAATAGAGTCATCATTTAGGGGGTTATATGAACACCACAAATGATAAGTCATAACATGAGTCGACAGGTCTTCCCCAGGGTTTCCATTGAAATTAGGAATATCCAAGGGTAATTTATGAGGTATCACCGGCCACCAAGGAGCATAGTTGATTGGATCATTGGTGAGCCATTTTAAATTCGGTAACTCTAAAGTTGCAACAAAGGGAAACTATCGATTGAGGTCGATTTGAGCATAGCTAAGGTATGATGCAATTTCTTGGGAAACAGGCCTTTGAGCACCAGCATAAGGAATTTTTTGTTGGTAACCCAGATAGTGGTTGTTTTGATAAGCAAATTCTTGAGGATTCTATTGACCAAAACCTGGATACGTTACTTGTTGAAATGAAGGTTGTCGCATTTGTGTTTGTGGCTGCTAAGGGGTCTGTCCACCAATGTTATAACCCAAACTAGGATAGCTTGGATTCATTTGAGGATAGGTATAACCTTGTTGTGGTTGCGACATCCCATAATATGGTATTCCATATTGTGAATAAATTATTCCGGATACAAGTGGTTGTTGTAAGCCAGCTGAAGGAGTTGGAGTCTAAGGGCCCAAGACATTGGGGTATTGGGTTGAAGGACCCGCCTGAGACAGTTGAGGTACAACAGTTTGAGTCTATAATGGGGGTAAATATGTATTAACAAATGGAATTGATGTGGGTGCAATAGGTTGAACTGGTTGATACGATTGTACAACCGTTTGTGGTTGGATAGGAAGAGTGGGCTACCATTGACAAATGTTCATTTTGACATTAGGATGACCAAATAACGATGGATTTTTGTCCAAGTGATTGACCACAGGTTTCCCCCCAGCATGAGGAGTATAATAAGATGGAAAATATTTTTCTCCAAATGCACGGAGTCAAGTTGAAATTATACTGGAGAGAATATACCCAGATGTGTTAGAAAATTATATATTACAGAGCAATGAAACATATAAAATATGCAGAAAACACAAGCACACAAAACACATAAAACCAAAGAGACACAGATATACGTGGTTCACCCAGTTTGGGCTATGTCCACCCTGAACAGCCAGTCCTTCCTTTCTATTATCCAACAAAATGAAGAGACACAACCTACAGCAGATCTGTTGTAATATCCTCTATTCTCTCTAATAGTCTCCATATTTGTTTCTCGCTCCGAGAATACACATACAATACACAACCGCAATACAATACCCTCATACAAGCGAGGGGTTTCCTTCTAGGGAAAAAAACCCTAAACTAAACATAACTTATACCGTCAGATCATCCGCCTAATGAACGGCCCAGATTGACTAGAAATTACTATACTTTTACAATGCAATTTTATATCTGTTTTTAGCTTCGGGGGCGCTGCCCCCGAAACTCCCCACCAGGGGGGGCTCCATAAGTCGCAGCCACCCCCCCTGGACCCCCCAAGCAGCATTTAAATTTGGGCGGCATTGCCGCCCCATTAAGGTACAGGGGTCCAACGCTGTGATACAAAATAAACAAGATAATCAGGCTCCACACCCAACAATCTTCCACTTGGAGACTGATTGTAGCAATTGCACCGCTGCTTCATTTTCTGGACAATGACTCCTCTTTGGACCTGGCTATTTCTCATCTTCATCATCATCCTTGAAGACCAATTGAAACTGAGCATAATCGCATTTTCTCCCTAGTTACAACTTTTGTTAGCATATCTGCAGGATTCTGGCTAGTGTGTATCTTTTCCATCTTCAACTGTCCATCTTCCAATACTAACCGTATGAAATGGTACTTGAGTTGTATTTGTTTAGTCCTGGAATGAAATGTTGAGTTCTTTGCAAGATGAATGGCACTTTGGATATCAATGTATAACGTGCCCATATCATGCTTCTTACCCAATTCATCCATAAACATTTGTAACCAAATCATTTCTTTACTAGCCTCTGTAGTAGCGACATACTCTGCTTCTATTGTTGAAAGTGCAACAACACTTTTAATTTTTGAAACCCAACTGAAAACTGTTCCACCTACACTAAATACATACCTTGTAGTGCTCCTCCTGTTATCTCTGTCACCTGCCATATCTGCATCAATATATCCCTGTAGAGCAATGTTTTAACCACCAAAGCATAATGCTTGATTTGTGGTACCTTTCAAATATCTTAGAATCCATTTTACTGCCATCCAATGTTCTTTCCCTGGATTGCTCATGTACCTACTTACAAATCCCACTGCATGTGCAATATCAGGCCTTGTGTAGACCATTGCATACATTAAGCTTCCAACTGCTGATGCATATGGAACTTTAGACATGTAGTTTATTTCTTCTTGGGTCTTGGGGCACATCTCCTTACTAAGTTTGAAATGGCTAGCAAAAGGTGTACTAAATGGTTTTGCATTCTGCATATTAAATCTTTTCAATGCCTTTTGTATGTACTCATTCTGAAACAATGTTAATTTGTGATTTTTCCTGTATCTAGTTATTCTCATACCAAGGATTTGTTTTGCAGCTCCCAAATCCTTCATTGCAAATGAATTTTCCAATTTTCTTTTGAGCACATTTATTTCCTACATGTTAGACCCTACAACAAGCATGTCATCTACATACAATAACAATAATTACAATGGTCAAAGTGATATCTAGTATAACCTTGTTTAGACATAAACTTGTCAAATTTTAGATACCACTGCCTTGGAGCCTGGTATCATTTTTCCTTTTCAGATAAACACAATGATCAAAGTGACATCTAGTATAACCTTGTTCAGACATAAACTTGTCAAATTTTAGATACCACTGCCTTGGAGCCTGGTTTAAGCCATACAAGCTCTTCTTTAACCTGCACACTAATTTTTCTTTCCCTTTGACCTCATATCCTTTTGGTTGCTGCATATAGATCTCTTCCTCCAAATCTCCATGGAGAAATGTTGTCTTTACATCTAATTGTTCAAGATGTAAATCTTCCGCTGCTACAAGACTTAAAATAGTTCTGATTGAAGTCATCTTAACAACAGGAGAAAATATTTCATCAAAATTAATGTCTTTCTTCTGTGCAAACCCCTTCACCACAAGTCTAGCTTTGTACCTCTGTTTTCCTTCATCTTCTTCCTTCAGCCTATAAAACCATTTATTCTGCAATGTAGTTTTACCTGCAGGCAACTTGACTAAGTCCCAAGTCTAGTTATGCATTAAGGAGTCCATCTCTTCTTCCATGGCTAGCTCCCACTTATTCCTATTTTCAACCTGCATTGCTTCTTCATAACATTCAGGTTCACCAGAATCAGTCAAAAATAAATAATATAATTAAGGAGAGTATCGTTCAGGGGGTATACTTATCCTGGTAGATCTTCTAACACCACTTTTAGGTGTTTGAGGTGCCTGTTGCTGTTGTGGTGGTGGTTGTTGTTGTGGTTCTTGATTATTATTATTTTCAAGCACCTTTACCTTTTCTGTGATCTCATCAAGAACTATGTATTCTTTGTTTTCTTTTTCTTGTTTCTTTTCCTGCAACTGATTCTTATACAATACCTTTTCATTGAATGTTACATCTCTTCTCCTAATGATTTTGTGATTTTCATAATCATATAAGCAATAACAAAAATCATTAACACCATATCCAATAAAGATAAATTTCTTTGATTTTGCCTCAAGCTTTGTTCTATTTTCTTTATTAATATGGACAAAGGCCTCACAACCAAAAGGCTTTAAAAAAGAGTAGTTTATCTTTTTACCTATCCATGCTTCCTATGGAATACCACCATCCAAGGAACTTAAAGACCCTCTGTTTATTAGATAAACAATAGTATCTACAGCATCTGCCCAAAATTGTAAAGGCAATCATGCATGCAATCTCATGCACCTTGCATGCTCCATGATTGTTCTATTCATCCTTTCTGACACACCATTTTCTTGTGATGTTCTTAGAACTGTCTTCTCTCTGCAAATTCCATGCTCTGAACAGTACCTATCAAACTCTTTGTTGCAATATTCACCACCATTGTCTGATCTAAGACACTTCAACTTCTTTCCTGTCTCAATCTCAACCAAAGCTTTCCATTTCTTGAAAGTATCAAATACATCAGATTTATTCCGAATACAATAAATCCAAGTTTTTCTAGTTGCATCATCAATAAAAGTAACGTAATAACGAGAGCCACCAAGAGATGATACATGAGCAGGTCCCCATACATTTGTATGCACAAGCTCTATTTTTTCACTCTTCTTTTCTTTCCCAACTCTAAGAAATCTGACTCATGTATCCAAGCCTATGATGCCATAATGCTGCATCTACTCATTTGGAAGTTAAAGCATTAACAGAGTTAGAAATACCATTGCATAAATACAATGTACCAATCTTTTCTCCTTTTGCTATTACCAGGGCTCCTTTGGTGACCTTCCAGGTTTTATCTATGAAAATTGTCACACAACCTTCACCACCTAACTGCCCTATTGAAACCATATTTTTCTTCAGATCTGGAACATGCCTTACCTCCTTTAATAGCCATTGGTTTCCATTCTTCTTTTTTACAAGAACCTTACCCATTCCAACAATTTTACAGGGTTTATCATCACCCAAATGGACTTGTCCAAAATATCCTTGAACATAGTCACGAAAATATTTCTTATTAGGTGTGGCATGGAATGAAGCCCCTGAATCTACTACCCAGGTATTAGTAACATTTTCGAAAGAAAGAATCAAGGCATCTTGTAACACATCACCTGTCACATTTGCTTCATGATTGTTTTCTTGTTGTGCATCTCCTTCTTTTCCCTTCCGAGATCTATTGTATTTATTTAGGTGTCCTTTCTTTCTGCATTTCCAGCACACTATCCCTGATATGGACTTGGATCTGCCTTTCCTTGATTTACTATGATATCCTGAGCTCTTTCCTCTTTCCATTTTTCTTCCCCTAGACTCTGCACTCAAAGCATTACCTAATGTCTCACCGGAGCTTTTCTGTCGCATTTCCTCGCTAAGGATAGCACCGACAACATCATCAATCTTTAAAGTACTAGATCTAGATACAGAGTTACTTATGGCCATAACTAAACCATTCCAGCTTTCTAGAAATGAGCACAGAAATAAAATCGCCCTAAATTCATTGTCAAAGTTTACCCCCATAGAACTTAACTGACTGGTAACTGTATTAAAATCATTTAAATGGTCTGCAACAGATCCACCTTCCGACATCTTCATTTTAAATAAACATTTCATAAGAAATACCTTGTTTGAGGCCGAGGGTTTTTCATATAATTTCTCCAACGCCTTAATCAAACCCTCTGTTGTTGTTTCCTTCGAAATTTTGAAGGCTACCTATGCCACGAGGCACAACCGTATTGTTTCGAGTGTATTTCTATCGTGAATCTCCCATTCTGCGTCTGTCATAGCCGTCGACTTCTTTGTTTTTCTGCTCAATAGTAGGTACAGATCTTTCTGATACAGATATTCTTCCATCTGCATCTTCCACAGCAGGAAGTTTTGGTCGTTAAACTTCTCGACCTTAAACTTACCATCTTCCGCCATTGCTCCCACTCGAACCAGGAACCCTTATTTCCTATGATTTTATCAGCCAAATAGACCTTCGGCTCTGATACCAGTTGTTAGAAAATTATATATTATAGAGCAATGAAACACATAAAATATGCGGAAAACACAAGCACACAAAACACATAAAACCAGAGAGACACAGATATATGTGGTTCACCCAGTTTGGGCTACGTCCACCCCGAACAGCCAGTCCTTCCTTTCTATTATCTAGTAAAATGAAGAGACACAACCTACATCATATCCGTTGTAATATCCTTTGTGCTCTCTCACAGTCTCCCTATCTGTTTCTCGCTCCGAGAATACACATACAATACACAACCGCAATAAAATACCCTCATACAAGCGAGGGGTTTCCTTCTAGGGAAAAAGACCCTAAACTAAACATAACTTCTACCCTCAGATCATCTGCCTAATGAATGGCCCATATTGACTGGAAATTTCTATACTTTTACAAGGCAATTTTACATTTGTTTTTAGCTTCAGGGGCACTTCGGGCATAAAGTCACAGCTGCCCCCCCTGGACCCCCCAGGCAGCGCTTAATTTCGGGCGGCGTTGCCTCCCCATTAAGGTACAGGGGTCCAACGCTGTGATACAAAATAAACAAGATAATCAGGCTCCACACCCAACAAGATGGACCGGCTTGATATTTCCCTGATGATGTGTATATACGATCAAGTCGTTCAGTACTCACTATAGATTTACCACTTAGAATACCAGACCATGACATTGGTGAAGTCCATGGGTTTGAGGATGCACCAGATAAGGTTCCTGATAAATATTGGTAACCAGGTGGGACGGAAGGACCACCATATAAATGTGACTCTGGTGAAGTCGTGAACATTGACGGGGTAGCGAGAGCAGGTGCTGTCACAGTTGCATTAGGGGAATTTTTAGGTCTAAAATCAGCCTGCTAGGGAAAATGTACAATCAAAATTCACTTTATGAGAACCAATCGCATCTTAGGGGATGACGTCATCCCTAATGGTTGAGATGGCATTGCTTGAGTTAAGAGTACTTACTTGTCACATTCTCAATGGTGGATAAAAACTTGTGGTTAACCATGGTAGTGCTCTAAGTACTTTTAAAGTCAAAGTAAAGTACTCATAATAAATGTCATTTCACACTTTTTGAATAAAAATATATTATTGTCATTTCATATTTCTTGAAAGAAACAATGCATTTTCCTATATATTTATTATATTATATTATATTGTTTTTATATAGTATATTAATTACATGTTATTATACAATTTAAATAATATAAATTTTAATTAGTAGGATATAATATAATTAAGAATTTATAAATTCATATTTATATTTTATTTTAAGTTATTTATGTACAAAGGACAAATGCATTAGTTGTTCAATGATAATGACTTTTTCTTGAAAATCTCATTCTTATTTATAGTCACATCAATACAAAATTTTCTATTAATTTTATTTTGGTACAACTTTTGAATTGAATTTAACTATGGTTACATGGATTGTGGTGAAAAAAGTGAATTGCAAATTCATAAATATGATTTTATTGGTTGAGCTATTATTTTATTATTTCCTTAAGAGGCCCATTTTAGACCTCAAAATTCCCCTAATGGGAACAGATGGTCCAAACGAAGATGTTGGCTCAGGTATGGTTATTTGACCAAATGTATACCCTATTGGATCTACAAGAACTCTAATAGACATAGGATCAACAAAAGCAGAGGTAGGTGATTGAGGAAAAGGCTCATACAGGTAAAGCTCTACCTCAAAATGAGTTGGAGTTAAAGGTGTTTCGGCTTGTGGTATTTCTTCAATCGAAATTAAACCAGGTGGAATGATTTCATCGTCAGGCCAAAAGTATATTTCAGTAGGTTGATTGCATGATATGTGAGACTCAATGGCTACAATAGATTGTGGGGTGACCAATACAGGGAACAACTTCCTGTCGTTTTAATTTGGGATTCAAATGTTCTGGAAAAAAATAGACAGGATCTGGATCAACTTCGAGTTGAACAACGTCGGGTTCAAGACACATGGTCTCACTGATTGGATGGATCGTGACCACAGGTAGTTGTGAGGACTCTATCTAAACAATAGTAGATGAACCAGGATTTTTAGAAACAACTTTTGCCGACTCTGGTATATGTAAGGATGATGTCGCACCAGAGGTATGGATAGTACTAGTTTTGGTAGAGCGATGTTGCCTTTGCCGACCAGAAGTGGCTTCCGGTGGTAAAAGTGGTTTCAGTGATATTCCACGCAAATGACGGGGAAAGGGATGTTCTTCTTCCATGATGACTGATTTATTTTATGAAAAAAACAAATAAACAAAATAAAAGGGTAATTCTAGGCAAAAAGGTTTACCAAGAAATTGTGAACTATATAATACCTCCTAGTGAACCAAGAAGTGCGAGCAGGCAATCTCCCTGAATGTTTTGTTCAATGTATCACAATTTACAAGGCGACCAACTCGGTTCACTGTGGATGGTCCTCCCAAATATACCTGAAGGTACGTGGAGGCCCAAATCCGTATTAGCGTTGTCTAATGTGAAACCGCACAATGAGAGCACCCCTTTATAATTTTCGTACTAGAACACTGCTTGATATACCTGAAGGTACGTGAATGAGCTCTGATATACTTACATACGTGAAGTGAGGTATCAGACTTGGAATGTATCATAGACAATTAACGACATCTGTTATGTTTAACGACACCAGAACACATCTCTAGCCTAGACCTTCTAAATGTTACCGTTATGGTTCCAATTTTTTTTTAGGTAAATTGATGTAAATTTTAAGTTGATATCGTTTATCAATTTTCCTTTTGAGGTTCGCCATGATGATGTGATGCAAATTCATAAAAGGAAAACTAAAATGATAAAAAAACTTTTCAATTTTATCTTTTCAATGAAAATCCTAGCTACTAAGGGAAAGAGCAATCAGTTTTGAGAGCAAACAACAAAGAGCACAAACTAATATGCAGATTTCCTAACTTGTTCCTATGAAAAACACATAATTCAATATATGCAAATGCAGGTTTTTATTTTCAATCCCCTTAATGTGAATGCAAGAAAGGAAACTATATGCATCAAATCAATAAAAACAAATTCTTTCTTCTTTGAGAAACGAGGAATTTAACAACAATTTATCTTTTAGGAAAAACGAAGAATGGAACTACAATTTTTCCTATAGGACACGAAGAATTTAAGGACAATTTCCTTTACCAAAACAAATGGATCTAATGCAGAAATATAATACTTTGAATTTTCTTTGTCAATGATAAATAAAAATACTTAAAGATACAATGAGCAAACTTACTTTTCAAAGGAGGAAGAATCAGGAAAATTCACTGGTCTCTAAGAGGTATCAGACAATTGAAAACAAAAAAAAAAATGGCTGAGAATGATGGCTATGAACATTTCATATGGAATTTTTTGGCTAAGGGGGAAACATAGCCTCTAAAGGGAGACAGTGCATTGCAATGCACCCCTGAGTGGGAGACAATGCACTGCAGTGCACTGTGTCCTCACCAACAGTGCATTGGGCGCAGCAGAGATTGAAAATTCGAGCTACACAACACTCTTCTAATGAAATTATTTGATTCAAAAGTCTAAAAACTGAAAGTAGATGCTACTGGGTGGACAAGTAGAGGCAAAAACACTAGGAATGAAAGGAAACTCCCCAGTGGATTCGCCAATTTTTTATACGGAATTATGATCTACGGATAAATCAAATTCCCTAAATGTGGTCTTATGCATTTAGAACAACAGATTAAATACTTTTCTATCACTTTCTCTAAGAGTAAATAGACACACAGAAAGATAGAAGAACCTACTTGTGATCCAAGCGCTTCCTATTCTCCTTCTTTTTCTTTTTTTGTAGCTTCCAATCAAACTTAGATCGCCGGATTTATTCCTACAAGTATAAACAGAGAATAACAAAGAGATTGAAATATATAGATACCTATTTATCTTAATTAGTTAAATCAATTGAACATGAAACATATATATCATTCAAGAGTCCATTGCATGAGAAATAGAAACATAAATAGATACATATATGGGAAAATGAACAACAATATTTATTAAGGAGTAGAAGGAGGATGTTACAACTAATGATCGATTTTATGTCACCAGCTCTAGCTTCATCCTAGCCTCATCACAATCAACATCTCGCCAGCAGCATATCACTTCTATCACTCTCTCAATTGAGAATCCAATATCATTTATTTACCAAAATTCCTCCTTCCCTGGCACAAGGATCTATGCTCAATTTATAGGGAAACTAAAGGTAGTTTCTCAGTCAATTACTTTCTAATAATAGGCAATACATGTTCCGAAGCTCATAGGTGTTAAATGGACCTTTGGATTCAAAGTTTGACACATATGGAATCTTCTATAAGAAATTGGCCATGTGTAGATTCCAGAACAATGATAATTTTGCTCCCATTTGACCAATGCACCCTTGAATGTCGGGAAGTGCATTATAGTGCACCCTTGAATGGAGGGAGCTACATATGCAACGCAGTTAGTGCCTTGAGAGGTAGCGTTGGTGAGCTCATAAGTGATATAAAATATAATTCAAACCTTGGAAATCTTGTAATAGAAGTCATGAATGATTTGTTCTTGTCTTAGGGCATATAGAAACTGAAATGATAAGGGATTACAGGCCCTATTTCATTGGTCCTGGGGATTGTTGTACATATTGACCCTTGCATATAAATTTTTTTTCTGCTGCCTCTTCCGAATCTGTTTTAAACCTATGTCGTGGCCTAAAACCTCCATAATTCTGTTTAACATTATCATTTCCGCTCATAAAATACACTGCGCAAAGGTTAAAACTCGCGCTTGCAAATATGTCGGGCCTGGCCCCCTGAAGCCTTAGCCCCTTTTGTTTTAATTCACATATGACCCAAGTACAAGACCATGTGCCAGATAGGCGAGAGCTCATCGCTTCACGTTTTCGGGCCAAACTGTAGCCGTCTGATCCAATAAAATAAACGGCCCGCAATCAAATCAAGCGTGGTGGCCCCCGCGCCTGAAAACCAGCGGTTAATTCCGCACATCCTCCACTGGGCCGGCGGTTTTCAATCAAATGCCAGCGATTCCACAAATCGCGTGACGCATGTCCCGGAGTACGGCGGTCAAACCGCCTATTTCGTGCGTTAAATATCCGACCATGGACGGGCAGCGGAATTCACCTGCGCCGTTGGATCTGTCGACCTCCATCCAACGGCGGATATCCTCTGAAGCTGCTCGCGCATTAACCCATGTCTATCGTGTCTTGTGGCCCACCGTTACATCACTCCCAGCGCCTTTGAGCCGTTGATCCGATTTCAAAATCCGACGGTCCAAGACGCGTTCTCCTCCGCCAGTCGACTCCATATCTCCACGTCACCCCTTCATTGACATTTGTTGTAATTTCGTCCACGTCATCTATTTCTCTTGGCTTTTCGTACACCCATGTGTCACCATCTCACGTGTCCATAGTATTTTTCCCTGCCGTATATATATGTGTTTTTCATTCATATTCATCATTTTTTCATCATGTTTAAACTGTTTTACGTGGAAAATTTACATTTCGTCTGTTTATCAAAGTCCCCATCGTATTTCCTCCGCCACCCTGCATGTTCTTGCCATATGGCCATGCCTTCGACGTCACCATCGTCCTCATCTCCATCCCTGTCTGGTTTTCCTTAACTGGTTTGTGTTTTTGCAGGTTTGCCGCGGTAGAAAATTCATCATGATTCACTGCTTTGTTCGCAGAAGTCAAGAGCACCGCCCTTGACAGTTTTTGAGGAAGAAATTCAGGAGGGAAGCCGAGGGTAGTTGTATGATATGACCTCATTAATGGAAGCATAAATAAAATCCATTGAACCCTAAATACGCCCGCAGAGAGAAATACTACACAGCAAGAAATGTTAATGGGGCCGCATGAAGTATTAATGAAAGATCGAGAAATACAACGCACTGCATTAAAGATCTGGCATTTTAATTCAAGATTAGAGGGCCGAAAGTACCATGCAAAAATGCAAGCAACCTCAAGGTTTTATTGCAGTATATTTTTCTCTCCCAGAAAAGTACAGAACATTTGTATATTTTATTCGATGTGTCTTGTTAAGAGTAGATCTTCATCCTCAGCATTTATTTCATGAAACAGTAGCAGAGTACTTGCACCAGTTCAGCACCACCAAGCAGCATAGGCGGGTTTTTCTTTCAGTTTTGTTTTAAATTAGATCATTAAATGTACATCACCTACCTCATTCCCTAGAGCTTTCTGTTTCTCTTATAAAAAGGAGGAAAAAAGACATTGTGAGGGTTCCAGATTTCTATCAGTAAACTGTGCAGTGAGAAGTTCTTGTATACATCTTGTGAAGCTTTTGTGTAAAGGCTCAGAGCCCGTAGGGTCTCAGTGAGGAGGAGTTATAACTATAATGAGGATTCTGGTCTTTGGTATCTCACAGTATGTAATTTTATCTTATGTGTTAATATAAAATCTCATTTCATGCTATTTATCTTCTTGTATCATGTTCTAGAATGTGAGTGGCTCACTGGTCTTAAGTAAGGATTCATCCTAGTTGGTGCCCATACTTGGATTAGTCAAGCGCTTTAAATAGGCCTAGTCATGATATACTATTCCATGTTCATTTCATCCATATTTTCTGCTATATTAGTTACTTGAGGAGGGTGCTTTTAAAACGCCATTGTCATGTATGGATTCTTAGTTGGATAAGCCCATATGTGGTTTTTTTGTGTATCTGGGTATCAGCCTCATGCTAACTAGTATCTTCTTCATGTTTCTTCACTGCATCTACTTTCTGATATTTGATTTCTATGGCATATTATTTGAACTGGCCCTCTTTGCAGTAAGCTGTCTCTTAACTGTCTGATGCCTTTGTATTGGAGTTTTGCATGCTGTTCCTACATTATTCTTATCTTTGTATCAGCTTCTGAGAGAGATTGGTCCCATTCAAACTAATTTCCTTGTTTAACAAGAGATAGTAAGAGAGCTTTTGGATTGACAACCCAAGCTATATTATGAGCTCCTTGCTATATTAAGATGTCCTAGGCACTGGTCTATAGCAACTCTAGGCTGTCTCTAGGGGTGACAAAATCGTCTACAACAGGGATGATGTCCAGTTTGACCAGGTCATGGGGGATGATGCCCAAATTTACCTATAACAGTCCTCACTGCTGCAAATTTCAAGGTATGGAGAAAAAATTTTAAATCTCATTTTTGTCTAGTGGATCTAACATTTGGAGACTGGTATGTGAAGGATGTGGCAATGATCCAATTTCAGTTCATGAAGTTCTGCAGCAGGGTGTGCAAGCTAGATGCATAATCTAAAAGAATCTTCAGGAAGATGATTTGAAGATGCTAGTAGGTTTGAAATTTTCCAAAGAAATGTGGGACAAGCTAGAGTCCATATTTGGATATGGTACCAACATCAATATGGAGAATGAGAAAATGAGCAGTAAGAAGAAGAATAAGAACAAGAACAAAAATATGGGCCTTCAAAATAAAATAAAAAACTTGCCCACAATATTCCCATCCTCCTGATGCAAATGATTTAGTTGATGATGAGAAGAAATAAGAAAATCCAAAACCCAAAGGTATAAATATTAGTGATTTTTTGTTAAGCTATAATTTTGATGATTCAGATTTTGATCATGATGAAGTTCCTAGTGAAGATGAGAATGATATTAAGGTTCTTGTAGTTGAGATTTCTAGACTAACAGTTGCATACAGGGATCAAGAAAAACTATTGCATATCTTTGATGATAAGGAGGCCAAGCTCAAGGAAGAGATTTTGAGATTAAAGATTAAGTTGGAAGAATTAGAAAAAGTTGAGGAAGGTGTTAGGAATCTGTAATCAAAAATATTGGCGAAGTCCAATCACAGAAACAACATCATTTCAACCACTTTGGGATTCTAGGATCTAGCCCTCCTGAATCCGGAGAGGGATCTCTCCAATAAGTGCAAATATGGATTTGTCTTTGATGTCTTGGGTAATGATATTAGGCTAGTTATGAAGGCCGAGAGTTTTGTTTGTTTTTGGATGGTTGAGCATGATTATTATTTGAGGTGGAAAGTTCTAAATGCAAAGAGTTTCAAAGGTGAGAAGTTGCAAGCAAATAGAACAAGCTTCGGCCAGGAAGATAGATAATTGCAGGTTTTAGTCCATTGGGCTATGGAGTCATAATAGGATTTAATTGAAACAATCAGGTTCAAGAGTGTTCCATGGGGCAAGTCATCTATGTCTAAGGATCTCTTTAAATTTTTATTTATGGAATGAAATGATACAAAAAGAAGGGGAATTAAACAGATGAAGAACAAAGAGCAGCCTAAGATCAGGTAAGTACTTCTAAACTAGCCTGCTTTTGACATACACTTAAGAAACACATAAAAGTAATCTAAGATCAGGTAAGTACTTCTAAACTAGCCTGATTTTGATGCACTTTCAATAGAAAACATTTTGAAACAAAGGGAAACTTGAAGGCAACTGTTGGAGGAGAAACTAGCGGGCCAGGCTCACCACAAATCCTCTCCTAGCTCTGCTCTACTAGGCAACTTTCAAGACAGACACAAAGATAACAAAGAATGGCCTAAGATCTGGTAAGTATTTTCAAACTAGCCAACTTTCAACACATTCCAAGGGAAACATTCAGACAGTCTTTGGGGATAAAAATAGGACCACGGCACACCATATGTTCCTTAGTTCATCTCTACTTAACATATACTGAAAATAACATTTAAGAATAACAATTAGCTAAACAGGAGGACGAGGGAATGCCAGCATTCCTACTGCTTGAACTGAATTAAATCATTCCTAAAAAACACAAATTGGAAGAAAACATTCAGATAAATATTTTCAGTCAGAGAAGGGTACTGATATACAGTAGGTCCTAACTCTATGCATGTTGTTCTTTTTAAGAGAAGATGAACATAGTGAAAACAGAAATAAAACAAAAATTCACAATAAGAAATAACATCACCATCAACATAGACCAGGATCCCATAAATCAGCTTGTATTGATGCTCCAAACCAGTTACAGCTTTAAGTCCAATGCTTTAGTTTAGCAATCATCTACACTTCCCAGACTAACTTATCTATCACATGCAGAGCTCCAAGAGTGAGTGAATACTATTTACAATCAGAAGTTTCAAGCTCAATTACATTTCAAAGTTCAGCAACCAACTCAACCAACAATTTCTCATCTTCTACAGAAGTATTTATAGAAGAATGAGGAGGTGAGATCTGATAAAAGATCTCATGGGTCAATTAATACAGACTTAATGGCTTCTCGGCCTTTGAGGGGCTCGATGGAGAAGCGTACATAGGTGTCCTCTGTATTAAGTGTTTTAAAATTAAGATTAAAGCTCGGTGGGAGCTTTTATTGACTTTTAGGCTCTGTTCAGGATGAAATAACTCTGCTGATATTTTTACATTAAATTCCTTTGGCAGAAATCATTCGTCGGCTGCGTTGAGGCAAATATCTGATTTTTCTCAATAACTTCGGCCTCTGTTTGAATGCTTGTGGCTACATGTGGCATTGTGGTAGCTGAGAGGAATCAATTTTCCTCTATTGAGGTGGTGGAGGACTTTCTGTTTGATAAACACTTATGATTTTCTTTAATTGTGTTTTAATTTGGAGGATTAGGCTTGTGATAATCAATCTTAGCCGTGATCCCTACAAATTTGTCTTCAATCTTCGATTCTGCTGTGTTTTGTCTTCGACACTGATACTCTTTCAATTATATTAAATAACACTATGTCTTGTTGATGTTTAGGCTGCGCAGGGCTCATATGGCATCAATGCCTCATGAAACATTGACGAGACGTTGAATTTGAGCCCTGCGAATGGTTTCCCTTTAATGAATCGAAGGCGTGAGAATCGTCACTCTCAGCCTTCGGCTTTCTCTTTAATATGACGGACCAAACCATTCAAACCTTCAAAACACAAACTAATTAAGAAATCCTGTGTTTGCTTGGGTAAAACTGCTTAGAAGGCTGCGAGGAGGATTGTGGCCGTTAAATGGCATCATCCAATGGTCGAGATTAATTAAGAGAAGGTTAAAAGGAGAGCAGAGGGAAGAATAATTCAGAACCATTGATCACACAGAGATCAATGGTGGGGATTACGTGCTTAAAATCCTCTTGGTGGAAGGCGGAGGGCGATGAAACCATGAGAAAAGATCTGGTACCGTCCGATATAGACACGTGGACGGTCTAGATCTAATTGGGCATTGGTGATTACAGGTGGGCTAAGTAAATTAATTAGATGCACCTGATGGAAAACTCTTATGCGATTAGATGAAAACCGTTGATCTGCAGATCAGATCGACGGTGGGAGATGCGTCGGGAGATCGCAATCGGTGGGGTAATGAACTTGGAGTGCGACGGAGCGATTGAGCGCTAGCCATTGATCTGAGGATCAGATCAATGGTGGGCAGTGAATTGGAGGGATGTCAATCGGAGGTGAAAAACAAATGTACCGAATAAAAAATGCGATGCGATGTAACGTGAGCCATTTGATCGACTGTAGATCAACAATCAATATCGTTTTAAATTTTTCACCGGCGGAAACCCTTTATGATGTAAAAACCCAAAACTTTAATAAAACCAAGGTTTTGGTGGCGGAATATATATTTATGATATGGTCTGGCGCCCCATTACAGGGCCCTTAGATGTATGGAATGTAGTATGCCCGGGGCGTGTATAAAAGGGGCCAATCACAATCTGAGCCTCGGGCTTGGTCTTTTTGATCTAACCATTTTCAAAGTTCCAATGTGATAAGCGTCTGATGGGTCTAGTGCCTAGTTCCTAGGGTGTGGGCACATGTGGGGAAGTGGTTCTAGGACTTAGCCCAAGGGAGCTTAAGTCCGTAATACAAAAATAGGTTTTTCATAGATTTTTAATGGTTTTTAAAGGATTTTGAGGGTTTCAATAAGGCAAAGAAAAAGTCTTAAACCTTATCAAAGGGATTTTGATGGAGGGGAAAGGGGAAAAATATAAAAATGAAGGATTTTTATGGAGAATGAAGGGGTAAAAATGAGGTTAGTTTTGGAAGTGGAAGGAGGGGTAAAATGGCCTTTGGAGCAGTATTTTCACTTACGAAAACAGCAGAATTTCTGAGTATAAAATGGGAACAGCAGTGAAGATTTGGACAGAGTCATGAGGCCTTCAAGAGTCTTCAAGAGATAATATTTTTTAGCAATAAAACTTGTTTCTTAAAGGCTCAAAAAATTATTTAGCCAGCATTTGATATAACAAATTTTATAGCTGGCTAACAGAAGGTATGAGGAAAAATTACCAAGAAAAAAAAATGAATGTGAAATATTAGAAGATAAAGTGGTGTCCATGAGAAAGCAACAGAGGATGGATAAGATGTTAGAAACTAGATCACTATTGAGAGGGGAGGGGGAGACTCATTAGTGTGGCACTTTTAAACTTTTCTGCAATTGCTTAATCTTTTACACCATGCACAAAAAAAAACACAAAAGAATAGATCAAAGCACCAAAATTTATGTACCATAGAAACAATCAACACAATAAACACAAGTATGTTTGGTAGAAAACCTTCTCCAGGGAAAAAAACCACCCGTTGTTGGTGCACTATTCAAATTCTATTATCTCAAGAAAATTATTTACATAGATCTATAGATATGGATACTATCAAATGGAGAGTGTTTCTCAATCATATCTACGGACTACCATCTCTCGAAGGCCACCATTATCAACGATCATCGCCGGGTTATCCTAAACTATCAATGACTCCATAGAATTCGATCTGCTGGAAGCTACCATGACCAATGAGCCTCGCCCAGGTTCTGCTAAACTATCCAACCACCATTGGATTTGATAAATATGCTCACTTACATTGATTTCTCTTGAGTCCTATAACTCTTCTCCTCTATGTGTTTTTCGTTCAAAATTTTTCATACTGGTGTTGGTGTCTCGTGTTTTGATAGTTTGGAAAATAAAAAGACAAGGCAACATCAGAACCAATCTTTAGAGTTACAGGATCTAGTCCTCCTGTTCTCAGAGAGGGATCTCTCAAATGTTTGTTTGCAAAGGTTTATCTTGTGTGCTTAGAGTATGGATTTTAGACTAGTTATTAAGTGCAGGTGTTTGTTTGTTTGTTTGGTTGGATTGATACATCAGAATATGAAAGATCTAGGAAAGGTAGGTAGAAAGAGGGAGTAGTAGCTTCATTGGGCAATGGAGTCAAAAAGAGGTCATGACAAACTTATCAATGGATATGGGATATCAAAGGGAAAATCTAACTTGGCCATAGGATCCTTTGGTTTTTGGAAAGAGATGGACATCAATGATTTGGAAAGAGAAGTTTAATTATCAACAAAGGGAATTTGAAAACACAATTTGAACAATAAAGAGATTTTTGATAGACAGGGAAAACCATGAATTCTACAAATCACATCTTTAAGCAAACAATGATTTCAAAACAACTTTTAAAATGAAATCTAAGATTCAGGGAACACCCTATTTCCTCAAAGATTTTATTTCAAATGATTTATAAAACATAAAAGATTCACTGATAATTGCAGTCATAGAAGAGGGAACACTTAACACATATATGATTACAACTAAAAAGACCTTTAAGACAACTGTTTAAGCAAGGACAAAGGGCAAGATCAGAACAGACCTCCTTGACTCACTATAAACAAGAAAATTCAAAGGGAGACTTCAATAACAGTTTTTAAGTGGCAGCAGACAAGCAGGGAGAACCATAAATCATGCTAAAACCAACTATTAGAACTATTAAGGAAATAAACAAGCATGAAGACTAAATAGAGAGATTAAAGACTCTAAAATACTTCAGCGGAAGAAAACATGAAACAGTGAAGGATGAACAGGTCTAAGGTGCTTCTAGGAGTCATTTCTTAGCCTAAAACTTTCAACCTACTGTAGTAAGAAATTATGGAACATAATGAAAACAAGGGAAAACACTAAACAGTTTAGAATACTTCACCAACAGCCAAGCTCATGGATCCAATGATAGAGCCTTCTCAGTAACAAGCATGCAACAACATCATCAGGGCTTCCAAGACTTCAATTTCTTCTTCAACTTCAACAAACTATGTATTATTTCAGAGAGTTTCAATATTACAACTAGTGATCAACCAACATTTTCTCTTTTTCTAGAGCAATATTTATAGAAGGATGAGGAGGTGGGATCTGATAAAAGATCTTCCAGGGAAATTAATACAGGCTAAGGACTTCTCGGCTTTTGAGGGGCTCAATGGAGAAGCGTACAGATATTCTCACTGTATTAATTGATTTACATTTAAGATTAAGCTCGGTGGGAGCTCTTGTTGACTTTAAGGCTCTATGTCATGTAATAGTAACTCTGATGATATTTTGCATTAAGTTCCTTTGGCAGAATTAATTCTTCAGCTGCGTTGAGGCAAATATCTAATTTTGCTCAATAAGTTCAGCCTCTGTTTGAATTCTTTTAAGGCACAGGTGGCACTGTGGTAGCTGGGAGGAATCAATTTTCCTCAGATGTGGCGGTGGAGGATTTTCTGTCTGTAGATCTTTATGATTTCCTTTAATTCTGATTTAATTTGGGGGATTAGGCTTTTGATAATCAGTCTTAGCCTTAATCCCCAAATTTGTCTTCTATCTTCCGTTCTGCTGTGTTCTGTCTTCAACACTGATACTCTTTTAATAATGATTTAAAATCACTGTGTCTTGTTGATGTGCAGGCTGCGCAGGGGTCATATGGCATCAATGCCTATGAAGCATCGATGAGACATGGAATAGAGCCCTCGTAGTTCTTTCCCTTTAATAACGAAATGCCAGAGGATCGCCACCCTCGGCTTTATTTTTCTTTATATTATAATGGGAAAAGCCTTTGAAACCTGCAAAACACAAACAATATTTAAGAAATCCTACGTTTTTGGGTTTTACTGCTGCAGAGGGTGAGGCGAGGAGCGTAGCTGTTGGATGGCATCATCCAATGGTCAGGTTTCATTAGAGGTGATCAAAGGAGAGCGAATGAAGAGAATATATCGGAACCGTTGATTGCGCGGAGATCAACAACGGGGATTACGTGTTGGAATCCTCTTGGCGGAAGGAGAAAGGTGATGAAATAATGTGGGAATGATCTGGGACCGTCCGATCTGGACACGTGGACGGTCCAGATCCAATCAGAGGATCGCAATCGGCGGGGAAAGAACAAGGGTATGATGGAAATCGCCGATGCGGTTGCGCGATCGAGGAGGGCGATGCGATTGTGCGATCGGGGAGGGAGATGAGATTGCGCATTAACCATTGATCTGAGGATCAGATCAACTGTGGGGAATGAATCGGAGGAATGGATAATCGGGGAAACAAACAAACGCATCAAATGAAAATTGCGATGCCGCGCGGGCCGTTCAATCGGCTCCAGATCGACGGCAAATATTGCTTTAACTTATGCACCGGCGGAAAATCTTTGAAACATATGAAAAACCCAAATTTTCAAATAATACAAAGTTTTGGTGGATCGGGGCGGAATATATATGTATGAAGTGGCTAGCGCCCGATTGTGGGGCCACTGGATGTATGGAATATGATGGGCCTGGGCCTGATGGATATGAGGGCTAATCGGAATCGAAGGTCGGGCTCAGGCTTTTCAATCTAACCATTCAGAATCCTCCAATGTGATTAAGCGCCTTGGGACTTTAAAACTTGGTCCTGGGCATGAGTTATATGAAGTAGAAAGGCGGGGGGCATAGTTTATATATATAGGACCCAATCGCATCGGAACTTTTGATGCGGTCTTTCAATCAACCCATTTGTGAATTTCTCCGATGCGATTGCGCTTCGGGACTTTTCTATTTACCCTTTTTTATTATAACACATGGCTCTGGCGGGTTTAGACCAAAAAATTAGGTAAGTGGGTTTTTTTTTTATTTTGCAAAGGAAAAAACACATCGGAGATGGATTATTTCAAAGTTTTAAGCACCGGGTGCGGGAAAAAATGGTTTATGAGATAATAATGTGATTGGAGGGTATAAGCATAGGGCTTAATCACATCGGAACCATTCGGCATGGCACAAAGACTTGTGCGCTTGGATTTGTGTGATGCGATAAGCGCTGAAAAGGACTTAGTCTTGGTCTTAGCACCATGGGCATACGGTGGGGAAGTGGTTAGGACTCAGCCGAAGGGGGCTTGAGTCTTTAATACAAAAAGGTGTATTTTTATGATTTTTTCATAGTTTTTGATGTATTTGGGGGTCTCGGTATAGTTTAAAAAATGAGTTTTAAACTATGTAAAAATGATTTTCATGAATGGAAGAAGGGGAATCATGAAAATAAAAGGATTTTATGAGAATGAAAGGGGTAAAAAATGAGGTTAGTATTGTGGTGAAGGGAAAGGAAAGATGGCCTTTGCAGCAGCATTTTCTCTTGGGAAACAACAGGATTTCAGAGTATGAAATGGAAACAGCAGTGAAGATTTGGAAAGAGGAGATGATGTCTTCAAGAGTCTTCAAGAGATAACACTTTTTAGCAATAAAATTTTGTTCCTTGAAGGCTCCGAAAGGGTTTTAGCCACCATTTGATATGACAAATGTTATAGGTGGCGAACAACTGGAACCAGGAACTTTTCAACATGAATACTACATCAACATAGAATCAAAGCGCATAATGAAAGAAAAAATCTCCATCCTCCAATCACACTACAATCTGCAAAATAATTCTCTCAACCACTACTCCAAACCATACCTCAACATCTCACATACTCCATAATCATAAGGCTGAAAAAAAATTCAACACATTGTTGCTACCACTGCAAATTGATTCAGAAAATATACATAGACAACTTACAGAGCTTTCAGACTCTTCTCCAAGCTCATACTCACACCACACAACTAGACAATCAACCAACTCATAACGAGATTTCTCAAATATGTAGATGAACTCAAGTGTTGAAATCAATAATTACTCAGAACTACTGGGCATAACAAATCTGTTCATATGCTTGATTTGATCTGTATTCACATCATTGACTCAATCAACCACTAACTCCACTAACCTTTTTTATAATTCAACTTTAATTAGCTCCTAGAGGTCCCACGAACTTTTCCGATCATAAACCGAAAAACTCTAATTGAGGATGTCGCCAAAACACAAAAATTAGCTCAACAACGCAAGTAATGAAGAGAAACTCACGTGAGAAACCTTGGTTGCTCCCTTAGCATTGTCTTCCATGCGACTGGGGCTATAACCGCTCCCTTGATCTTGTCTCCATGTGAATATGTATTTTCAGTCGCTCCCTTCACTGAGCATGCATGGAAATGGGGCTAAAACTCAGTAAATGAATCAGTTATTCAATGTATAACTTATGCCACATGTTGGACCATTTTCATCAACATCTGAATACTACTCCAAGCCACTAAGTGATTTGAATGGAAAGTGGAATCTACCCATTATATTCATTCACCCATGGTATTTATCTAACCATGGAATCTACCGATGGTATTGTAAGTGGCATTCACCCATGGTAGTCATCCACCCATGGTATTGTAAGTGGCATCTAACCATGTTATTCATTCACCCATGGTATTTACCCACCCATGGAATTTACCCATGGTATTGTAAATAAAAAAGACCATAAGTAACAAGTCACATTTGTAAAAGGAAATATTGTCCACCACAATGTATCTTTTACAGTTGTTCTTTGTTTTAATAAAAAAAACCTTTATCATTTTTTCTGCTGTTTGTTCTCTCATTTTTACTGGCATTTCAATTTTTTAGATCTTGGGGGCCTCCCCCCACAAGATCCATTTGAATTATTTAGATCTTGGGGGCCTCCCCCCAAGATCCGGATCAATGGTATCATATTCAGGAAACGAATCCATGAGAATGAGGATTTAACTCATATTTCAGTTTTGAACTTTTGCAGCAATATTCAACAAAATTCATGCATGTGCCGCAATGTCCACAAAACGCTCTCTTGGGCAAAGTGGGAATATTGTTTTTCATTTTTTTGCAAGAATTTTTTGGGTGGAAAGTTTGCAGATAAAATATAAAAAATTTGGTGCTAAATTTATAAAAAAAAAAAAATAACATATCTCGATTCCTTGCGAAAAAATACCCAAATTAACAACAACCAAAAAAAAAAAAAAAAATCAGTTGAATCAAATTCTGGATGAGGGAGATATCGCTGATTTAAAATCAGTTGTGTTGCAGAAATTTTTCCAGCGACAATTCTTGGACGACATATTGTTGGACTATATAAATCACTTATTAAATTACTGAGCAATACACATTTAATTATCAATCCAGGGACGTCTGTTTATTCCAATGATAATAGCATTGTCTGTGCCGATACACCAACCAAAAGTAATTTCTAAGAAAAAAAATTGTTGCTGAAGTAAAATGATGGAAATCAATCACTCATGTAGAAATAAAAGAATCCACAAGATTGAAATCACACTTCAATTGATTTGTTAGCTTGCCACATAATAAATACCCAGTTGGTGTCTCTATTAACATATGTGTAATAGAACATAAACTATAGAAATCGAAGCAGATGTATTCTCAACTGAATAGCAGCAACATCACTCTAACGATGCATAAAATGAAATACAATTACACACACACACAGCTACTATAACCACTGAAATCCCTCCTAAGAAGGAGGGCCCTTCCTCCCTAGCAGGGCACAGGTAGAGAAGGAACTTTAACTGAAACTAATTGGAATCACACATGTAACAACAATAACAATATGATATGTATTAATTTGAACACAATTACAAAGGTAAAATAACATTGTTCTTCGCTAAACTCTTGACCTCTAGGGCCGAGAGATATATAGTGGTTACATCAAAAAATCCAGGAATAGATAAGTCATGAGAATCTTACGATTCTCATGCTGATCGAAATATAACTCATACAGTTATAACCACTCCCTAATAAAGTTTTGATTAGAAATTAAAATATTACAATTGGAACTTCCCTTAGGCTGTTAACCCAAAAATACAATGTTAACAACTCCTACAGCTATCATAACAAAACACAGTTGTAGTATAACTGCCAAAGGACAGATCAACAACAATAGAGACAAGAGCAGTCAACCATATAACTGAATCAGCAGCTTGCCAACAAGTCTGTAACAACAGAGCATAACAGTAGTTGCTGGCAGGTCTGTAACAGCAAGGTGTAACAGCATTGCTTTGCTATAACAACACTATCCAAATTGCTCCTGTGAATTCTGTGTCTGAGATCTTTGATGCTACAAATGACATCTGAAAGGACAACACAAATACCATTGACTTTTTCCAAACATTCACCATCAATTAGTCATAAAAAGGTATAATATATTATAATAACTTGGTGAATTAGCAAAGTAACGAAATCAAGGTGAAACAACACTAGTTAGGGTAAAATGGTAGGAAAAAGGGGTAAAACGTACTCCCATTGGTTATAGTTATAAAGTAAAATAAGGAAGATAAGTGTAGGAAAAATGTACAAAACCAGCACCCAACATCTCCCCCCAACTAAAATACTTGCATGTCCTCTGAAAACTCATCTCTCATGGGAATATTTTCGGTGTAGGTCGGTGAGGTCATAAGCACCAATTGTGTCCTCGTCTGCAGACCTGTATCCCTGATTGGCCATCAACTGTCGTACCCAGGATTCAAACTCATACTTGCTTAATTCATAATTGATCTAATAATCCTCAATGGGCAACCACATCAAGGGAAACTTGAACTTCAATCCCAACCACAGAGCTCCAATAGATTGTACAATTTGTGCATAGGCTGGTACATGTGTAACAGCCACCATGAAATTATGGAATGAGAATGGATCTCCCTTTAATAACTCAACACCGTTGGCCTTCGTGCATTTTAAACATCCTGTCAAATCTCGGCTCTTCATCATGGCGAACTGAATGAGGCAAAAATTCACAATTCTTCTTCGATAAGTGGTAGCTAGTTCTTTAATCCCAGGGGTACTCAACATTCTCCTGAATTCTCGTCTCAACTCAGCAGCCCGTCCTGGTTCTGCTCGAACCCACAATGTTGTCTTCTCCTCGTTAGTCTCCATAGATTTAATGGCCAGATGCCATTCAATCTGGTTCCTCATGAAAGATACAAAAGCCCTTAATTTAATATCTCACATATAAGAGAAAATTGTCACAATCATCTACATACTCACATGTTCACAAATAATGTTGTGTAAAAAAAATTCACATAGTAAGCTTTGCTCATCAAAATCTGAGGCATGGAAAACATATATAAATGTACGAGTGGGGGAACATATATAAGGTATGCCCTCCATAATGGCTTTCAATTGAAACAAGAAGTAACTTTCCCATAGAAAAATAGGTTATGATGGAGAAGGTCGTCTACAACCCAGCAAGTTGAGGGCGAGATCATGAAGTTTCTGTTTATCTATGGTGAGGTCTTGAATCTGATCCTGTAACAACAACAGTTGTTCTTCTTGTTTCTTCAGAGCCTCCTTCTTCTTGTAATCCTCCCACCTTTTCTTCAATTCTGCTTCCATCCATTTTTCATGCAAAGTGTCTATTTCTCTTTTATGTTCCTTTAGCGAAATCATCCCATCCCGAAGGGAGATTGCTTCTTGCTTCCATTTTTGTAATTCAGAAATTAACAGGAGTTTCTCAGAGTTCCATCCTAAGGTGGGACTTGGCATTCTTCTAGATCTAGTATCTATATCAATAATTACTGTACCAGCCTCTGCTTCATGGGGTTGTTCCACCTCTACTACTGGTTCTTATGTAACAACAGTCTCTTTTTTGGGTTCTTGTGTGTCGGTCCCTTTTTTTTTTACCTAGAATCGCCTCTGTGTCCACTATTTTTTCTTCTACAATAGGAGTGGCCTCCATAGGTTCTTTTGGGTTGGCTTCTAGGTCAATTATAACAGGAGGCTCTGCCTTAACTGCTAGTTCTTGTGTAACAATAGTATAATCAGTAGGTTCTTGTGTAACAGCCTCCTGTTGTTCTGTTTCTACTTCCATTCGGCTGATATTCTCTCTATGGGCATTATATCCTGTTTTTGTTAAGTTTTCAAAACATGTTATGCACACTCACACTGGAATTTCCCTTCCCTCAGATAATTTCTACTTCAATTCATCATTTTCTTTACTTAATTTTTCAATTTCTAAACATAAGGCATTGGTTTCGTCCTTACTTGATGAGGAAGGTTTCCTTTCTTCTTCTAGAACTTCTTCTTCCATCTTCTTCTCGGCCGTAGGCAAGGGTTCTACCGATATGCTGACCTTCACTCTCTGTTTCGGTCTTTTGTCCCCAATTGGTTCTTTAATAGGCTTCTTCCCAATTCTAACTCCAGTAAGCCGAGTCTGGGTCTCTTCCTCTGTCTGACCTTCTCCTGAGGTCGTGGTTTGTTTCCCTCAGCTTGTCCTTGGTATTTTCCTCTTGAATTCTTCCAAATTTTTTCCTTGCTGGTCTAGGGCATCCAGCACAATTAGCTTAATGAGTCTGTGATTAGTTACGCATGCCTCAGGGTGAGCTGTTGTTTTAACTGCAAGTTATGTGCTTGATATTTCCAAGAAAATGGAGTGGAAGATTGATTATTTGTTGATGTCAAAGGTGGTTAAGAAGAGGAAAGTGATAGTTGAATACTATCGTAGACCTCCCTCCGTAAGTGATATATTTCATCAAACCCAGGGCAACATCTTCCCAAGGATGAGGAAGTGACAATCTGTCAAATCCTCTTCCTTTCTTCTCCAGTTTCTCTTCTCCTACTAGGAAATCCTCTTTCAAAGAGGGGTCATTGATTTTTCTATTAAACCACCTCCGCCCTTCAACTGGTAATGAATTTACCCTGGCAATTACCTCCTCAGTCACCTCCATTTGCATGCCTGTTACTCGGGTTTGATTACTTTTCAAGTTCTCAGCAAATTCAATTGCTATGGCCTTTTCCGAGCCTTCAAGCTTCTGGAAAAACTCAACCCATCCAGCCTCTATGAATATATGGTAAGCCTCTGGGAAATTCTGCAAAGCATCCATAGATTCCGGCTCATGCCTGACCATCGCTCCACCTATTTCTGTTGTTTTCTTCTTAATTTCTGGCAACACCGCAATATTACTAAGTTTCTGGGTTCACTTCTTTGTTGTTCAATCCTGCTGTAACATCACTGTGTCTCTGAACTAGCTGCTACTCGGCACCTATGATTATCCCAATATACGAGTCTACAAATGAGGATGCAAGGCTTCAGAAGGAGGTTGATGAAAGGTGACGGCTTTCAAGGATTTACCAAATCGTACCCTACACGAATACTCATTAATGTCTTATTATGGAAAGTGATGGGATTTTGTACACACGCTCTTTTCCAACCAGATTCGGTCATCATAAACAATTTTGTTATTGATTAGGTGCATGCGAATTTAATATATATTTATGATTATAGCCTTTTTGCAATGATTTTAAGTCATTTCAAGTGATATCCCCTCCCGCACTTTAATTGTGACAGTCTCCCATGGTTTTCACAGGAGCGTTACTAATTTGCCAATTAATCACCGAATTATTAACGAAAATCATTTACCTTTTTGATGACATACCTGAGGTGACGTTGGAAGAATATTTGAGTTGACGATGTCCTGCATTCAGCGCTTATGTTGTTTTGTTTATTCGGTGTAGTTATTGTTGTTTATGGAATGAATTACAAAGAACACTATACGTCGCTGTCAGATGTTACATATGTAACAACCAATACAACTTTTAAATTATTCTCAGAAAAACATAATAATCAAAATAAATTGGTGCAGAAAAATAAATTACATGAATAACATGATCCTATGACATGGATCAGGAATGGAAGATGATATTACAGGGAGAAAAACATGGGTGTAACAGCCACCACAAAAGTGGTTTCCAAGTGTTCCTGGTTGTCTGACTGCGCCCCAAAAAGGAGTTTTCACAGTTAGATTTATTTTTATTCTCCTTTTATTTTGTTATATATATATATATATATATATATATATATATATATATATATTTAAATAGGTGTAACAACTGCCACAAAAGTGTTTTTCAACTGCTGCACTTATTGGAATTTCAACTTTTAAGGCTGCAGAGGAGAATGTTCCCCTATTGTTGTAACATGAAGATCAGAGTCCGTGACAATGTTGACAAATTATTCCTTCGAAGCGGGTTGACAATATAACTTTAGACGGTGCCCATACCAATAACAGCGTCATAGCACTGTCAATAGTAACCAATTTTACAGTCCCATTTTCAAAGATTGTATCCACTTCGTAAGGACCTAGCCATCTAGTGCAGAGCTTGCCTTTGAAGTCTTTGAACCTTGAATCATACAAAAGAGCCCAATCTCCTTTCTGGAAATTTTTCTTCTCAATAAACCTATCATGCCATTAGTCTCTTTACTGTTGGATGATTTTTGTCTGTTGAATGGCAGCCAGCCATTTCTCTTCCAATTCATTGAGTTGGTTCAATGTTTGAATCTGTGTTATACTCAAATCCAGATCAACCTGCAATGTTGCTCTTAATGTCTTTATTTCAAACTCTATGGGGAATAAGGGATTCTTACCATACACCAGTTCATATGGTGAGAAGCCTGTATTATTCCTCCATGTTGTCCTGTAACCCCACAATACCTCTAGAAGCTTCTCAGCCCAGTTTCTTCGGTGGCTGGTTACTGTCTTTGTCAAAATTACCTCAATGAATTTATTGGTGCTTTCTACTTGCCCATTTTCTTATGGATGATAGGGTGTGATGATTCTATGATGGATTCCATACTTTTGAACCAACTTCCTGATCAAATGAGATGTGAACTGAGGGCCCCCATCTGTCACTATCTCTCTGGGTATCCCTAAGCGGACAAAAATGTCTTGAAATAGGAAGTCTAAAATAGCCTGCTCTGTTTCTCTAGTTAGTGCTTGTTACAAAGTAATTTTTCACCGTCCCTGAAATCCCCCAACCTGCACATTGGAGGGCCTTTCCCATGACTTGTGAGCAGTGACATAACCTGAAACCACTTTCATGGTGTCCCCCTTGACAAGGACAATCATTCCTCTAAATAAAATTTCCTTTGAAAAACCCTAAAAACTGATCTTTTAGCCTTGGCGCAACTAGCCAGTTCAGCCCTCGCGCCAATGGGGGAAATCCACCAAAGAGGGTGCACCAACTGGCACTCTGTCCCAGTGTCTCACTCGCACCAAGCTTAATAAGGATTGTTTTTTAAAAATAAATGGCGGAAGTTTGATTCCAGCAAACTCTTGAACGAGTCTCTAAAATGAGTTGGGAGGTTTGGCTCCGGATCTCCATGTATGGGAGGTGATTTTCCACCTATCATGGAAGCTTCCTTGAGGATAGGGAAAATCCCATAATTGTAGGGATTCCAACTCCCCTTCCACCATCTATATAAGCTTGCCTTTTTCACTTAGCAAGCTAGTCCTGGTAGCACTAGAGAACAGAAGAGCTGAACTTATAGCAAGGAGACTATCGCCAGACAGCCTTTGAGAGCCAAGCGGAAGAGAGAGATCTTTGTCCCATTTTCAATGAGCTTCATTGAGACGTGCTCCGCTATCAACCCCGCCAAAGGAAGATCCGACGTCAGAGCTTTGGGTTGTATCTTTCCTTTGTTATTTTAATGATAAGAGACTTTGATTATGGTTTCATTCATGTGTCTTTTTCTTGGATGCAATGAATTACATCCTCTTTGACTAATGTATGGTTACAAGATTTAGATCCTATGCTGTGTATCATTGTGTTTCTTCACATGTGTGTAGGTGTTCGGACGTGTTAAGTGGAAGGATTGTGATCTGCCAAAGCGAAGGATGGGAAGATTCATCCTTTCTCCAACGATCATTACGTAGGAGCTGAGGTAGGAAATTCGTTATGTTTTTGTCATTTTGTAACTAGATACATGCGTCACTACGTGACTGATTGTTGCTAGACCCGATCTGGGCTAGTAGGGATCACCTCTATCTGCAGAGGGGATTTACCTCTCTAACAAACTGGTGACTCCGCTGGGGAATTGATTGGAGTTAGTCTTGTCTCTTTCCATTGTTTTTGGCTTTTGTTTGTTTGATTCGATTTTCTGGTTTGTCTCCTTCTAGTGTAAAGCATTTTTTCAGCCCCCACCATACCTGATCTACTCTCTGTTTTCTCTTTCTCATTTCTGTCCTTAGTAAACTTGATTGGCGCACTTTATAGCCTGACAGTCACGCCAACTGGTGCTTGTTGCTAGTTAGGCTTCTGCGCCAACCCTGTTTTGGCGCTAGATACAGCCAAACAGTCGCGCCAACCCTGTTTGGTGTTAGGGTTTACTTGTTTTTGAACTCTCTGACTCTGATTTTTTGTTTTGGTGTTATTTTTCCAACTATCTAAGTGCCTTGAAGTCCTTGTTTATTATGTTTGACCTCTAGCCTCCGATTGTTTGCCCTCTACCATAATTTTTGCATTCTAGCCCTAGGATTTCTAGGTGCTATAGTGCACTGTGCCTCCCGTGGGAGTTTTTGGTTTTCGCTTGTTCAGTCAACTTCGTTTTTGCTTCCCTGCATTCATTTGGTTGGTTTCCATTGTATAATTGCGTTATTTGAGTGATTTCTCTCTTTTTCTTTCGAGTTTCGCTTTGTCTCATTTTGAGCCTAAATCACAGGGTTTGTATGAGTCTTTTGGGATTTCTCTTTGATTTGAGAGATTTCTCCATCAGTTTGAGTTCTGGTTGTGTGTTTTGCATTGAGTGAACTTTCTTGTTTCTACTCTTTCGCTATCATTTCTCAAATTGGTCTCTTTATTAGTTTTTTATTTCGTTTGGTGCACTTTTCTCTAAAACATTGAAAAATACAAAAACAAATCTCTTTGCTTTTGATTAGTTAGTGTAAATTGAAAGCTTTTCTACATTATTAGTGTTATATAACTCTAAAGGAAAAGTTTTTTAGTTTCATTAGCATGCATTAGAGATAGTAGTGGGTGTTTTGTGATCATTTTGTTATTGTTTGAAAAGCTCACAACCTTCCCGTAGTTAGCTCTTCATCAAAAAAAAGTGATATATTGTGGCATGTAGTATGCATTTAGAGGATTTTTGAGACATAACATTCAATAGGGCCTGAAATTGAAACATAATTGAAGATCAACTCTAAAATTTATTCAATTTACCTTAAGGCAACGTTGAAACATGAACGAAATATCTAGAGGTCTAGGCTAGCGACGTGTTTCGGCGTCATTAAACCTGGTAGTTGTCATTCGCCTCTTGGCTTTAGACAGCACTAGTACGGACTTGTGCTCCCCGTACCGTCACATATATAAAGGGAGACCCAACTAGGTTTCTATCCTTTATCCGTAGGAAGCTGAGTCTGCCGCCTTATACCCGTGACACATCAGACATAGCATTCGGGGAGATTACCTGCACATACGTGAAGTCCTTGGTTGATTTCTCTTTCATTTTTTTAACCAAGGTGTATATGGCAGTTCACGGATATCTGGTACACCCTTCTACCTAGATTTCTAGAGTAGTCATTTTGATCTTTTCTGACTCATTAAATTTGAAAATATCATCAAGCGATTGTCCTTTCACGCTTGTTTCCAAACTGAAAGAGATAGAGTCATATTTTACTTGTTTCTAGACTCTTAAAACATGAAACAGTAAAATTTTCCAGTTTCAATGTGGTAAAATTAATCACCTACGATCACACACCCTTTTAGATATTGTTTGTCGGCCGTTTGATTGTTTACCTTGGTTTTTGCCCATGTGTCCTTGTTTTGATCTCTTCCTCTTTTCGTTACTGTCACAGTGGCGGAACCCTCAGTTTAGTCTACTGGTATTCCTTACACAAAAGATTCATCAGAGGTCTCTCAGTCCTCTGCTGAACCTCAGCAGCCTTTTGTATCCGAGTTTCCTGATGGGGGACCGGTTATATCTGAGCTTCCCTTTGGTGGACTAGTTGAATTCAATTGGCCCTTATCCAACGCTTGGTTTGGATTTGGAGTAGGGGAATATTTCCCTCCTCTTACATCAGGATCACCTTTCTTGGCTGCCATTATACCTCCTATTCCTCACCATCTTTTAGAAGATCTAGCGGCAGGGTTAGATATGGACTCACCCAGTCCTTCTCCTAGTAAGGAAATTCCTACATCTGGTGAAGATTACCAAGATTTTCCAGAAAAAAATCCCCGAGACTTCTGTCATGTATTCACCTGGTCCTTTGCTTCCAACGGGATATAGGTCTTTAAGTCAGGTCATGGTCACTGTGGCCTCTATGGGAATATCGACTCCGTCCATGAGGCTGGTTATTCCTCGTTAGGGATGTCGCCTTCGACACCTCTCACGTCATCTCCTCATGTCACATATATACCTGTTAGGCCTATTTTCTGCGTAGCTGCGTCTACGCCCACTGTCACTACTCATTCCACCAGGACCTCGTGAAGACATTTACATAGCATCTGCTATTCCTGAGAATATTTCTCCTGAGGAGTATCGGTTGTCTTTACAGTCGTCCAACTCCGAGGTTGGTCAATCCTCCCAAGATCCCAACCATCCTTACTTTTCCCATTATGGACCGGATGGTACCCCTGTTTATTTTTTTCCATATCAAGGTGGTTATTACCTGCAAGGTTAGTCTCGACCGGTTTACAACCCGCCCCAAGGTTCTGGTTATTACCTTCAACAACCAGGCTATACCTATATTCAGCAGTCAAATCCATATACTGCTCAAACGGGACCTACATATAATCAAGGTCAGTACCCTAGTTATCAACCCCCTTACACTGGTTATCAGCAACTGTATCAACCCAACTATACGGCTTACACCCCCTATGGTCAGAATCCTCCGGGACAGAACCAATGGGGGAAAATTTATGCTCAACCAGGGTGGAGTACAGGTACAGGTCCTTATCGAGGGCCTGGCATGCCTTTCAATCCTCAGTTACCTTTCCTTGCCATGTTTGAATTGTCGGATGTATCTAAATTGACCAATGACCCGATTCTCCATAATCCATATTGGCCTCCGGTTCCGACCAAGGTGCCTAGTGACTATCCTAAATTTGAGGGTAAAGCTGGAGAAGACCCCCAAGTTCATGTCATGACCTACCATCTGTGGTGTTATTCGAACTCTTGGGTGGATGATTCGATTCGTCTACGTCTTTTCCAGCGCACTCTTACCGGTGCTGCTGCTAAGTGGTATATTTAACTACCCCGCGGTATCTTTCAAGACTTTAATACTATAGATATGGCTTTTCTGACACATTTCTAGTTACCGGTTCATTATGAAGCTGGGACGCATTTCCTGACTTCTCTGAAGTAGGATAAAGCCACTCACATTTCAGATCATATTCATGAGTGGCGACTTCGTCGTCGACTGATCAAGTTTGATATTCCTGATCAGCTCCTAACTCATTGGTTCACTACCTCCTTTGTTAACAAGATAGCTCAAGATATTGCTATGGGGTCATGTGTAACCGAAGAACAAGCCATTTCTCGTGCCTAGTACCTCAATTTAGTATACTCTCAGTCTGGCACGCTATATGATATCTTGACTGATGCCCCGCGGCCGGGGACCTCTAAGGCACCACCTACCCTATCGGACGAAGGTGTCATTGGTTCCGTCTCTCATACTTCTCATAAGTCTTCAAATGGGAAGATTATCGCAACCTCAGATTCTGGTAAGACCGCGGAGGTCAATGCCATTCAGGCCAATCCTATGGAAAAGACCTCCAAAGGGAAGAATAAGGGCAAAGGCAAATCCAAATCCGATGCCCCGAAACCAGAATCCACCAAACCTCATGCTGATGATGGTTCCCAACGGAAACCAAAGTACCCCTGCCTGATCTTTGACGGAGACCACTACACCAAATATTGTCCCTGACAATATGAGGTTAGTCAACTTCTAAAAGGCTCTAAGGGGACTCTGGCAATTCTTAAAGAACCTTTCCCATCTCAGCAGACCCAGATGGTCAAGCAGCCTTCACCGTCTACACCATTTGGGTCCCAAGTTTTCATGATGAATGGTGCTGCACCTGTTTCGATTGCCACTCGTTCGAAGGATTATGCTGGATCACACCAGGCAGCTAGGAAGGAAGTCATTGATGGCCCACTCCCCCCCACCTGTCTCTGGTCCTTTAGAAATTGAGAAGCCCAGCGCTGAACTCGTTGTAAGGCCACCTTCCAAAGGTGTTCTTAGAAAATATTCCTATAATCCAAACACCCGTGCTGCTCAGCATTACAGCATTGTTGAGGATTTGGCACAAGTGCCTTCCACAATGTCTGCATCGGAAGTGCTTCAAAGTTTCCCATCGCAATGGAAAGCTCTATTGTCCGCAATCGATGGAATCGATCCTGCTGATTCTAGTCTTCTCACCTTCAATCTGGAAAGTTTTGTCCTCTCACTCCCACATCAAATCACTCTTGTTCTTCAAGTCGGTATCAATGGCCTCAACATTCACAGAGCCATTGTGGACGAAGGTGCTTTCACTTGTGTTATGTCATCTTCCTGCTGGAAGGCCATTGGCTCTCCAACCCTCACTTCATCTCCAAATTCCCTCGAGGCATTTGATGGTCGGTGTTAGCCACCCATATTTTTCAATTACAGCAGTCGGTGGCTAAATGTTCTTTTCAGCCTTCAAGAAACAAGTTTAAATCCTGAAAATTGTTGGTACTTGAAGTCTGTTGGTAAGAGTTCAAACTACTGTTGGTTCCACATACTCTCCCTCCTCTCTGCCTCTGATGTACCATGAAAATCCTAATCAAAATGTTGTTGCATCCTCCTCCTTTTTCCTCTCCCCTTTTTCCACCTTTCCTCCGTTTCTTCAACTCTCCTTTCAACCATAAAGAACCCTATCAAACCCTTTTATATCCCATATTCCTCCATTAATCTCATTTCCTCAGGTCAAAAACTCACTTTTTGATCTATCGGAGCCTTCTCCTCTTGCAAAAATCATTAAAAAACTATAGAAAAACATACACTTTCTATACGTCGGGCTTTAGCCCCTCGGGCTAAGCCCCCGCTTTCTCTCCATCCATATGTCCCCCCCCCCCCCCGCCAGAACCGTGTGCTAAAGTCCGCAGGGCGCTAAAACCTCAGAAATAATTTATCACCCGAAAACAGTGAAAACCTTTTTAAAAAGTAAAGTTGGGTTTATTTCATTATCTCCACCGTGGAAAATCATAGTTAAAATCACATGACTGGTCTCATCTGACGATTTTGGCTACTGGAGTGTATCCCGTCATCTGGTGGACCCCTCCCCCCTTTCCGCTGCGCTGTTTTCCTTTCCCACCGGTTTGCGCCCGCACCACCTTTCGTCCGGACACGGTTTTGTGCCGTCGGCCAGCGATTCCACGCGCCGGCCGACACGTGTTCTCCACCTCACCCCCAAAACCGCCGTTCCGTGCCGTCTCCCGCGCGTTAAACATGGTCCCATGGCCCCGCAGCGGGATTCACCCCAGCCGTCAGATCTGGGCCCTCCCATCCGACGGTCCTCGATCATCTTTCCCGCTCGTCCTTTAACCGATTCGCTCGCCCGTTAATCTTACCCCGGCGCGTTTAAAAATCCAATCCCCGCCGTCGATCTCTGTAGATCGACGGTCTGCATTTCCTCTCCCGATTCCATTATACGGTCCACTTTCTCTGCGTTGACCGTTTGATTTGCTCCCAACCGTCGATCGAAATACGATCAACGGTCCCGATTTCTCCATCCACCCGCACGCCCTCCGATGCAGTCTGTCCATATAACACAGGATTTCCTCATTTTTCTTGTTTTTTGCAGGTTTTCAAAGGTTTTTCTTCGTATTCTACGAAATCTAAAGGATGAGGGTGACGACTCCCATCCCCCCGATTTGTCCAGGGAATTGATCATACGGAGAAGAACAGAGATATTTACAAAGTTTCATGAGCTTTGGTCGCCTCATGTCCCTGCAAAGCTTGAAGAAGGCCGCCAATATCAGAGCAGAGAGAGAGTATCAGATTAAAGATAAAATGAACCAGGGCAGTGGTTTTGTGAGAAGATTGGCGGGGATTACGGCTAAGACGGTTATCAAAGGCCTAATCCCCAGCTCAGAACACGGATTAAAGAAAAACCTAAAAGTGTTCGGCATACAGATCGCCTCCACCGCCATACTTCGAGGCGAATTGATTCCTCAACCACCACAGTGCCACCTATTGCCTCAGAAAGCTCAATCAAAGGATGAATTTATTGAACAGGATCAGATATTATGCCTCGAACAACCAAAGAAGTTATTACTGCACCGGATTTCAACGACAGAATGTTTGCAGAGTAACCCTAACAGTACGCAGAGCCTCAAAGGTCAATATAAGCTCTCTTCGAGCTTACTTCTTAAGTATAAACACATTAATACAATGTAACACCTGTAGAATTTCTTCATCGAGCCTCCCGGGGCCAGGAAGACATTAATTCTGCATTGATTGTGTTTGAGATCTTTTCATCAGATCTCGCCTCCTCATCCTTCTATAAATACTTCAATAGAAGATGAGTGAGGGGTTGGATTTAGTTGGTTGTCAATATAATTGCTGAAGCGCAGTAGCTGTTTCTGAGTGGAAAACTCTTGACTGTAAATAGTGGTTTCATGGGCCCTTGGAGCTCTGCTTGTAACAGATAGATTAGGTTGTGAAGAGAGGTGAATTAAAACATTGGATGTGAAGATTGTAACCGGTTTGAAGCAATCAATACAAGCTGATTTATGGGATCTTGGTCTATGCTGATGGTGATGTTATTCTCACTGTAACTTGTCATTTTATTTCTGTTTTCAATTTGTTTCATTTTCCACTATAAAGAACAGTTTAAACAGTGTTAGAGTTTGTTGTACATCAGTGACCTTCTCTGGCTGAAAAATCTTTATCCCAATGTTTTCCTCTAATTGTGTTATTTAGAAATGATTTAATTCAGTCTAAGCACAGAGATGCTGGCGTTCCCTCATCTTTTCGTCACTGCTGAATGTTATTTTTAAATGTTACTTTCATATATGTTGTGTAAGGAATGAATTGAGGAAATCAAAGGTTAGCCCTGAGTCCCTTTCTTGTTTGCTCAACTATCTGTCTGTTTCCCTTAGAATGTGTCAAAAGCTGACTAGTTTCGAAGTACTTATCAGATCTTGGGCCATTCTGTGTTATCTTGGTGATTGTCTTGAAAGTAACTAATTAAAGAAGGACTAAGATGAGGAGAAAGGTGAGCCCTGCCCGCTAGTTCCTGCTCCAAAGGTTGCCTTCAAGTTTCCCTTTGTTTTTAATCTGTGTTCTATTAGAAGTGTATCAAAGGCTGGATAGTTTCAAAGTAATTACCAGATCCTGGGCTGCTCTTTGTTCTGCATCTGTTAATTCCCTTTCTTGTTGTATCATCCCATTCCATAAATCAAACTTTAAAGAGATCCTTAAGCCTAGATGACTTGCCCCATAGATTACTCTTGAACCTGGATGTTTCAATTAAATTCTCTTATGACTCCATAACCCAATGGATTGAAAACTTGCCACCATCTTTCTTTAGAATCGAAGCTTATTCTGTCTGCTTGCAACTTCACACCTTTGAACCTATTTGCATATAGATCTTTCCGCCTCAGACAGCAACTATGTTCATCCATCCAAGAAAACCAAACAAAACCCTTGGCCCTCATAACTAGCCTAATATCATCATCCTAAACTTCAAAGACAATATCCATCTTTGTATGTATTGGAGAGATCCCTCTCCGGATTCAGGAGGGCTAGATCCTAGAATCCCAAAGTTGGTTGAAATGATGTTAACTCTGTGATCGGACTTTGCCAATCTTGCTTGTTATAGAGACCTAACATTTCTGGCGACTCCACTGGGGAGCAAACCTAGAGTCTTTTACATTCGAACCTATTTCAAATCTATTCATAAAGAAGCTTGCGTTGGACACCCTTACCCAGAAGCCTTATATAACATCTTGAGAGTAAAAAGAAGCCTTTCCAAGCACTACCAAGAAAATGGTAATTAAGATGAAGATCAACTGAATCAGTGACAAACTAGGTCATCCTAGGATTCTTTTAAGTTTTATCTAACCTTGGAAAATCAGCTGGCTTAGCCATAAGGATAGACTGTATTTGTTTCATAACCGTAGCTAAGTTTTGAGGCAAAGCTAGGACATTCTTTTAAACCACAATATAAACAATTCAGAAAATACCAAAAACATTTCAGATTGGTAGTAAAACACTACTTTTGATATCTTGTCTACGACTTTGACGTGTTTTACCCTATACTCTTAGACAGAGTCTGGAAAGGGCCAGGTAGCCTCTGGATCTCATCCTCTTTGAGGGTGACATATCTGGCGAATTCCCTCCCAGTCAATCTCTGGTTAGAGTTTGTTGTGTTTCGAGATATTTCTGAAAGGGAATGTTTCACAAGCACTGTGGTGGACAGTGTACTCCTCGGAAAATACTTTGAGCCTTCCACCTGGCGACTCCACCATCCTGAGCAGACCTTAAGACTCCACTGGGAAGAACCCTTATCATTATTAAATCCTTCAAACTCAGTTAGAAGACTGCAGGATTCGATTTGAGAATACAGATTAGTTAACCGTCTAAAGATTGTCAAATCTGGTTGAACTTCTCTTGATTAGTTGGGTCTAAACATATAAACATTGTGGCTCCTAAAAAAATTCACACCAGAGCCCATCCTGACCCCGATCCTCCTGAAATAGTTGACAACCCAGAAAGAATTCTTAGGAAGTTTCCTAGGATACAACCCTCAACTATCTTCAGACCACCCCTAAGAGCCAATTCAGTCCCTGAAAACCTTTCAGCTCTTCATGAATCACAAATTGACTTATTAAACCCATTCAGAACTAGGTCATTTGGTGATTTAGATCAGTTAGATTCTGAGCCTACCCTTTCATCTCCCGAAACCAGTGAGACTCTTGGGAATAGAGAATCAACACCTCCTGATTTACATTTATTACATAATCTAGGTGTCTCTCACCCGAGATCAGCTCAGAGGTCTACTGCTATTCCATCCATTTCTGTTCATCTTTCGTCCACTGTTCAAACCACTCCACTTCAACCCACACCTCCACTTGTAAACCCACCCCCACCACATATCATGGCAGCATGGTATGCTCCCTTAGTCCTTCCTGTACCATTAGTCAATCTTCCACAGGACTATCAGTCCAAAATTCCATTATATGATGCTAATAATACCATAACAGCATCTCAACATGTGGACAAGATGAATGACTACTTTGACAGAAATGAAATTGATAATGAATCTATCAAAATCAGATTGTTTGCTCAAAGTTTGGGGGGAGATGTGAGAAAATGGTTTAAAGGTTTAACCCCCCATAGTATTAACGACCTTCAAGCCTTCCATCAAACATTTTTAAAAAGATGGGAAGTAAGGAAAAACCCTCTCCAAGTCCTTGCTGACTATAACAATCTCCATAGGAACCCTGGGGAAAGTGTACAAGCTTATTGCACCAGATTCAACAGTGTGTATAACGCACTTTCCCCTGAACTGAAACCTCCTCAGGGATCAGCCTTAAACAAATTTCCTGAAGGGTTTGATCCAGACATGACATATTCACTCAGAGAAAGAGTCTTTGCAACCCTTGAAGATATGCAAAGAGGTGCCCTTTCTGTAGAAGTGAATCTTATGGAGAAAAGAGCAAGGATGAAAGCTGAAAAGAGAGTACCTTTTAGGGAGGAATCCACCCCTTCTACTTCAAGCTCGAAAATGGAAAGAATGATGGAAGAAATGATGAAGAAAATGAGCATTCTAGAGAGAGCACAAGCAAGTCTAAATCAAAATGCTCCTCAAAACAGAAACCAAAACCAGAATCAGAATCTTAGAAGAAATCAGCCTCCAAACAGACCTAGGGAAGATGATCAGCAGATCATCCCTCCCTTTCACCAGAACTTTTTAAGTGAGGTTGAACAAACAGATCAGATAACAGAGGAAGATGATATAAACTTGTTTGGGGTAGATGATGATGACTTTGAGGTTCATCATGATAATAAACAAGGCCTTTATACACCTCATGATGACAGAAGAGATGATAATCAGAATTACTATCAAAACATGGAGAACGCTGTCATAGAGCCTTTTAAGGAGTATGAACTCAGAAGTAAATCTAATCAACAAACCCCCAACAATAAAACCTCTGACAAACCTTCTCAAAACAGCGCTACAACCAATACTAAAACAATCAGACAAAAGGACAAAACAGTGCCTGTTGATTCTGTCAACGATAAAGAGAAAGATACTCAAAACATTGAAAAACAGAGTGCAAACGTTAGTAGTGCTAGCACCTCAGTTAGTACTCCTGGGAAGATAATTGTTTCAACTGTAGATAAACCAGATCAGCAAGCTGTTAGTGCTGATAAAGTGGCAGTAAACAAGGCTAAAGTCAATGCTTCAAAAAGTCAAAACCCTTTCAGCCTGGAACAGGAAATCTCAAAGATCAAAATCTCTGTTCCTTTGACTGAGTTGGCTGCCCAACATGTATATAGGTCCAAAATTTTGAAGGCTTTAAACTTAGACAATAATGAAGACACTCTCAATATTAATGATGACCAACCAGAGCTTATTTTTGGTCCCGAGATTGAAGGAAAGTTCCAAGAGGGTCCTATCCCTCCCTTTTATGTAAGCTTAAACGTTCATGACAAAATTCTGCACAATGCTATGCATGACTCAGGTGCTTCCCATAACTTAATGCCAAAAGCTGTAATGGAAAGCCTGGGTCTTGAAATTACCAGACCTTACAAGGACCTGTACTCCTTTGAATCAAGTAGAGTTAAGTGTCTAGGATTGATTAAAGATCTTTGTGTTAATCTAGCCCAAATTCCAGCTAAATGTTTAGTCATGGATGTTGTTGTGGCTGATGTCCCCCCAAAGTATGGAATGCTTTTATCAAGATCTTGGGGGGCCAAGTTACAGGGGACTATGCAAATGGACATGGCCTATGCAACCATCCCTGTCTTCAATCAAACTAGGAGGCTTTATGGGGAATCTCACATGCAATACACAGTAACAAGTCAGGATCGGCCTCAAAACTCCCCACTCTATGCTATAAACACGAGCCTTGATTCTTTTATCATGTTCAATAATGAAACAGTCACCGAACGAATTATTTCAAAAGAATCCATGGCTGGAATAAAAGAGGAGGAAAACGATGCCGAATTGCCAAAACAGTCGACTGCGTCTGAAGGCCCTAGCAAATTAAACACAGATCTTGAACTGCAAGTCATCCATCCTTTGAACTTAAATGTTGGCAGTCAGGGAGACAGTCCTCAAACCGATGAAAAACTTGAGGAATCAAATGATACAAAGTCCATTCATCAAACTGAAAATCTGCCTCTCTGGACTATGTATTTTGATGGGTCATGCACCAAAACAAATGCAGGTGCAGGTGTCTGGATCACTAACACTGAAAACAATCATACAGAATGCATCTCCTGCAAATTAAACTTTCAGTGTTCCAACAACATAGCAGAATATGAATCCCTTCTCTTGGGCTTGCATCTTTTGAAAAAACTAGGTGCCAAGAGAATCGATGTATATGGGGATTCTGAATTAATCATTAGGCAAGTCAGTGGGGAGTATAATGCAAACCACCCCAGACTTAGGGCCTACAGGAATGATGTCATTGATCTTTTAAAAACATTTGAGGAGTACACCTTGTCTTTTGTCCCAAGGAAAAGAAACATTGCTGCCCACAATTTAGCCTTTGCTGCTAGAACCTGCCCAATGCTGTATGATGACACCTCTCAAATAAAATTCAGACCAGCTATCCCGGATAACAAGAAATATTGGCAGGTATTTGATGGAGATAAACAAATAGAAGACTTCATGCAATTCAGAAATGAGTTTGAACCCCATAGTTCAGATTCAGACTATGATACAGACTGCAGTGAAGAAAATTTTCTTGGTGAAGAAGAGCCATCTCCACAGCTGGTAGATATAAACCTCCAGACTATCACACCCACACGCCAAATGGAATTAAGTCCGGAACCGGAAACAGAAGAAATAGAAACTCTGCATTCTAATAATGATAGTCTGCCCAAGGGTTTGGCCCCTCTAGAAGAACTGTTTGATTTTGATGATGTGGCCAACAAACCAAAATTGGAACCTGTGGAAACTGAAGTGGAGGAATGTAATATAGGCAGTGAGGAAAAACCGAGATTGATTAAACTGTCTAAAACTTTACCAGCTCACATTAAACCCAAATATTTGGAGCTGTTTAAAGAGTTTTCTGATGTTTTTGCATGGAGTTACGAATATCTTAAGTCCTATGACACTGAAATAATACAGTACAAGATCCCTCTTAAAGAAAACCAAAAACCATTCAAACAAAAACTGCGCAGAATCAACCCTGTCCAGTTGCCATTGGTTAAGAAGGAAATTATGAAGATGCATGATGCTGGTATTATTGTCCCTATTAGATATTCTGAGTGGGTATCTAATCTGGTGTCAGTTAGAAAAAAGACTGGAGAAATCAGGCTTTGTATAGACTTCAGAAATTTAAACAAAGCTTCATTGAAAGACAACTACCCTTTACCCAAAATGGATCATATTTTGCAAAGGGTGGTGGGGTCTAAAAGAATTTCTTTGTTGGATGGCTATTCAGGGTATAATCAAGTCCTAGTCCACCCTGATGATCAATTAAAGACAGCTTTTACTACACCTTGGGGCACTTTCATGTATGTGAAAATGCCTTTTGGTTTAATGAATGCTGGAGCAACCTTTCAGAGAGCCATGGACATAGCATTCTCGGAAGAATTAGGCTTCTTCATCATTATCTATCTTGATGATGTGACTGTGTTTTCAAAAACAGATGAAGAAAACTTAGAACATTTGAGAAAAGTTTTCGAGAAGTGCAGAAGGTTTGGGATATCTTTGAACCCCAAGAAAACTTTATTCGGTCTCCAGGAAGGTAAGCTTCTTGGGCATATCATTTCAGAAGAGGGTATAAAGATAGATCCCATGAGGATTGAAGCCATATTGCAAATCTCCCATCCTCGGAATATTAAAGAGTTGCAGTCTTTCATCGGAAAGATAAAATTTTTGAGAAGGTTCATCCCCAACTTGGTCGAGCTCCTTAGGAATATTACAAACATGTTGAAAAAGGAGCAAGGGGTAAAATGGACCACAGAAGCAAAGACATCCTTTGAACTAGTTAAACAAGCGTTAACCAAAACACCAGTTCTCATAAGTCCCGATTTCTCAAAAGATTTTTATATCTTCTCATTTGCATCAGAACATACTATAGCTGCTGTCCTTTTACAGAAAAACCCACAAGGACAAGAGCAGCCCATTGCATTCTTTAGCAAGGCATTGAGGGATGCCCCTTTGAGATATAATATTATGGAAAAACAGGCTTTTGCTTTGGTGAAAGCTTTAAAAGACTTTAGGGTATACATCCTTCACTCACACATCATTGCCTTTGTCCCGAATTCAGTTGTTAAAGATATTCTAACCCAGGATCCAGATGGTAAAAGAGGTAAGTGGATTGCTGTTATTCTTGAATATGATTTAGAGATTAAACCCACTAAGCTTATCAAAGGTCAGGGTCTAGCTAAGTTAATGGCTGAATCAAATTGTGAAGTTCTTGATATTAATATGATTAATGCTTTGGATGACCAAGAAGAATTCTCAACTCCCATTGTTGAAGATTATTTTGCGAACTCTCCTTGGTATACTGATATGGTTTATGTTTTGCTTAATTTAAATACACCTCCTGGTTTATCCAAAACAAAGGCAAGATTCCTAAAGTTAAAAGCTGTAAACTATTGCATTATTGATAAATGTCTTTATTGGAAAAATGCTAGTGGTATATTGCTTAAATGTTTGCCTGAGTTTGATGCAGAAAAGATTAAGCGGGAATTCCATGAAGGAGAGTGTGGAGGCCATGTGTACTGGAAGTCAACAGCCAACAAAATTTTGAGAGCTGGTTTCTATTGGCCTACTCTTTTTCCTAATGTACATAAACTAACAACCACTTGCCATAAATGCCAATCGTTCGAGGGCAAAAGAAATTACTACCCCTTCCTCTGCATCCAATTACTGTTGAAACCCCTTTCCAGCAGTGGGGACTTGACTTCATAGGAGAAATCCACCCACCATCCTCTGCCCAACATAGGTGGATCCTTACTGCCACAGACTATTTCACTAAGTGGATAGAAGCCATTCCTTGTAGACAGGCCAATGATTCAGTTATCATAAAATTCATAGAAACCAATATCCTTTCCAGATTTGGCTGTCCTACCAAGATCATTACAGATAATGCAGCAGCATTTGGATCAAAGAAAATGCTGGAATTCTGTCATAAGTATCAGATAACATTGGGGCACTCTACAGCTTATTACCCTCAAGATTAACATTGAAGAAATCCATTGGTATGTCACCCTTCCAGCTTGTATATGGTACAGATGCAATTTTTCCTAACAGCCTTGGTGTACCAGTTATGAAGTTAATTCAAGAGTTACAGACCGAAGAGAATGACATGATCAGAAGAATAAATCAGACCATTCATCTTCAGCAAACCAGGGAGGAAGTGTACAACAAAGCATTACAGAAGCAAGACAATATCAAGAAGATATTTGACAGAAGAACAAAGGCCAACAACTTCAAAATTGGGGACAAAGTCTTAAAGTGGGACTCAAAGAGGGAAGATAAGGGAAAGCATGGTAAATTTGACAATCTGTGGCTTGGCCCTTACTCCATTCATTCAGTAGCTGGAAACAATGCATTCTTCTTACAAGAGCTGAATGGGACAGAATTGTTTGGAGGTCCTGTCAATGGCAGGATGCTTAAACATTACCTTTCTTAAACTACTTCATGTTGAAGCCTTTTTACCTTTTCCATTGTAAATACTTCATTCACCATTTCATTTAAATTATGAAAAATCAAAAAATACAAAAAACAAAGAAAGAAAGAAAAGACGGCAGAAATGAAAAACAAGAAAGGCAAGGCCCCATGCCAAAAAGAGAAATGAATCTGAAAGTGTGCAAGCCTAAATGCCACTCCTCGAAACACACTTCTAATTTGTCAAAATGTTTAATCTTGACTGATTAGCTTTAAATTTTCTGCTGATAGGGTAGCAAATTTGATTTGCCAAACTGTTTAATCTTGGCTTATCAGTAGATAGAGTAGGGTAGAAATCAAGGTTCGAACAAACTCAAAATCTGAACCAAAGTTTCCAAAGAGATGACTCAAAGCTACTCTAATTTCTGAGTCAAAGAAAAGACCTGGTTCTAATTCACTCAAAACTCGGACCAGAAGAGAAGCAAAGATAACTCACTGAAAAGAAAGAACAGAGCTGTGAATATGAGGGAAGGCCATAATGAGAAAATTTTCAGATCTTAAGCCTTCTGTTTTGATTTTAAATTTTCTGCAAATAATAATCTATGTGCAGCTTGTCCTTATGCCATAGATCATAGCAAGTCAAACAGCTCAATCTTGGCTTGGCTATTTTTAAATTTCTGTTGTAGAATTTAGAGAATGAAAGTTTGTTGGACTGTCTAATCCCAACAAACAGTAGAATAGGTAGAGGAATATCTGAACTCAACTGTTTAATCTGAGTTCAGGGAGAAATAAGGAGTAGAAGTAGATTAGACTTACTGCTTTCAAAAGAATAAAATGTTGTGTTAAGAGTTTGCCAATCCAAGTGCACTCTGATGAAGAAAAAATGTTAGATCAGTAGAATTGGGGTAGGTAGGAGTTGTATTGATGAAATTCATCTTTCTTTCATGACTGACCTTATTTTGTCCAGAAGGAAAGCAAGAGCACGTGATGGTTCAGACACCAGTCAGCACCCTAGAGAAATCAGGTCTGAATTCTTGATGCCTTCAAGAAGGCACCATCCCCAAGTGGAGCCACTGTTAGCCACCCATATTTTTCAATTACAGCAGTCGGTGGCTAAATGTTCTTTGCAGCCTTCAAGAAACAAGTTTAAATCCTGAAAATTGTTGGTACTTGAAGTCTGTTGGTAAAAGTTCAAACTACTGTTGGTTCCACATACTCTCCCTCCTCTCTGCCTCTGATGTACCATGAAAATCCTAATCAAAATGTTGTTGCATCCTCCTCCTTTTTCCTCTCCCCTTTTTCCACCTTTCCTCCGTTTCTTCAACTCTCCTTTCAACCATAAAGAACCCTATCAAACCCTTTTATATCCCATATTCCTCCATTAATCTCATTTCCTCAGGTCAAAAACTCACTTTTTGATCTATCGGAGCCTTCTCCTCTTGCAAAAATCATTAAAAAACTATAGAAAAACATACACTTTCTATACGTCGGGCTTTAGCCCCTCAGGCTAAGCCCCCGCTTTCTCTCCATCCATATGTCCCCCCCCCCCCGCCAGAACCGTGTGCTAAAGTCCGCAGGGCGCTAAAACCTCAGAAATAATTTATCACCCGAAAACATTGAAAACCTTTGTAAAAGGTAAAGCCGGGTTTATTTTATTTTGTCCACCGAGGAAAATCATATTAAAACTCCGCCGTCGATCTGTCCCATGGATCGACGGCGCGGAGTGTATCCCGTCATCTGGTGGACCCCCCTCCCCTTTCGCCGCGCTGTTTTTTTATTTTTCCGCCTGTTTCGTGCCCGCACCACCTTTCGTCCGGAAGTGGTTTTGTGCCGTCGACCAGCGATCCCACCCGCTGGCCGACACGTGTTCTCCACCTCACCCCCAAAACCGTCGTTCCGAGTTCTTTCCCCACGCGTTAAACCTCGTCCTATGGCCATACAGCGGGATTCATCCCCGCCGTCGGATCTGGGCCCTCCCATCCGACGGTCCCCGATCACCTTTCCCGCTCGCCCTTTAACCAATTCGCTCGTCCGTTAAATTTGCCCCAGCGCATTTAAAACCCAATCCCCGCCGTCGATCTCTGTAGATCGACGGTCTGCATTTTCTCTCCCGATTTCATTATACGGTCCACTTTCCTCCTCGTTGACTGTTTGATTTGCTCCCAACCGTTGATCGCAATGCGATCAACGGTCCCGATCTCTCCATCCTCCCGCACGCCCTCCGATGCAGTCTATCCAATATAACGCAGGATTTCCTCATTTTTCTTGTTTTTGTGCAGGTTTTTAAGGTTTTTCTTCGTATTCTATGAAAATCTAAGGGATGAGGGTGACGACTCTAGTCCTCCCGATTTGTCCAGGGAATCGATCATACGGAGAAGAACAAAGATATCTACAAAGTTTCATGAGCTTTGGTTGCCGCCCGTCCCTACAAAGCTCGAAGAAGACCGCCAATATCAGAGCAGAGAAAGAGTATCGGATTAAAGATAGAATGAACCAGAGTAGTGGTTTTGTGAGAAGATTGGCAGGGATTACGGCTAAGACGGTTATCAAAAACCTAATCCCCGACTCAGAACACGGATTAAAGCAAAACCTAAAAGTGTTCGGCAAACAGATCGCCTCCACCGCCATACTCCGAGGTGAATTGATTCCTCAACCACCACAGTGCCACCTATTGCCTCAGAACGCTCAATCAGAGGATGAATTTATTGAACAGGATCAGATATTATGCCTCGAACAACCAAAGAAGTTATTACTGCACCAGATTTCAACGACAGAATGTTTGCAGAGTAACCCTAACAGCACGCAGAGCCTCAAAGGTCAATATAAGCTCTCTTCGAGCTTACTTCTTAAGAATAAACACATTAATACAATGTAACACCTGTAGAATTTCTTCATCAAACCTCACAGGGTCAGGAAGACATTAATTCTTCATTAATTGTGTTTGAGATCTTTTTAATCAGATCTCACCTCCTCATCCTTCTATAAATACTTCAATAGAAGATGAGTGAAGGGTTGGATTGGTTGGTTGTCAATGTAATGGCTGAAGGGCTGTAGCTATTTCTGAGTGGAAAACTCTTGACTGTAAATAGTAGTTTCATGGGCCCTTAGAGCTCTGCTTGTAACAGATAGATTAGGTTGTGAAGAGAGATGAATTAAAACATTGGATGTGAAGATTGTAACCGGTTTGAAGCAATCAATACAAGTTGATTTATGGGATCCTGGTCTACGCTGATGGTGATGTTATTCTCACTGTAACTTGTCATTTTATTTCTGTTTTCAATTTGTTTCATTTTCTACTATAAAGAACAGTTTAAACAGTGTTGGAATTTGCTGTGCATCAGTGACTTTCTCTGGCTAAAAAATCTTTATCCCAATGTTTTCTTCTAATTGTGTTATTTAGAAATGATTTAATTCAGTCTAAGCAGAGAGATGCTGGCGTTCCCTCATCTTTTCGTCACTGCTGAATGTTATTTTTAAATGTTACTTTCATATATGTTGTGTAAGGAATGAACTGAGGAAATCAAAGGTTAGCCCTGAGTCCCTTTCTTGTTTGCTCAACTATTTGTCTGTTTCCCTTAGAGTGTGTCAAAAGCTGACTAGTTTCAAAGTACTTATCAGATCTTGGGCCATTCTGTGTGATCTTGGTGATTGTCTTGAAAGTAACCAAGTAAAGAAGGACTAAGATGAGGAGAAAGGTGAGCCCTGCCCGCTAGTTTCTGCTCCAAAGGTTTCCTTTAAGTTTCCTTTTTTTTTTAATCTGTTTTCTATCAGAAGTATATCAAAGGCTGGCTAGTTTCAAAGTACTTACCAGATCCTGGGCTGCTCTTTGTTCTGCATCTGTTAATTCCCTTTTTTATTGTATCACCCCATTCCATAAATCAAACTTCAAAGAGATCCTTAGGCCTAGATGACTTGCCCCATAGATTACTCTTGAACCTGGATGTTTCAATTAAATTCCTTTATGACTCCATAGCCCAATGGATCGAAAACTTGCCATCATCTTTCTTTAGAATCGAAGCTTATTTTGTTTACTTGCAACTTCACACCTTTGAACCTATTTGCATATAGATCTTTCCGCCTCAGACAGCAACTATGTTCAGCCATCCGAGAAAACCAAACAAAACCCTTGGCCCTCATAACTAGCCTAATATCATCATCCTAAACTTCAAAGACAATATCCATCTTTGTATGTATTGGAGAGATCCCTCTCCGGATTCAGGAGGGCTAGATCCTAGAATCCCAAAGTTGGTTGAAATGATGTTAACTCTGTGATCGGACTTTGCCAATATTGCTTGTTACAGAGACCTAACAGTCGGGAATCAAAACCCTTGGGTGTTCTCGCGAGTTTTTCAATCACATTACAAAGTAAGACAGTCAACGTGGAAGTAGAATTAGTTGATGCCAAACTCAACTACAATCTTCTTCTTGGTCGCAGCTGGACCCACGCCATGTTATGCATTCCGTCCACCCTCTTCCGGCTTCTGAAGTTTCCTCATGAGGGAAATATTATCACCGTCGATCAGTTGTCTTTCTTCACCTCATTCTCCAAGAACAACGTACCATACATGGATCAAATTCCCAATCCCCCTGATAGTGTGGGACCCGATCTTTTCAAGGACCCATTCTCATCGGTATTTTTCCCACGCCACCACCAAACACCATTCAAGTCAACATGATCTCTAGGTCAGATGACCCATGGATCATCCCTTCTCCTAAAAAAGTGACATATTTTGGAGAATCGATGCCTTTGACTCCACTTGAAATCAATTATTGCGAGATCGTCGCTGCATCAGATCCTCCTCTGTCTGAACATGCTCCTTTGAGCATGGCTCTAGATGTATATTCTCAATCCCCTTGGCTCGGCGATGCAGATTCGCTCGATCCTTTAAGAGAAGTCTTCCCCTCTGATGAAGCTATCATTGAAACGATGTCTCTTGAAGATCTGCCATGGAGCGATGGACATCATCGTTCCTCGTTCATGCCTGGCCTGGGGGCAATGTCTAATTGTCTGGAGCACTTCGCATCTCAGGTTCCTGCTCCGCCTCTCCAAATTCTGATATTGACTCATGAGGTTCTTTCGGAGGGAAATATGAGTAAAATCACCCAAACCATGCCTATCGACATCTCTATTAAACTGGGGGTCATCGAGAACATTCACGTGGGAGTTACTTTTTCTCCTGAGGAGATTCAAGTATACACGAGCCTTTTTCACGAATTCCGAGATGTTTTTACATGGTCCTATGAAGAGATGCCTAGGATTGATCCCAATATAGTCAAGCATGAAATTCCCACCTATCCAAGTGCGAAGCTCGTGCATCATATTTTGCACCCAATGCATCCCCAAAAAGCCGCAACTATAAAAGCAGAGGTTGAGAAACTTCTTAACATGGGCTTCATATATCCAATTCCCTTCACAAAATGGGTTTCTAATATTGTCCCTGTAGATAAGAAGCAGGGCACTATACAGGTATGTGTTGACTACCGAGACATCAATCGGGCTTGTCTTAAGGACAACTATCCCACTCCCTTTATAGATCAGATCATCAATGACTGCACAGGGAGTGAGATCTATTCCCTTATGGATGGCTTCTCGAGTTACAATCAAATTAATATTTTACCCGTTGATCAACATAAGACCGCCTTTATCTGTCCATGGGGAACTTTCGCTTACAAGAAACTCTCGTTCGGCTTGAAAAACACTGGAGCCACCTTCCAACGTGCTATGTCCTATGCTTTTCATGACATACGTCACATTGTCCAACCATATCTGGATGATTTTCCGGCTCACTCAGCTCGGCGCAAAGACCATCCTAAACACCTCCGCCAGATTTTCCTCCATTGCAGGCATTACAATATCATGCTTAATCCTTACAAGTGCATCTTCTGCGTGGATTCTGGTCGTCTTTTGGGATTTATTGTCTCCAAAGACGAAATTTTCCTGGACCCTCTCAAGGTCGAGGCTATCGTTAATCTCCCATCTCCATCCTCATTACATCAACTTCAGAGTCTTCAGGGGAAAATGAATTTCTTACGTCGCTTTATCCTGAACTATGCAAAAGTGGCCAAGGGGTTTACGTGACTTCTAAAACAGGACGTTCCCTTCCATTGGGACGAGATTACACAGCAATCCTTCGATAAATTAAAACATTGCTCTTCAACGCTCCATTAATACATCCTCCTAACTATCTTTGCGACTTTACCCTTTATTTGGCCACTGCGTTTAGCACAATTTCCATGGTTATAGTATAGGATGACGATGACGGAAATGAACATGTGGTTTACTATCTGTCCCGGAATCTTCTCAACATTGAAACACGATATGCCCACGTCGAGAAGTTGGCACTTGCCGCCGTCCAGGCCGTTCAGCGGTTCCTCCATTACATCCTGTTGCGTACAGTAACCATGATTTCTGACTGCAACCCCATGACATACATCTTGTCTCGACAATTGTTGGGGGGCAAGTACTCCAAATGGATTGTCATCCTTCAGGAGTTTGATTTGGAGTTCACCACTACTAAATCGACAAAATCATTGGTTTTTTCTGATCTTATCTACTCTCTCCTGACAAACTCTATTCCATCCCAATCCGAGGATCATATCCCGGATGAAACACTCTTTCTAATCAGCACTCATGATCCATGGTACGGTGACATCATCGTGTACCTTCAGACATCCACTTTCCGGTCCGAGTTGACGAAGGACACTCGATGTCGCGTTCAACATCAATATCAACCATATTGCATTGTCGAAGATACCTTATATCGTGTCGGAGTTGATTTTGTGCTCCACTGATGTTTTACCTTGGAAGACGCTAAGAACGTCATGAATGACTGTCACAGTGGCGCCTCTGGCGGTCATATGTCCAGTTATGCTACCGCCCAGAAGATTTTGCGTGTGGGTTACTTCTGGTCGTCTATATTCAAAGACTGTATTGTTGCAGTTCGAAAATGTCATGCATGCTAGGTCTTTCAGCGCAAGATGCGCGCGCCACCCCTACCTTTGCATCCTGTCATTAATGTAGGCCCTTTTGCCAAATGGGGCATATATTTTATGACATGTAACCCTCACTCGGTCGGGGGGCATTCTTATATAATCATTGTCGTGAACTACTTCACCAAGTGGGCCGAGGCGATGCCTACATTAGCTGTCGATGGTAAGACAGTCGCTCAATTAATTTTCAACCATGTAATTACGCGTTTCGGAGTTCCACAAGCCATTTTCACCGATCATGGCACTCATTTTCGAGACTACATGATGGCAGACCTAACATCAAAGTTGGGCTTGCATCATGACAACTCAACACCATACTACCCTCAGGCGAATGGCCAGGTTGAGGCCGTGAACAAAGTACTTGTCACGATGCTTCAACGAATAATTGTTATTCATAAATTTAATTGGCACCTCCAATTGTTCTCAACTCTCTGGGCCTATTGAACGTCAGTAAAGAGCGCGACCAGATTCACACCTTTTCGGTTGGTGTATGGTTTGGAAGCGACTCTTCTGGTTGAATGTGAGATCCCTTCGCTGAAGTTGGTTGTGGAATTATTGTCTGACACTTCTCTGGAGGAAGGACGTCTCCTGTAACTGGAACGACTGGACGAAACCCGCCGCTTGGCTGCTTTGGTTATCGAGGAATAGAAAAAGCAGGTTAAAGCTCATTTTGATCAAACGATTTCTCCACGTTCTTTCATCGAAGGGGACCTCGTCCTCTTATATGAGCAAGCACATGATAAACTTGGAGCGGGAAAATTCCAACCCATGTGGCATGGGCCCTATATCGTAAAACATGTATTAAAAAATGGGGCCTATGAGCTAATCGACTATGAAGGTATTCCTTTGGCGCAGCCTAGAAATGGGTTATACCTGAAGAAGTACTACACTTGAATTATTCTTTTGTGGTGTGTGTACATAAGTGAGTGATTTCATTTTTGTGCATGTGTGGTGTGGTGTGCTTTGTAAGCGTCCTTCTACTGATTGGGCCTTCCTGATTGTACAGATGTCTATTACTCCTTTTGTCGATTTCGCGAATGGTGCCTCCTGCAGTACTAGGAACCTGTCCTCGGCAGCCTGGGTAATCTACAATCCTGCTGGTGAGTTAGTCAATTTACAAGGTGTTTTTCTAGGGCCTACTACAAATAATGTTGCGGAATATAGTTCCGTTTTGGAATTATTGAACGACATTTTTAACCTCGGTGTTCGTGCATTACTTGTATATCTGGACTTACAAGTTGTAGTGTTATAACTCAATGGTCATTATTCAATTAGGAACCCATCCATTTTACGACTGTATCTACGTATTCGTTTACTGGAAAGAAATTTTGATTACATTACATATCAGCATATACCCAGACACATGAATGTGTTAACAGATGCAGTAGCTAACATGGTTTTAGATAGACATTTATGCAACTTGTAAAAAACATCATCATATGTAAAAAAATCGATCCATAAATAGATATATATATATATATATATATATATATGTAAAAATGTTTGTAGTTCATGTGCATCACATAAAATTAAAAAAATATACATGTCTGTTTTAATAATATCCGGAGACAACATGTCTCTCAAAAATGTGTAAATGAAAAGCCTAGATGACTAATCAACATGGTGCTCATGGTAGCATGTCACTTCCCACACCAATCACCTCAATAAACGATGCAGGAAACTAGGCACCCCTATGGTGTGCCTATGATAAGCCATAGGGACATCTGCTAGGCGATCGTAATATGGGATCCCATGGGCGATTCCCTCCAAGTTCTGGACTAGCTCACTCCCCTCGCCACCCTTGCCTTGAGGGTCATAGGCGAGAGGGGTCCTCCGTGCAATAGGCGACATCCCAGTGGGCCTCTCTGGGCCAACATCTGCATACACATAGAATTGTTTGTTAGAACATGCATGTATACCAAAAAATCATAAAATACACAAAATCAAAAAGATTTTTACCCAGTCCTCTCCCTCCGGGAGTGAAGATCTGGGTCTCCCATGAAGTCAGTGTCGGCATAGGGCCAGTCCTCTATGACAATCAACTGTCGTTGAAGCCATACGAATAACTCGGGCCTCCATGACATCTATTGGCCCCCTCCTGCTCTGGGCATCAGTGCTACCCATCAAGCCATCCGTGTCTCTCTCAATGGTGGATCGGCGACTATCGCCCCCTGGCCCTGGAATATTGGTAGTCGTTCGAGGATGAACGATACCAAGATGGATCCGTACCCAAACTGCTTTAGCTTGGTCTTCTTACACTTCGTCAGCTGTCATTTGATGTTCATGGTTATGGTAGTAGCCCAGTCAAATAGTGTCAGGTTCATGCATTCTGATGCTAGGAGGAGTTGTGTTTTAGTAGCCTCGTGCGGTGCCTGTGACCCTGCAGCCCACGTAATGGTATGGAGCACCACTCTAAGTGCTAGGTCTAAGACAGTGTGGATGTCGACCTTCCGGCTACCTGACCTTGTTCATGCCCCTGGGCACACTCTTTCCATTATCATTAAAAAAATTTCACCAGATGGCCTAGTACCTGTCAAGATCGGGACTGGACCTCTGCGAGACAAACTAGTTATGAAGTAAACATCGGATACTTCGAGCTCCAACACTTGGTCTCAAAGCCTAAACTTCTCTTCATTCTCGTCCCATATACTGATCAAGTACTGCAGCAATTCAGGTTGTGCCCTGAGACATGGTGTTAAGAAGAACTTCTTTAAGCCACAATCCCGGAGAGCATTCATGCGTTGCTCATTCCCCATTGCCATTTCGTCTTCTTCACTATGCTCCCTTTCTTTCCATTCGATCACCATTGTGGCTTTGTATCTGCACCAAAATGGTCACAAACACTTCATTAGATCCCTTGAGCATTCAAAAATCCAAATTATTGGTTCATTTCTTGTAAAAACTGAGCGGAAATTTAGGTTGTGCGGTTGGCGCGACTGTTTTTCTAATAGTCGTGCCAACTGGCATGACCCTTTTGCAAAAATAACCCAATTGGCGTGGATCCGTGCCCGATACCCGCACCAATTGGGCGAGCCCTAAATTTTCAAATATCCCCTCAGGGATCCTAAATCACAGTGGAATTCTATAAAAAACGGATTAAAACATAGCTAAGGGAAGCACCTCTTACCTGGAAGAAATGAGATCTGAAATGATGCACTAGATCATCCACAATCATCACCGCAAGTTCGCACAGGAAAAAATCACTGTAGCTCTCCACAAGAGGTAAAAAGTAAAAGTAAATATGTTTTTACTATTTTTGTCATATTTATAACTTTTCAAAATAAAATTAGGTTTTGAAACTTATTTTTCCAATATTTTATTATATTTTGTCGAAAAATGGGTTTTACGCTTGCTTTCTTGTGCAGCAACAGGTTTTCACGCAACTAGGATGATGATGCGAGTTGTATTTTATACTTTTTCAGACTCGGTAAAACCACGAAAATGTCACGTCTGGAGTCATCTTTCAGCTCTTTTCTAACTCTCTAAACATGAAAATATTGTCCAGTCGCTTGTCAATTTGATCTCATTAAATTGGCTGCGAAACGACATCTACCCAGTATACGTTTACCCATTTTTCAGGCTCGGATAGATTATTTACGAAAAAGGAATTCCCTAGCCTATCGCGACTAGGAGGTTTTCTCAGACACATTTTTCTACCTTTTTGGATCTGAGGAACTATTTACGAAAAGGGACTTTTGGAGTTTACTTTTCTGCTGTCTTTTCAAACTCTCTAAACCTGAAAAGACGTCGAGTTCTTCCTTTGTCAGACTCGTTAAAACCTGATGACATCGGATTCCGTCGTAATGACGATACTCGAGTTCCTCATTCCTAGGGATCATTAAATGTACTAGGATGGATTTTTCCGAAGGACAAACTTATATCGCAAGCATATGCTATCCCCTTCAAGCTTGTTTTCAAAAATAATTGGGGTACTCGCCAGAAATGGTGGGGAAAAATGGAACCAGTATCATCGTCGTGTCAGTAGTATGTCGCTCTTGAACATGGTACTTGTCTGCATTCATTTCAGGTTGGGGAAATCTCATCTTGTTTTTGCTTGCCTCTATGGGTTTGGGTAATCCTTTTTGACCTCTCATCTACTCTTTTCCTCGTCATCATGACCTCAGATCTTTCGATGTCAAATACTGCCAAATCTAGTGTCGTGTCGCTGATATGTTCAAGAGAAGTTGACCTCTGCAGTTTTCAACCCTCCTTTGATTCTTTACTGATCCTGATTCACAAAAATTATGTTCCTCTGTCTCGCGTCAATGATGTGGGAAACACTATGGCCCACCTTCGATCAAGGTCACTTCCTATCGACTTCAGATCATTATCCAGGAAGCTGATATAGAGACTCCTTTCCTGTACCTTGGAGCCTACATGCCTCAATGGCAGGTTCTTCGCATTCGATGCAAGGTTTTCATCATTGGCCTTCGATCGAATGATTCCGTGGGTATTCGACGCCAGCTCACTATTCACACTACATGGATTGTACCTATAGTACCTTGAGGGCCATCCTCATTATTAGTGGTTCCTCTCGCATCTGTTAATGAGTTTCATTATTGGCTGGTAATCAGACGATGTTCTTGCATGTTCGACTTCAGCTCACTTATTCACATGCTGGGACTTGTACTTTTTTCAGGTCGAGATGGAGCGCAATACCCTAGGTTTTGTCTGATGGAATCCAAGCTACGGATTTTTTGGATTATCATGATTGGTTACATGACTCATTGATTGGATGACTGCAAGCATACCTGAGTCTATTTACTTATCCTTTCTGGGTGGCTGCGTCCATACCTTGGATCCTGATTATTGTATACTCTATTTATGGATGGTTGTGCCCATACCACATATCATGTATTTGAGATATCAGTTGTATTTTTCTATGCAAATTTTCCAATGGCAGTGTTTTCAGTTTGGCATGTTCTCATAAATAATTTCACCCCTCTCTCTCTCTCGGGCCTCATGCTTTAGGGGGCATCTGTTACACAGAAATTTTTCACTGTCCCTGCAATCCCCTGTCCTGCACATTGGAGGGCCTTTCCCGTGACCTGTGAGCAGTGACATAACCTGAAACCACTTTCATGGTGTTCCCCTTGACAAGGAAAATCATTCCTCTAAATAAAATTTCCTTTGAAAAACCCTAAAAACTAATATTTTAGCCTTGGTGCGACTATCCAGTTCAGCCCTCGTGCCAATGGGATAAATCCACCAAAGAGGGCGCACCAACTGGTGCTTTGTCCGAGTGTCTCACTCGCACCAAGCTTAATAAGGATTTTTTTTAAAAATAAATGGCAGAAGTTTGATTCCAACAAACTCCTGAACGAGTCTCTAAAATGAGTTGGGAGGTTTGGCTGCGGATCTCCATGTATGGGAGTTGGTTTTCCACCTATCATGGAAGCTTCCTTGAGGATAGGGCCAATCCCATAATTGTAGGGATCCCAACTCCCCTTCCACCATCTATATAAGCTTGCCTTTTTCGCTTAGAAAGCTAGTCCTGGTAGCACTAGAGAACAGAAGAGTTGAATTTATAGCAAGGAGACTATCGCCAGACAGCCTTTGAGAGCCAAGCCGAAGAGAGAGAGCTTTGTCCCATTTCCGATGAGCTTCGTTGAGACTTGCTCCGCTTTCAGCCCCACCGAAGGAAGATCCGGCATCAGAGCTTTGGGTTGTATCTTTCCTTTGTTATTTTAATGATAAGCGACTTTGATTATGGTTTCATTCGTGTGTCTTTTTCTTGGATGCAATGAATTACATCCTCTCTGACTGATGTATGGTTACAAGATTTAGATCCTATTATGTGTATCATTTTTTTTATCACATGTGTGCAGGTGTTCGGACGTGTTAAGCGGAAGTATCGTGATCTGCCAAAGCAAAGGACAGGAAGCATCATCCTTTCTCCAACGACCATTGCGTAGGACCTGAGGTAGGAAATTCGTTATGTTTTTGTTGTTTTCTAACTAGAGACCTATGTCACTGCGTGATTTATTGTTGCTAGACCCGATCTGGGCTAGTAGGGATCGCCTCTGTCCACAGAGGGGATTTACCTCTCCAACAGTGCTCTTGCTTCGACCCATTTTGTGACATAATTGGTGCAAACCAATATATATGCTCTTTGTTGTGATGAAGGATTGATTGACCCCACAAAGTCCAGGGCCTATTTCTCAAATGGTTCTATTACTATCTGAGGTTGTAACAGCATCTCATCTAATTTTAGAGGTTGGCCCTTACTTTGGAAACTATCACATCCTTTCACAAACTTCTTGGCATCCTAGAATATAGTTGGCCAATAGTACCCTGTTGAGAGTACTTTATATCCTGTCCTCTTTTCTGTGAAGTTTCCTCCACAAGGTTCCTCATGACAAGCCTTTAGGATCTCAAATACCTCATCTTCTCTAACACATCACCTAATCTGAAAATCTAGCCCAGTGTGATAGTGAGTACCTTCTATCCAAGAGTAGGTAGCACTTTGTTTTATAATCCTCCTTCTTTTCCTGGAAGATAATTGATGTGGGAATTTTCCCGCAGCAAGGTAATTGGCAATATCTACATACCACGGTGAGTGAGTAGAAATGGAAAAAAGATACTCATCTGGAAAAGAATACTCAGTAGGAGTGCAATCATTACTTATAGTTAATATAGAAAGAAAATCAGCAACTACATTGTATTTTACGGGTTTATCTAAAATACTAATGTCAAATTCTTGTAACAGCAATAAAAATCATGTAACTTTACCATTAGCAATGGGTTTTTTCATTAAAAATCGAATTGCAACATGGTCAGTGTGTACAAATACTTGGTACCCGGTGATGTAGTGCTGAAATGTTTTGATCGCATGCACTACTACTAGGAATTATTTGTCAGTAACATTGTAGTTAAGTTTTGTTGGAGTTAAGTTCTTGCTGATGTAATAAATGGCATAAGGCTTCTTATACTCCAGCTGCCCCAAAACAGCACCCAAAACCATGTGAGGTGCATCTGTAGCAATATGAAACAACAATTTCCAATTTGATCCTCGTAAAACAGGTGTTGCTGTTACATAGTTCAATTTCAAAAAGGCCTACTCACACTTTTTTGTCCACACAAATTCCATATCATTCATTAGTAATGAAAATAAATGAGATGCAATCTTTGAGAAATTTTCTATAAACCTCCTATGGTATCCTACATGTCCCAAAAATCTATGTACCTCTTTCAAAGTCTTAGGGGTCGGGATTTTTGAGATTACATCTATTTTTGCAAGATGTACCTTGGTTCCATCTACTGAAATGAAATTTCCCAGCACAATTCCCTTGGTCATCATCATGTGGCATTTTTCCGTGCTCATAGCAACATTAGTTTGTTCACAACGTTAGAGCACTTTTTTCAAGTTATCTAATGCTATCTCAAATGCATCCGCGTAGGGTGTAAAATCATCCATAAAAAATTCAAGAAAATAATTCAAAAGATCAAAAAAAATACCTAATATTTCCCTTTGAAAGGTTGCTGGTGAATTGCAGAGACCAAAGGGAAGGACTTTGTATGCAAAAGTACCCCATGGAAAAGTAAAGGTTTTCTCTTCTTGATCTTCTGGATCAATCTGTATTTGATTATAGCCACTAAACCCATCTAGAAATGAAAATATTTTTTTTCCAGAAAGAGTGTCCAAGACTTGATCAATAAATGTTAAGGGAAAATGATCCTTTTGAGTGGCCTTGTTAATTTCTCTATATTCAACATACACCCTCCATTTTCCATTCTTCTTTGGCACTATGACAAGTGGAGACACCCACTGACTGTCAAAATTTGGGTATATGAAATTAGCATTAAGGAGTTTCTGCAATTCTTCTTTTACTATCTCCTTAAGTGTGGGGTTCATTCGACACTGAGGTTGTCTAACAGGTTTGCAATATTCTTTGTGGTAAATGCAGTGAATGCATAGGGTAGGATGGATTCATTTCATATCTGTATAGTCCCATGCAAATGCCTTTTTGTATTTAAGTAACAACTATATCAGCAATCTGTTTTATTCAGCAGTCAGGTTAGGATTGATGTTTAAACATTTTCCAGGTTCGATTTGAACGGGACTGTTGATAGTAAGTGGATTTGTTTTCAAATTTTCAATAATCGCATCATATTCTTCACCTCCTTCTCCGGCCCAAATCTCTAATGGAGGCAACAGGGAATGGATTACTGATAAAAAAATTAATAATATCATCCTTTGTTTCATGCTTAAAGTATTGTGCTTTTCCGAGTGTGAGAAGGGGTAGGGAAAGATCAGATTCAAGTGAAAATTCATCCCTCCGGGGACTATTCAAATCCATATGAGGTTTCGCTAGAGGATAAATATTTAGTTTTTGAGTGGCCTATCCATCTGAGATCACCATAGATCCAGACCTACATCCGATATATGCATCTGCAGTGGCTAGCCATGGTCTTCCCAATATTAAAGGATGACCACCCAGATTGGATTTGGTTTGTAAGATAAGAAAGTTAGCCGGATAGTTCCAAGAGGCCACAGTGATAACCACGTCTTCAATCATTCCTTCGGGCTTAACACGGGACCTATCTTCTAGCTCAAGAACTATAGGTGTGGGTCTAAGTCCATGAAGTCATAATGAGATGAAGAGGCCTTTATTAATAATGTTAATAGCTGCCCCTAGATCAATTAGGGTATTGGTTATGGGATTATTGTTAATATGGATAGTTATTGTGGGGTTCTCTGGACCATTATACTTAGTCAACAGAGGCTGATCAATCATAAGGTCGAACAATTTTCCCAAGACATGGATAGTAGCAGGGTCCTTAGGTTTCCTTCTAGGCTTTTTAACGCATATATCCCTAATTTTTTTTGCATATATAGGCACTTCTTTAAGAGTTTGTAACAGCGAAATCCGCACATATAAATTTTGCAGCTCCTTAAGGAATTCGGATTTGGATTGTGAGGTCGACCCAGTTTTAGTTAATCGTTGGGGATATGGGGGATTCTGAATGCTAACAGCTGCATCAGATACCATAGATGTACCAACCTTACTCGAATTAGCTACTGTAGAAACAACAGACTTCCCCGAGCTAGTTGTTATAGGTGTAACAACGGGTGTTGTAGCAACTGTTACATGTGTAACAACTATTTTAGAATCATCCATATCTTTCCTGGGTGATTCACTTTCTTCGATAATAATGGGTGTATGTTGAGGTCTGATTAATTTCCCTCACCGAAGTTGAACCTCATTAAGTCAAATAGAATTGATAAGGTAAGTTTGGAGGGTAACTGGAGCATCCATGCTCCGAGATGCCTTATTATTTGGATTGGGGTTAGTTTGTATAGGTAATTGGGGTCAGACAGAAGGTGAAGGATTCCAAATAGAAGGAAATCATAACTACTGTTGTGGCATTGGTATCGAAGGGGGAAATGGACCTTGGCCATTTCCTCTCTAGTTTTGTCCCCAAGGATTGGGTTGTGATGGAGGATATTGCATTGGTGGAGCAGATGGCCACTGGTTCCATGGTAAAGGAAATTACATTAAAAAAGGGGTAGGATATTGCCATGGATATTGCTGGCTATTATAAATATTATTCCAAGGATAAAAGGAATAAAAATATGAAGGCATACCTGTAGGTCGCGACTGCCATGGTCTCTTCGATCCGATAAAATAAGAATATTGAACATCCTCGCTTGATTCTTGGAGTACCACTTTAAGTCTGGGAAACTTAGGACACTGGTTTGTAGAGTGTGCCAACTAAAAAATGTTTCACATGATGACACTATTCAGTCCGCATTCTCTTTCCAAATGTTTCTTTTTGCATTGGGGGCAGAATATTTCCAAGGCTTCTTCAGCTTCTGCTTGTACCTTCTTGACTTGTATCATAGTGATTTGGGTAGAGAGAGTGCTAAGTAGATCAGTTTTAAAATCCTCGAATAAGTTTCTGATATCTTCTCTGGTTACCCCTCCACTTGTGGACTTCTGTATTGTGAGCGAAGGGTCCCGAACTGAAACTTTCCCTTTGACTGATCCTCTTGAACTATGTAGGAAAATCTTCATTGTCCCATCAAATTTTTCTTACAATATGTCTCATTTCCCTATTACGTTCATATGTTCTAGACAATCTTCTCTTAAACCTCTTACGAATATTGGTTTTAGAATCTCCTGATATAAGTTGCTAAACTTAGACCTTTGTAAATTGTAATGGAATCGCTCCAGATAATATTCTAGGCTTTCCTCCTCCTTTTGTGCCATTCTAAAAATTTCATCCTTCAAATCCGTAGTTCGGAAATAGTCCTCATACTTAAAGGGAAAGTATTCTCTCATATCATTCTATGTTTGAATTATGCCAGCACCCAATATCATAAACCACCTTAATGTTGCTCCCTTTAGAGTAGCAGGGAATAACTCCAGCTTCTAGGCATTTGAAGTATATCCGTAGCCTCTACATAGCACATCAAACACAAACCAAAATGTATCAAGATCCTCAACAGCCATCCCTTGAAAGGATGGTAGGGATGATAAATGGATATTATTCATAGGAACCTCATACTGTGTTACTACTATTGGGAATTCAAAAGTAACAGAGCTATCTGTTTTAACATTTTCATCCCCCATGGTTGATTCTTCTTGATATGACAAAATAGCCTTGGAGTGTACTAGAGATTGACAAATGGAAGGATCAGGCTACTCCAGGATCAATTTAACAGCACTACTAGCATCCAATTGATGGTCAATTGATTGTTGTTCCTCAGGTTCCTGATGATCTCCACCGGTCTCTCCGTGTCCTTCAATTCTCAGATCCTGATTACTAATTCTCCACTGTTGTTTTAAATCTAGAGTTTTGATATCAGGAGTGGATATGTTGTTCGAAGGATGGTGACGTCCAGCCATTGAAGATACTGACAGTCCAAGCCTTGACATAATAGCTGCTTTCTGTGGTCCTATCTTCCTATTATATCTGTATGACGTGGATTGTTTCTTGTCTGCCCTTAAAATTATGTCTCCAAAGAATGTTTTCCTTTCCAAATCTGCACTCTTCTTTTCCTTCTTACGACCCATTTTTCTAGTAGTTAGTAAAGTGGGGGGTGTCTATAGATGTTGATTTTTTCCTAATGGCACACATGGGCCCTATGCGCATCTATTCATCCTATAAGTTCTTCAGTTTCTAGAGTAGTGAGCCTGCTCAAGCTTGTTAGAGTGATGTGTAGGTTCTTACCTCTCGTCTTACTGCCCAACAACTGTATAGCTGAAGACACCCTAAAAAAAAAGCAAAATTCAATTCCTAAGTGTCCCAACAAGACATTGGCAAGCTCGCTAAAGCCTGTTAAAGCGTTGCGCAGGTTCTTACCTCTCGTCTTACTTCCCAACAATTGTGTTGTTGGAGACACTCTATAAAAACACACTGAAATTTCACTTCTTAGAAACAACTCTGATTTATTGGATCGTCACTGCCATCCCCAACAACGGCGCCAAAATGTTGGACTATATAAATCACTTATTAAATGACTAAACATAACACATTTAATTATCAATCCAGGGACATCTGTTTATTCCAATGACAATATCACTTTCTATGTTGATACACCAACCAGAAGAAATTTCAAAGAAAATAAATCGCTGCTGAAGTAAAATGATGAAAATATATCACTCATGCAAAAATAAAAGAATCCACAAGATTGAAATCATACCTCAATTGATCTATTAACTTGCCCCACAATAAGTATCCAACTGGTGTCTCTATTAACATATGTGTAACAACACATAGACTATAGAAATCGAAGCAGATATATTCTCAACTGAACAACAAAAACAACAACACTCTAACGATGTATAAACTAAAATAAAATTACATACACACCGAACTACTGTAATCACTGCAATCCCTGCTAAGAAGGAGGGCCCTTCCTCCCTAGCAGGGCACAGGTAGAGAAGGAAATTTAACTGAAAATAAATGGAATCACACATTTAACAACAATAAAAATATGATATGTATTAATCTAAACACAATTATAGAGGTAAAATAATGTTTTTCTTCGCTAACCTCTAGACCTCTAGGGCCGAGAGATATATAGTGGTTACATCAGAAAATATAGGAATAGATCAGTCATGAGAATGTTACGATTCTCATGCTGATCGAAATAAAACTCATACAGTTATAACCAATCCCTAATAAATTTCTGATTGGAAATTAAAATATTACAATCGGAACTACCCTTAGCCTGTTATCCCAAAAAAAATTAAATGTTAACAACTCCTACAGCTATCATAACAAAACACAGTTGTAGTGTAACCGTCAAAGGACAGATAAGCAACAATAGAGACAAGAGCAGCCAACCGTACAACTGAATCAGTAGCTTTCCAACAAGTCTGTAACAGTAAATCGTAATAGAATTGCTGGCGGGTCTGTAATAGCAAGGTGTAACAACATTTCTTTGCTATAATAGCACTATCTGAACTGCTCCTATGAATTTTGTGTCCAAGATCTTTGGTGCTACAAATGACATCTGAAAGAACAACACAAAGACCATCACTTTTTCCAAACATTCACCATCAATTAGTCATAAAAAGGGTATAATAAATCATAATAACTTGGTGAATTAGCAAATTAACGAAAGCAAGGTGAACCAACACTAGCTAGGATAAAACGGTAGGAAAAAGGGGTAAAAGTTACTCCCATTGGTTATAGTTATAAAGAAAAATAAGGAAGATAATTTTAGGAAAATGTACAAAACTAGCACCCAACACCACCCTCACACGAACCGGCCCAACCCAACCGGACCCACCCGAACGTGTTTCCATGTGCATCCTCACACAACCCTGTTAGTGTCAGTATCTTCATCCCTCCGTCAGTGATCAAAATTCTCTTGTTGCATTGCATATTAGGTGTCTCACTATATCAACTACATTCCATTAGGAGCATGGATCGTCTGACAGTATTGGCTTGTTGTAGATTTTTTCCTCATGTCCTTTACCTACTGGCCCATTTCCATTCATTAAGATCATTTGTAGTCACTTTTTGTCTTATAGTTGATAAGTGTAGGAAAAATGTACAAAAACAACACCCAAAAATTATATCATATCATTTTTTGAAAGTTTTATGCATAATTTCATAAAAAGTGATTTCATATCTGAGCTCCTCTTGAAAAATCACCCATTTTATATAATAAAAAATTGGTCGAATCGGAGTTCTGATAAGGTATATATCTCTGATTTAAAATCAGTTATTTTTTCAGAACTTTTGTGATAGAGGGACGATTGCAGCACGAATATGGGTTTTTAGAGTGTCCAGATAGGGATTTCAATTACATGAGGATATTTAGAATGGTCATACTATTTCCAAAAATAGGTTATAATAACGATTTTAAGTTATATTGACCGAATCATGCTCATTTTAAATTTCCATATCTGGAGCAACATTTAGAGCAGGTTCCCTTTAGAGATGTTCCCTCCCACCCCACTTTAGTAGGCACCTACTTCACATTCATCAGTTTTATCATATAAGCATCATGCTTGGATTCTTTGGAGATGTGCTCTCCCACCCCAAGCTATGTAGGCACCTCCTACTTTATCAACAGTCAACATCACAGTTATGGGTCAACTGCACAAAACCCTTGTCATTGAAGTCCATGTGCTAGGCCGCACATTTTTAGTATCACAATTGGTCACAAGAATTAAACGATATATCTATCCCTGGATTTTTTGTTTTTCATGATTATGGGTCATCCACAAACCCACACTTCATCGAAGTCCATTTTCTAGGTCGCACACTATTAGTATCACAGTCAGTCACAAGCATTACATGATTATTATCTCTATCCTCAAATCTTCGTTCATCACAGTTATGGGTTAACCATAGAAAACCCTTCTCTTTAGTGGCACCTAATATTCAACACATGTTTCTTAGGAGGGAACTTCACACAATGGGAACCATTTCTTCTTAAGGAGGGAGGAATGATCTAAATGGAAAGTGGCATCTACCCATTGTATTCATTCAACCATGGTATTCATCCACCCATGAAATATACCCATGGTATTGTAAGTGGCATCCACCCATGGTATTCATCCACCCATGGTATTGTAAGTGGCATCTACCCATGGTATTCATTCACCCATGGTATTATAACTAAAAAAGACAATAACTAACAAGTCACATTTTGTAAAAGGACATGTTTTCCACCACAATGTAGCTTTTACAGTTATTCTGTGTTTTAATAAATAAAAAAATCTTTGTTGTTTTGTCTATTATGTGTTCTCGCATTTTTTTCTAGCATTTCAATTTTTCAGACTTGGGAGCCTCCCCCCCAAAATCCATTTCAATTATTTAGATCTTGAGGGCCTCCCCTCACTAAGATAAGTCTATAACTGATGAATAGACAAGGAACAATTCAATAACATGAAAGACCTATTTTTCCAGCCTTAGAACCAAGACCAACACCTCCAACTCCTCAAGAAACAACCTTAACATCTCAAACACCTATAACAACATCTCCATCTCCTGTAGCAGCAACCTCAACATCTGCAACAACAACATCAAGTCATACAACTGCCTCCATCGCTGGTAGAAGAACCTCCAACACAAGCAACCAACTCTCATACATGTAGCAGCATATGCAATGTCTCCAAGACATAAAGAGACATATGCAGCATCTAGAGCAACACTCCAACCACCTGCAGCAACAGTGTCTCCAAACAACTCAATACATCTGGAATCTATCTCCTCAACAGCTACAACATCATCTCCACTAGGTCTAGTCATAGCTATGTTGACATCAATGCAAACTAACAATACCATCACCAATCGCCAAGATTCATCACACATGCATATGACCAAAAAAACCTCCAACTTGTTGACATCAATGCCAACAAAATAGCATTATGGCCTTAGATAGTTTTCTTGAGATCCAAATATAACCATTAGATAAATCTTGCCTTGAATTTCAAAAGGGTGACTCTAGTTTGCATGCAGATAAAAACACTAGAGTAGAACCAAAAGAACCTATAACAAATAATACCAAAAACAAGAGTGGGAACCAAGGAAACAAGAGAAGAACCAACAGTAGATCAAGCAATAAAACCATCAGCAAAATAATAATAATAATAATAGAACAAAAAACAAAAAAAAAACTACCCAAGGAGCACCTACATTTAGAATATCTTTTGCTCCAAGAGAGGATCATAGCAGATTTGTAAAATTCCAAAGGAACCATAGTCCTTTCGCCCCTTTCATGCATAAAGTAGAATGTTACAATTGTCACAAGTCTAGGCATGTTGTAGCTAAATGTAGGAGAAAAATGTATAGATCTAATCAATGGAGTTTGCAGCAGTATTAGCAGCCAAGGAGATTGGTTAATAGGTATACTCATGGTTTTCATGTTTATTGTTTTTTATGTAACCTATTTGGCCATAAGACATCTGATTGCATATATAACCAATGGAGGAGAAGCACATTGCATGCAAGGTATATATCGGGCATGAGAAACAGGAGATTTGATCCTCTTTCTTTATATCTTGGCCAAGTGGAGTGCTACACATGTGATAAATTTTTCCATATGGCAAGACATTGTTTTCTACCCCATTATTTAAGGAAAATTTGGCAAAAGTAGCAAAAACAAAGAGGACCTAGTAGAAACCAGTGAAGGAAGAAAAGAAGCATCCAAAGAATCTGTGGAGAAAGGAGCAACAACTCTTCAAGTAGTGAATAACAGCTCCTCCTGCAGTCCATATTTATTTAATGCATGCTTATAAAGGAATGAAAATTTTCATGAGAGGTGCATACCCTTAGGGGGAGCGTATGACAAAAATATGGCGGTGTGTTGACTACGAGTATAACAACAACATATGATGAGCTCATTTCAGCCTCATGAAAATTAAGGTCCACAAGATAAACCTGTCTTTTGGAGGTATATTGAGCTCAAGGGGAGCAATGCATTGTATGAGTTGTATATGTGCCTTTTGAAATTTTCTTAATTTTCTTTCACTCGGTTACTTCCAGTATATTTATATGTCTTTTCTAAATGAAAAGGGTAAATTTTTTAGCCATTTATTTTCTTTTTGTATTCACCAATATTTGGTTGAAAAGTTGTACAACCATGCATAAAATTAGATCAATGGTACAGGATGCATAGAGATGTGATGAGACATGGACCAGCCATGTATGGGTTTTCATATGATGATCATTATAGCCATGTAATTTTTATTGTTTCATCATTATCTGTTGGTTGAGAGTTGAGTCAATAGTATGTTGAGTCATCATGGTGTTAGGCATGTCTTGGAGGAGTTTCATGAGAGTATTTTGCAACCACTTATATGGGCTTATGATGACGTAACAACCATGATGTGTCATATTTATGTGGAATTGGTCCATAAGAGATGATCATAGCAGCTATGTATTTCATTGATAAATCCATGTATAATATTCATTGCGCTATGTACTTGTATTTTATTATGTTTAGATCATCTATTCTTGAGTCATGAGGTTATGTAATGATCATGTATGAGATCTTATGTTGATTTTACCACCATGTATTTTCATTTTTATATGGCATATAGACATGGTCATGTGGAGTCTTGTTCCATATGGTTCTTCTATTTATAACAAGGAAGAAAATGTTGCAACGGAAGCAGTCACTACAGCTTGGATATGGCATGTGTTCAAGGGGAGTATTGTTTGCTCTTGTTTACTTCAGCTAGTCATTGTCGACATTATGATTAATTTGGAGATTATCATGGTGTGCTTTGTACTATATTATGATTGTTGGGGCTCTTGGCCTCATGTTATGAGCATAGAGGATGTGATTTTCCATTGGTGTTGCTTCTATGTGGTTGATATGGAGTATTTTTTGGTGCCTCATGTGCATATTGTTGCATATTATGCATATTGTTGCTAATTGTTGCTTATGGTTGCCTTATGTTGGCATATTTCTGCTGCTACTAGAGGTTTTTTGGTTGGATATATTGCTCTTAATTTTGATTGGTGATATATGTTTCTTGTTGCTACTAATGTGGAGAGGCATAGATTATTTTTTATGTACATTATTTTTCATCCATGTACAAATCATATGATCCGATATTTGTGTTTATGTTCTTTATCCCTTATCATATGGAATTGACCCTTTGCCATTTATTTCAAAGGGGGAGAGATAGAGAATGATGTTCTGGAGTTTGTCTATGGTTTCCATCAATTCCAAAGGGGGAGATTTTTGGCATTATGGTGTGCATGGTTCCAGCTAGCTGATGTTGGCATTGGCTCATGATGGCATCTAGCTCATGTTGGCTTTGATGCCAACCCTATGTACTCTATCTTATGTTTGGATGTATTCCTTGTAGCGTGGTTTCAACTAGTTGATTTGGCATTGGGATGGTTGGGTTAGTATTTATGTCAATTATATGATGTCAACCTTGTGTTGTATTGATGGTCTGATGATGGAAATATGGGTTCATGGAGGTGTTTCCTTGATTTATATTGTGTTAGAATGTGTTTACATGTGCATTTATGTCAATGATGTGATGTATTGTTATGCATTGATAGGAGGAATTGTTGATGCTACTACAAATAGATGGCACTGCTATAAGTATTGGAGATGGTTTCTCAGGTGATCTATTCTTCAGTTGCCACACCTGATGAGTTGGAATACTAGGTATTCATCTAGGTCTTCATGCTTATACTCATGGAGATGACTTGTTGTAGTGTTGGTTTGGCCTCATGATGATGATGATGAGGAGGAGGAGGAGGAAGAGGACAGAAGATGCTACAGTGGTGTTCAAATCTGTTGCAACGTGTGCAAGTGTTTATGGAGAGTAGAGGACTTGTTAGTGGTCATGTCAAGCCTTGTTTGTTGGTCTTTAGGCCAAATTTGATGTGAAATTTGGGAGACATATTCGTTCTATTTTCAAAGGCGTCATAGAGCTTAGTAAAGGTTTTGAAGCATGTACATATTCTAGACAAGATGTACAAATAGGTGGTAGAGGCTCTAAACTAAAGGTCCATTGATTTTCCTTATGCTCTGCCCTAGTCACTCCCATGTAGGCTTGTGCATGCGACTGAAAGGCCTTCGGTTGAAAGGAAGCAAGCATGTGCATGCGGCTAGTCGAGATCAACTAGATTTGTGCTTGCGACTGAGACTTTTTCATGAAAAATTCTTTGCATTCCTCGCGCAAATCAGATGAAAATTGACATGACCTAGAGACTTCTAGATTAATTTGTAAAGGTTGGAAATGGTTTGAAAAGGACCTCCAATGATGTGAACACCTTTAGTGCAGAAGTAGTTGTGATAGTGAATTGATTTTGTCAACATTATGCACTCTTGATCCCAACCCTAAGGTGAATTTGTCCCAACACATTTTATATACACCATTTTTTAGTTGAGTATTGGTTGGTTGAGTATGATAGTCAGTGAGAGAAGGTTTCATTGAGTGAATTTTCTTTAGACCTATTGATGAGCAATATTGCTTCATTATATGAGTGTTAATGGCAACATAATGAGCAGATCTACTTGATGAAGCATGGCATTGATTCAGATCTTTAAATTTCAGATCATAGATGTGAAGATCAGTAGAAAATTTGTTGGTATCGATGGAGAGATTGGAATAGCTCCAATTTTATGACTCTCACATTTTTTTTTCAGGTTCTTCGAGTTCATTTGTCAAACATGCCATTGTGTTGTATGTTGCTAATTGTATTTTGCAGAAATTACAGTTTGGAGTGAGGATTTGATATTATGGCTGAGTGTGTGATATTTTTATGCTATTGGTGATTATATTGGTCAATTTTTGTAGGATATATTGTGGCCACTATTTTTTTGGAGTAGGGAGCATGTTTGTGGTGATTTGATGATGATGTCTTGTTGATAGAATTTGTATTGCAGAGCTTAATCAAGTTGAGTAGAAAGTCTTGGGATCCATTCTAAAAATATATGAAATGAGATATGCATAGAGTAGAGTAGCAGTGACTTCATGGGTGTGGAGAAATGATTGTGAAGTTTTAGAAAAAGGAACAATTTCTCATCCAATGGTAGTTGGATAGTCCAATCGGAGTTGGGCGAGGATCATTGATCATGGTGGCTTTCAGTGGATGGTAGTCTGCATATCTGTGTGAGAACATAGTATTCCGAGATAATTAGTAGAATCTAGTATTATGGATGATGGGAGTCAACTAATTGTATATGAGGTTGAATCTCATGGATGATGGGAGTCAACAATCTATGTAAAAGATACATTTTTCTTAATAAAAGATTCAGAGCAGTGCATTAGCAGCAAGGGTGGTTTTTTTCCCAGTGAAGGGTTTTCCACCAAATATCTTGTGTTTTAATGGCTTGTTTGTGTATAGTTGTTTGATTTAGCTGATTTCATTGTTTATATCCATGTCATGATATAATGTGTTGCTGGTGAATACATGTGATTTAGTAGAGAAGTTTAATTTGGTAAAATTATTAAAGAATTCACACTACTGATTCACCCCCCACTCTTAGTAGTGATCAAAGGTTTCCAACAGGTGAAATATAGGAGGTAATTAAGAAATAGGGTTTTCAAGTTCCCAATCTTTCAAGTTCGAGAGTAGATGTTGAATCCTTTGAAGGTCTATCAAAATAAGGAAACTTTCCATAATTGCAACTACCATGATGAAGTTACAAGCTCAAACACGATCATTCATGTCCATCCATAAATTTTGCATACTATTAATTATTCATGTATCCACCAGATGTACCCCTAAATAAAAATAGGGAAGAAGGTAGTGGATGTTCAATATTCCTAAGAGATGTGGCATCCCATTCAATGTATAAATTGTAATCACTTAATACCTCACAAGAAAATACAAAAATATTAAGACATAATATCAATTGATTCATCATCAATGCTAAGAAGGATTATAGTCATATGTTGGAAAGTGTAGCTAGGATCGACCTTCATATTGACTATGTAATTATATATTTATGTAATGAAGAAGAAAAAGATAATAAAATGTATTTTTTTCATGCTTTCTTCATGGGTTTCATGAGCAAGGTTATTATTATAGGTCAAAATACTTCTTCTTGATTCCTTTTAGGGATTTTTCATCTTGTCATAAATGTATTAATTAAGATTCATGTATATGAAGAGTCAATTTAATGAAGTTTGACTCAAATACCTTCTCAATGTAGCTCAAAAATATGACTCAAGAATGGTGAAATACATGATGTAGATACTCTTCAAGACAATCTTCAATATGATGGTAAATAGCCTATAAAGTCAACTTATATATCCTTAATCAAGTAGGCTTCATAGCCTAAGGACAGATAGGATAATTTACAGTCAAGATCAACTATTTAAAGGAGTATATGGATCTTAGTTTGACAATGAAATTTGGACAAGGGTTTGTGATTAAGTGTGAGTTTCAAGACTGAAATATAATGCTAGAAAGGGAGAATAGAACTGCATATTAAAGAATATATGGACAGATCAACAAGAAGGAATTTATGATAAGGGTTTTTTATATAAATGTGAGGTTACATAATTGATATTTGGTGAGGAGGAGGCACAAAATTATAGTGAAGTGCGAGGTAAGATAAGGGTTGCTCAGCGAAGTATACAATGTTGGTAAAGGATATCTACATAATACGAATAAGGTGATTTCTCCATCAAAATGAGTCATGATGTGTACATATCAGTGTACATATTAAAGACCAAGAAGTAAGGTTATGCAGAGGTGCAAGGTGTGCACAATTCAATTATGAAAAGGTGTTGATATCTTAAATAAGGAAGAATACAAGTAGAGACCGAGCTCTCTAGTTCTGGTTCAGAAAGGTGTAGGATGGTGCAGGACAGTGAAAAAAAGAAGGAACATATTAAGGAGTCAAGGAAGAAGTAATGACAAGCTCTTGGAGGCATACAAAGGTCAAAGCTACGTGTCATTTTCATGGTACTTGTCATCTGAAAGTATATAAGAATAATTTCTTGTGGTTTTCTCTCCAAGAGGGAGAGGTTTTGGCCCTGGCTTGAAGAGCCTAAATTTGGGTCTCTTGTGTTTTGATAATTGAATTGATGAAAAAAATAACAAGCTAAGAAGAAAAGACGTAAGTAAAAGAAGTAAGCTCACAAGTAATTATCAAGTAGAGAATTTGAATTAAACACTGCCCTACCAAATTCTCAAAATGGTATTAGATCTAAGGTGTTGAAGACAAGGGCTAATTAATAAGGAGACACTCAAGGAAGCAAGAATCAAAGTCAATCTCAAAGTTTGCGCTGAAAATTCAAATTGGCAAGGAAGATTCTCAAGCCATTTCAAGAAGACCTTCAATCTCATTCAAAGGATCCACTCATCAAGGAGATAATATTTTCCATCAAATATTTATGACATTGAATACATTGTTGGAAGACACATCATCAAGCACCATCCAACATTATCCGACACCTTTGAAGACATCTACATTGGAGAATTATATCTAAGAGGGAGTTCCTACCTTCATCTTCATCATCATCAAGGAAGCTACTAGAAGGAGGAATTCACTCTACTCAAGTAAGTATCTATGAACTCATCTAAATCTATCAAAATGACTTATTACAAAGAGAGCAAAAAATTGGTTGGGTCATCAAAATTTAGTGCATGGAAGAAGAGGACAATTTTGAATCTAATCGAAGATGAAGTTATGGGCTACATCAAAGGATCCACAATTCAACCCTCAAAAGAAGATGCTTAAGCTCATGCCAAGTACATGAAAGGAAAAATCAGAGCCCATAGGATTCTCATAAAATCCATTAAGGACTCACTCATACTCTATGTATCAAAACTGGAAACTGCAAAAGAAATATATGAGAAATTGATGATGCTATTCTCCGTGAGTACTACAGGAGAAGCAATCTCTCTAAGAAAAGAACTATAAAAGATGAAATTATAAAATAGAGGAAGGAATCAATTCATATTTTATGAGGAATTTCTGAAATAAGAGACTAACTACAGGAATTGGGAGAAGTAATGTCTGATAGTGAGATTACTACAGTGGTGTTAAATTCTCTACTGGAAGAATGGGGAAACTTCACTTCAAGCTTATACGGGAAGAAACAAACGACACCATTCCAGAATTTATGATCTCTATTTAAAATAGAGGAAACAAGATTGAAAGACAAAGCTGATACAGGATCAAGTGAAGGGAATCAAGCCTTTACAGCCGTGTCCAGGAAGAAAGGAAGATTCGGTAAATTTTTCCTCAGAATAAAAGAAGAAATATGGACAAAGTATGATTCTTTATATGTAATGAATTTGGGCACTACAAAATGGATTGTCATAAATCTGGAAAGGACAAGAGGAAAAGGGAAGAATCACATGTCATAGATGAAAGGGAAGAACCTGATGCAAAGAAATTTAAGAAAGAAGAAGTGAAAGATCTGTATTATGATTGAGATCATCTTCCTCTTTAGGTGATTTCTGTTGGTTGTAAAATAGTATGATAGGAAAAAATTTATATTAAGAGCATCATGATATAAGCATGAAAGGAACACTTCTCTAAAAAGAAGTGGCTCCTGGGAACCTTACTGATAACAACATTGATGGAAGGAAGTCATCAAGATTAATGGTCATCATTCAATAAATGGAAACAGGTGCTGACATTTTTCTAATAGAGTCCTCTCTCGATCCACTAACTATAAATTAAGCAAAAGTTTTCATCACGAATTCTATCTTGCATAATTCTAGGATTAGGATATGATGACATATTGATGAAGCAATTCAAGGAAATGAAGTTCTTAATTATAGTGAAATTGTTGCAGGATGACTCAAAAGGTAAAGGATGAGGTACATATATTTATATGTTGACACTAGATGTTGTGAATTCATGTCATATGGTTGTAGGTGATGGACTTCTATCTTTAGAAGTATGATCAATGGAGGGAGGATCTCTTCTGGTGCACATATTGCCACTAACAGATGAAATTAAATATGTCCTCATATGGAATATGAGGTGGTTGTATACAAATAAGGAACTGGATACTAGAAGTTACTAGGAATGAAGCTATGTGGAGAAAGAATGGAAGAGATCATGAAGTGCAACCATTTCAAGAGGCGGTTATCATCTAGAAGCCAAGAATATGTGACTAGGAGATCTCCTGGGAAGATATGTGGACTCCGATAGAAGTATGGTAAAAAAGAAGACCCTTGAAAATACATATCTTTAGGAGATGTGTCAATATAAATAAAGGATTTTGATGCCTACAAGAATATTTCATGGTGAAATATCATCACTGAGGTAGCTTTTGATTTAAAAGTTCTTATGTATATGTTTATCTGGATAAGTTTATGCAGGGATGCCAACCATGTGGAAGGATGTAAGATCCTTGGGAGATGGTTCGAAGGAACTCAACGTGGCATAAAGGTGGACTAGATGCGAAATACTGATGAATCACTTTCTGGTAGATGACATGACTCATAGATGAAAGTAATAGATGATATGTGCCCTATCCAGCTAAAATTGAATATTACTCAGCATCAAAATCCATGACAACAAGGAGAGGAATTCTTCATGAGACTCTGGATGTTTTTATCATTGTTGTTGTAGGTCCCTGGTTAAGAGGGAGGTTGGTACTGAGTTTCTTACTTGGAAGAAACTTGAATTATTTCCTTCCTAAATTAAAAGGAAGTGACAGATATGATTCTCTAATTCATGTGTCATGCACTAGACCACGAATAACCGCCGTAAGTCTTAATGAAGGCCATGAGGAGAGAATGGATAGACACATCATTCTGGTCTTTACCTAGAAGACAAAATGGAGGATTGGGTAATCATCTAGCATACAATACTCTTTGAGAATAAGATAGGGCATTCAAGATAAGAGTAGTGGAGGACCGATATTCTTTGAGGGATAGCTACCCAAGAGAAGAATATTCCAAGAAAGTCATAATCTGGGAACACCCAGGTGGAGTATGTACCTTGGAGAGACAATGACTATGGTGTCTATAATTCATGTGTCTCGCCAACATTGTAGCCCATTGTCTCATTAAGAGATGGAGATTTTAGTCAAGGCCTTGCACTAGGAAAATTTTGGTTGATATGATGCTATACAGATGTGATTACCAATCCTATTCTTCTTATGAGATTCTTCAAATTGAAAGTGACCATGTATCATTATGAATACCTCCCTAGTTAAGATGGACTGTTGGAATGTGTAACTAGGATTGTTCTTCATATTGACTAACTATGTATTTATGTAGTGAATAAGACAAAGATAATAAAATATATTTTTTTCGTGCTTTCTTCATGGGTTTCATAAGCAAGGTTTTTATTATAGGTCAAAAGACTTCTTCTTGATGTATTTTATGGATTTTTCATCTTGACATAAATTTATTAATTAAGAGTCATGCATATGAGGAGTCAAGTCAATGAAGTATGCCTCAAAGACCTTATCAAAGTAGCTCAACAATATGACTCAAGAATGGTGAAATACATTATGTATATACTCTTCAAGACAACCTTCAATACGCTGGTAAATAACCTCTACAAGTTGGCTTATATATATCCTTAATCAAGTTGACTTCATAACCTAAGGATAGGTCGGATAATTTACAGTGAGGATCAACTACTTAAAGGAGTATGCGGATCTCAGTTTGACAAATAAATTTGGATAAGGTTTTGTGATTAAGTGTGAGTTTCAGGACTGAAATATAATGCGAGAAAGGGATAACAGAACTATGGATTGAAGAATAGAGGGACATATAAACAAGAAATAATTTAGGATAAGGGTATGTTATATAAATGTGAGGTTGCATGACTGATATTTGGTGTGGAGGAGGGACATAATTACAGTGAAGTGTGAGGTAAGATAAGGGTTGCTCAGGGAAGTATACAATGCTATTAAAGGATATCTACATGATGTGAAAAAGGTAATTTTTCCAGAAAAAGGAGTCATGACATGTAAAGATCAGTGTAGAGATTGAAGACCATCCAGCGAGGGTATGCAGAGGTGCAAGGTCTGCACAAGTCAATCTATGACAAGGTGTTGATATCTTAAAGAAGGAAGAATAAAATTAGAGATCGAGCTCTCTAGTTATGGTGTCAAGGGTTTGCGTCATGGTCATCGTACTTGTCATATGAAAGTATATAAGAGTAACTTCTTGTGGGTTTTCCTCTCCAAGAGGTAGAGGTTTTGGCCCTGGCTTGAAGAGCCTAAATTTGTGTCTCCTGTGTTTTGATAATTGACTTGATGAAAGACATAACAATCTAAGAAGAAAAGACATAAGTAAAAGAAGTAAGCTCACAAGTAATTATCAAGTAGAGAATTTGAATTAAACACTTCCCTACCAAATTCTCAACATCATCAACATATTAGTTATTAACCATATGAATACCTCTTAGAAGAGAAATACCCTCTATAAATTGGTCACTTGAAAAAGTTAACCAAGCCATGAGTGGTTAAAACATGTAAGGGGCCAATGTGCATACTTTCTTGATGGATTGATGATAAATGATTGATCCTGACTTATGCAAGAATGCAACAAAATAAAAATATAAATATAAATACAAAGATGCAACAAAAATAAATCTTCATTTCATTAATATCAAAGAATCCTTGGGAGATGGTTCGAAGGAACTTAACATGGCATAAAGGTGGACCAGATGTGAAAGATTGATGAATCACTTCCTGGTAGATGACATGACTCATGGATGAAAGTGATAGATGATATGTGGCCTACGGAGCTAAAGTTGAAGATTCCTCTATATCGAAATCCATGATATCGAGGAGAGGAATTATTCATGAGCATATGAGTGTTTTTATCATTTATGTTGTAGGTCCCTGGTTAAGAGGGAGCCTGGTACTGAGTTTCTTACTTGGAAGAAACTTGAAGTATTTCCTTCCTAAATTAAAAGAAAGTGACAGATATGATTCTCTAATTCATGTGTCATGCACTAGACCATGACTAACCATTGTAAGTCTTAATGAATGTTGAGATTGCAACAAGATGATGAGCTTAGTGGAAAGGAGTCGCCTTCACTAAGTGGGCCTGCAGGGTATTTTTGGCGCAAAGTCTATTTTTAGACTATGTCTATTTTTAGACATATGGATCATGTTCTATGAGTTGTAGGATCTTATTTGTGGATGGTTGGTCAAGTGGGAAAATAGATGGACTTCTATTTTTAGACATGCGAAACGGAATCTATTTTTAGATTGCAAGATAGATATATCGAATATTATTAGCTCTTAATAATATTTGGACTCGCTTATTATCTTATCCTCTTGGAGCACTTGAGTTAGGGTGCGGATGTAGCACATGCGTAACGGAAGGGTGCCGCTATTCTAGGGGTTTAGTGGAGCCATTGCATGTTGACCCCGGTTGGAACTCATGTGACCGAGTTTGGTGGAGTTGATTGAGGAAGTTAGTGGAGTTGTATTCGGTTTAAGCGAGTTAAGAGCATAGTTAAGCTACTTGTATCTAGTCTAACTGATTGATACACTAGTGAGAGTGGTGTGAATTAATTATTAATTAATTCACTAATTATAAACTCATTAATCAACTAAAGAATACATCAGTTAAATTTAGTGCATGGACAGTTTCAGTGGAGACAAGTAAAGAGGTAGGTGAAAGAGCAAGTGTGACTATCAGTTGTGACTATACTGGTGCATGAGATTTGCACACACATTGATGGAGATGCCAATGAGGATTGCGCAGTGCATACCAGAGGGATTTGAACTCAAGATGTGCAATTATTCATCTTGGATTGCGTAGTAGAGGCAGGCTAACAGGTGGAGCAGATTAGAGCATGTGTTTTGTATGATCTGAGCTTGTGTAGTGTGTAACAATTGGAGATTGTACTGAGAGCTTGTGAGGATTTTGTACAATGATTTTTACATGATATCTATCATTATAATATACAGATATTTGGGGGTTTTTAGCTTTAAGCTTTCCCATTACATACTATGTTTATATGTGTGATTGTTTATGGTTTTAATGTGCTCATGCGATTGTTTATATTTCCGCAAATTGATGATCAATAGTAGAAGAGGTTATGTATTATGCATGAAGCTCAAATAGTGTGTGATCAGGATAATCTCGGTGAATAATTTAATAGTTATTCAAATTTATACAATGAAGGCCATGAGGAGAGAATGGATAGACACATCATTTGTTAGGGTATTATGACACATAGGAAATAGTTAAGAATAACTTAGTCTAGTGTAGAGTTAGGTAAATTGTGTTTCTTTACCATGTACATTTGTAACTTATAATCCGACGGTCACGATTTGAAGTGATCCAACGGTTATCTCTCACCTATGTATTAACGACACTTGATCTGTGGCTTAGCACCTGATTGGTCCATGATCTCTATTTAAAGAGCATGGAAGGTCATTTGTTCAGTAACCGTTTATGAGAGAAACATATGTAAATTTTCTTTTTATATTAATAAATTGCCTAAAGTGGTCGCGTTGGCTTAGGCCATAGACTGTTTCCCTCTTTGAGTGATCCAGATTTATGCAAGAATGCAATAGAATAAACACATAACCATAAATGCAGAGATGCAGCGGAAATAATGCGTCATTTCATTAATAACATAAATATGCTTATAGACATAATGGAAATAAAATAGCTAGGGCACTGGTAGCTATCTCTGAGAAGAGATGTGGCGGCTACAGACCTCTGAACTGTGTTACAATGAGGCTCGAGGGCCTATTTATTATTGAGAAACAATGTAGAATCCGAAACGTCCAAAAACCTAACAGTAGGAGATGAGGCGCCAAAACTGTGGGCGCCCGTTTGGGTAAATTGGTTGTTCAACTTCCCGGGGGCGTAACTTTGGCACCCGATCTCCGTTTGATGCACTCAATAGCTCGTTAGAAATATCTATCCGAGGACTACAAATTTTGGGACGAATATGATCAAAAAATATACCCAAAAAACGTCGTTTAGGGCCTCAAAACGGCTCCAGAAGTTCAGGACCCGAAAACCTGCTAAAAATAGTAAGTTGTGCTGAATGTGAAAAGCTACAAGAATTGATGGTGCTGGTCCAAATGGAATAGGTGGGTGGCCACCTATATCCACCTAGATCATTACTCCCTCATTAGGAAGCAATGGTCCCCATTGCGTTGAGATCCTCCATGAGATGAGGCAAATTCTGTTGAACTGAGTATTAGATGTATTGAAGATGTCATGGACCTGCGGGTGGACATGCTGGATGCGTTTAGTAAATTTGGTTTCTTTATCATCCTTAGACAGTACATGTTTGGATTTTGCATGTGTAGTTGCAGGATGTATGGCAACATCAGGCGGTGGTGCGTTGGGAGTCAAATCAATGGAGTGCTTGTCCTGACAATGTAGAGGAACCTTTATGAGTGAGGAGAAATTGTCATCGTATTCCTCCATAACTTTGTCCATCTGCTGCAGCCGTGAAAGGGAGCCCTATTTCGAGGTTGTGGCCACAATATTCTTCTTTCCCTGTGAGTGAGTCATAAGGAAAATGAATTTCCTAGTTTGGGAAATAATCTTACTGCGTTGTTTTGCAGTAGTCAAAGAGATGACAGGAGGCGGTACTACCTCTGGTATCCTGTACAAGTTATTTCCCAAAGTAATAATAACATCACGAGGCCTAGACTCATACACAGCATGTCGCCTCCACAAGTATGGTTGGCCCAATAATACATCAGCTACATCAAGAGGAGCAACATCACACAATACCTCATCCGTGAATGGCTTGATACTGTATGGAAGTCGGCACTGCTAGCGGATGCGGAGATCTCTCCCTGGGTGGAGCCACCCGATGGTATACGGCTGTGGGTGTGCTATGGTTGGTAGGCCGAGCCACTTCACGACGTCTGCTGAAATGAGGTTCTTTTGGCTTCCGCTATCGACGAGAAACTGCAGCGGAGAACCCTTCACCCACATCTGCGACTGGAAGAGGCACTCCCCCTCCTCTGGATCCTCTGGACCCTCCTTCTGGATCTTGGTGGTGGCAAAAATGGCACTGGGATCCGCATCAATGATCTGCTTCCCTTTGTCATTTCCTTTGTCTGGTTCTAACTCAGGATCAGAAAATGCATCTGATTCGGGTGCCTTTAGTTCGGCCACCAAAGACTGTTTGGCCCGACACTCGTTTGTGCTGTGAGTGGGGCTGTTATGAAATTCACACCACTTCCCTGTGTCCTTCTTTGGATTTTTGGTGTTGTTCTAAGTCGCATTGCTTTGGCCTTGCCCCTTGTTCTTCGGTTCGGGGGCACCTTTCGGATTCGCAGATCCAAAGTCTCGCTTCTTCTGCTTAAATTTCTGCTCGATCTTGGCGGCATAGCGATATGCCATGCCAAGCGATGTAATGTCGAGGAACTCCATTTCCTCCTGAATGTGTTTGTGCAGACAGCCGCGGTACTTGAGCACCAAATGTCTCTCTGAATCTTTAATACCCAACTTTGTGCGTAGGGTATGGAACAGATTCGTCGGTTCGTGCACATCTTGATCCTTTTGTTGCCGCAGCGTGGTCCATTGGATGTATTTGTCCTCATAGCTCCCCACAGGGTAATATTGTTCCTTGATGCCGTCTCGAAACGAATTCCAAGTGGGTGTGGTCGAGAACAGAGAGGGTTCCCCTTCGCCCTCTTGCTCACGGTAGGTTTCCCACCAGTCTTTGACATGGGGGGCGGCTTTGAGGAGTGCAAAAATAATCTTTTCTCGGTCAAAGAAGTCATGGACCGAGAAATACCCTTCCAACAAATTTAACCATCTGTCTACAGTGTCTGCATCTAGTTTTCCTTCAAATATAGGAATGTCAAAGTTTACCTATACCTTGAAGGGAGTGGCACCTCCAGAGTGGTTGTTGGATGCAGATGCGCCATATGTGGGCAGTCGTTGAAGGATTTGAAACAGATTATCCATCATCGCGTTCCTTTGTTTCGAGGCCTCCTCGGCCGGTATTTTGTCCCCGATCTCCTGCTCCTCGTCTTTCTTTTCTTCCGCCATGGGAGGTCGTCGGGGTTTGCGGTGATCTTGCAAGGGGTTCACCGAGATCGAGCCCTAACTCCTTATACCCTGACCGCGTTGGGGACATGCAAATAAAAACAAAGAAAGAGCAGACCCGCTCTGAAACCACTGATCCGGATTTATGCAGGAATGCAACAAAATAAACACATAACCATAAATACAGATATGCAGCAGAAATAATGCGTCATTTTATTAATAACAGAAATATGCTTACGGACATAATGGAAATAAAATAGCTAGGGTGTTGGTAGTGAATCTATGAGAAGATATGTGGTGGCTACAGACCTCTGAATTTTGTTACAATGAGGCTCGAGGGCCTATTTATTATTGAGAAACAATGGAGAACTCTAAACGTCCAAAAACCTAACCCTAGGAGATGAAGCGCCAAAACTATGGGCCCCATTTGGGTAAATTGGTGGTTCAACTTCTCGGGGACGTAACTTTGGCATCTAATCTTTTTTTGATGCACTCAATAGCTCGTTAGAAATATCTATCTGAGGACTACAACTTTCGGAGCTAATGTGTTCAACGATACCCAAAAAACGTCACGAAGGGCCTCAGCAGCTCCGAACCGCGGGACCGAAAACCTGCTAAAAATAGTATGTTGTACTGAATGTGAAAAGCTGCAACAATTGATGGTGCCGGTCCAAATGGAATAGGTGGGTGGCCACCGATATCCACCTAGATCATTCCTCCCTCCTTAGGAAGAAATGGTCCCCAGTGTGTTGATATCCTCCATGAGATGAGGAAAATTCTGTTGAACTCAGTATTAGATGTATTGAAGATGTCATGGACCTGCGGGTGGACATGCTGGATGCGTTTAGTAAATTTGGTTTCTTTATCAGCCTTAGATAGTACATGTTTGGATTTTGTATGTGTAGTTACAGGATGTATGGCAACATCAAGCGGTGGCGCGTTGGGAGTCAAATCAATGGAGTGCTTGTCCTGACAGTGTAGAGGAACCTTTATGAGTGAGGAGAAATTGTCATCGTATTCCTCCATAACTTTGTCCATCTGCTGCAGCCATGCAAGGGAGCCCTGTTTCGAGGTTGTGGCCACAATATTCTTCTTTCCCTGTGAGTGAGTCGTAAGGAAAATGAATTTCCTGGTTTGGGAAACAATCTTACTGCGTTTTTTTGCAGTAGTCAAAGAGATGACAGGAGGTGGTACTACCTTTGGTATCCCGTACAAGTTATTTCCCAAAGTAATAATAACAGCACGAGGCCTAGACTCATACACAGCATGTCGCCTCCACAAGTATGGTTGGCCCAATAATACATCAGCTACATCAAGAGGAGCAACATCACACAATACCTCATCCGTGAATGGCTTGATACTGTACGGAAGGCGGAACTGCTGGCGGATGCGGAGATCTCCCCCTGGGTGGAGCCACCCAATGGTATATGGCTGTGGATGTGCTATGGTAGGTAGGTCGAGCCACTTCACGACCTCTGCTGAAATGAGGTTCTTTTCGCTTCCGCTATCGACGAGAAATTGCAGCAGAGAACCCTTTACCCACATCTGCGACTGGAAGAGGCGCTCCCCCTCCTCTGGATCCTCTGGACCCTCCTTCTGGATCTTGGTGGTGGCAACAATGGTACTGGGATCCGCATCAATGATATGCTTCCCTTTTTCATTGCCTTTTTCTGGTTCTAACTCAGGATCAGAAAATGCATCTGATTCGGGTGCCTTTAGTTCGGCCACCAAAGACTGTTTGGCCCGACACTCGTTTGTGCTGTGAGTAGGGCTTTTATGAAAGTCACACCACTTCCGTGTGTCCTTCTTTGGATTTGTGGTGTTGTTCTGAGTCACATTGCTTTGGCCTTGCCCCTTGTTCTTCGGTTCAGGGGCACCTTTCAGATTCGCAGATCCAAAGTCTCGCTTCTTCTGCTTAAATTTCTGCTCGATCTTGGCGGCATAGCGATATGCCGTGCCAAGCGATGTAATGTCGAGGAATTCCATTTCCTCCTGAATGTGTTTGTGCAGACAGCCGCGGTACTTGAGCACCAAATGTCTCTCTGAATCTTTAGAATCTTTATCACCCAACTTTTTTGTATAATGCATTGTCACTGCACATTCGATCCTTTGCTGTCCAATACATCATTGGATGGGCTTGTCTTCACAGCTCCCCATGGGGTAATATTGTTCCTTGATGCCGTCTCTCAACGACCTAAGTGGGTGTGGCTGAGACGCAGAGGGTTCCCTTCGCCTTCTTGCTCAGTAGGTTTCCCACCACTTCTTTGACATGGGGGCACTTTTGAGGAGTGCAAAAGAATCTTCTCTACGAGAAGTCATGGACCGAGAAATACCCTTCAAAGAATTAATTAATCATTTACTTAAGGCTCAAGATTTGTTTTCTTCCAAATATAGGGATGTCAAAGTTTACCTGTACCTTGAATGGAGTGGCGCCTCCAGAGTGGTTGTTGGATGCAGATGCGCCATATGTGGGCAGTCGTTGAAGGATTTGAGAAAATTTATCCATCATCGCGTTCCTTTGTTTCTCGAGCGCCTCCTCGAGCAGTATTTTGATAGGATTTCCTAATCCCTCGTCTTTCTTTTCTTCCGCCATGGGAGGTCGTCGGTGTTTGCGAGGCTGATCTTGCAAGGGTTCAACCAGATCGAGCCCTAACTCCTTATACCCTGACCGCGTTGGGGACATGCAAAGAAAACAAAGAAAGAGCAGACCCGCTCTGATACCACTGATCCGGATTTATGAACGCACAGAATAAACATATACATAAATGCGTAGGATGCAGCGGAAATAATGCGTCATTTCATTAATAACAGAAATATGCTTATAGACATAATGGAAATAAAATAGCTAGGGCGCTGGTAGCTATCTCTGAGAAGAGATGTGGCGGCTACCGGCCTCTGAACTGTGTTACAATGAGGCTCGAGGGCCTATTTATTATTGAGAAACAATGTAGAATTTGAAACGTCCAAAAACCTAACTGTAGGAGATGAGGCGCCAAAACTGTGGGTGCCCGTTTGGGTAAATTGGTGGTTCAACTTCCTGGGGGCGTAACTTTGGCACCCGATCTCCGTTTGATGCGCTCAATAGCTCGTTAGAAAGATATATCTGAGGACTACAACTTTCGGGACGAATTTGATGATCAAATTTGCTGGTAAAACGATACCCAAAAAACGTCGTTTAGGGCCTCAAAATGGCTCCGAAAGTTCAGGACCCGAAAACTTGCTAAAAATAGTAAGTTGTGCTGAATTTGAAAAGCTGCAAGAATTGATGGTGCTGGTCCAAATGGAATAGGTGGGTGGCCACCGATATCCACCTGGATCATTGAGGGTTTTAACCACGTGATTATATTGGTGTACTGATTTGTGATCTGTTTGTGAGTGGTGACCTTTGTTTCTTGATCTATGAAACTTACCCTGTAAATTCCTACATGGTATCAGAGCTATTTTGAGGTCTGCGTCCATTATTAATCAAAATCTAAAGCTAGTTTGACTACATGTGAATTCCATTTTGTAGATATACTATTTCTAAACTTTTTTGGGGTTGGAGAACTTATTTTTTGTGTCCGGAGCATTTGTTATAGTTAGGAACGCCTTTCGTTTCATGCGAAAAGGTTTCCGGCTGCCCAAGTTATGACAGTTTAGATTTGGAGGTATAAAGCATTTGTTTTGCAGTTATATTTGTTAATAGTTCTGGTTATTTCGGTTCCCTCTTTTCATTTTCGGTTTTTAGTTTTATTTATTTGCTGGATCTATACCCTATTCTCTGTATATTCTCTTTGTTGTGCGTTGCGTGCGATCTTGACAAATCAGAAACAGGAAAAAGAGATTTTTTTTGCTACGTGTGCTCTTTCCCCGCATCTTTGTGCGATCTCGGGAAATCAGAGATAGTGAAAAAAGTGATAGTTGTCGGTAAGGCTCACGAAAAATCTAACATTCTGCCATAAGGCTTTGCATTTCGTTTTTTTTTTTTTGCTCGGTTTTGTGTTTTTTTGTGCAAGAAAAGGCACGTACACTGAAGAGTTCAAAAAAAAAAAAACCCTTCCTCCTTTCATACAATAACGTGATCCTTTTACTATCTCACTTGGTGAGAGGTTAGTTTATGAGAATAGAGGTCTTGGGTTCAAGTCTTCTTCTCAAGCTTCTTTTGTAAAAAAAATTTGTTAAAAGGGGCGGAATTTTTTTAAAAAGCCGCACTTCATCCCGTTCCCGTAACTATTCGGCCTCTACAACTCAGATTTTTCAAAAGGCATAACTTCTTCATTTGGAAGCCATTTTTCGAGCCATTTTTTTTTTTAAACGGCCTACTTTTTCGAGATCTTTCCATTGGATCAGTTAGTTTCAGCTTTTCTCAGCTTCAGTTTTTTTTTTTTAAATGGAAAGTGCATGCCCGATTATTCTTAACAGCACCAATTATTTCCAATGGCTACCTCACATGGTAGATATACTTAGAAGTAAAGGGCTTTATATAATAGCCACATGACAAGGAACTAAACCTTCTGATGATGATAAAGTTGCTAAATTGGAAAATAAACAAGATCAAGCATGAGGGTTGATAGGAATGTCCATTGCTCAAGATCTTCGATTTCATATCCTTGACATTGACACCCCTGATGACGCCCTGGAAAAGCTAAAAATTGTTTTTGGCATTCAAAATCAAATTAGGGCTCACCAAATTGAAAATGAGTTGCTTACTTTGGACCCCAGTAATTTCTCCTCCATTGAAGATTTTTTGTCCAAATTCAAGACCATTTGAATTCTTTTAGAAGGTTGTAAGATCAAAAAGGAATATGGTAGCCTCATTTATTGCATTCTTGCTAAGCTTGGCCCTGCATACTCTGTATTTGTTTCTACCTTCCATTCCACTAGAGAAGCCATCATTTCTTCAGGAACCGCCTACAAGAACCCCTCTTTTGATGCCTTTTGTGATTATTTGATAAGAGAACAAGAAAAAATCTTACGCCTTTGTCTTATCACTTCTGGAAACGCTTCTAAGAAAGCCTTAGAAGCCCAACAACAACCATATCAAAAGAATCCCAAGAAGCAGTATCCTAAAAAGTATGGTCCTAAATCAAACAAGGGTCCTATGCAATTTCAGCCGCAAACTGAAAAAGCAACTCCCCAAAATGATAAGGCATATAAAAACAAAGGAAAGAAGACAGATAGAGATTGCAAATTTTGAAATCATGATGGCCATTTAGAATCCAAATGTTTTAAGAAGATGGAAGCCTTAAAAGAAACAATGAAGAAGCACAACATCAATTTGGAGCACTCTTCACCATCATCTTCAGGCATGGCACTTTCTGCTTGTAGTTGTCAAGCATCAATATCTGGTTATGCATTAAATGTATCTTCTTCTTCTCCTTCTCATGAGTGGCTCATTGATTCTAGAGCTTCTTACCACATGGCTAAAAATAAATCCATGTTTTCTTCTTTAAATTATTGTAACACCAAATATATTTATGTTGGTGATGATAGATCTCTTAGTGTTGTAGGATCTGGAACCATTCATCTAGATAATGGTCAGTTTAATGATGTATTATTTTTTCCTACCTTGTCATGCAACCTTCTATCTGTTTATCAAATAACTCATTCAGGTGAAGGGAAAATAGTAGAATTCTCACCTCATGATGTTGTAATCAAGGACCTCAAAGATCCTAAACATATTTTAGCTACTGGAATTGCTTATGATTCCACAAGGTTGTATAAGTTTGACAACTTTAGGTCATCATGTCTTCCCTCTGTTTTTATTACTTATAATGATGATGTGAGCAAACTTTGGCATGAGCGATTTGGTCACTTAAACTATCGCTCTCTTCAAACTCTATGTAAGGAAACTATGGTGACGGGCCTTCCTATGGTATCTTTCCGAGATGGTGTTTGCTCCAGATGTGTACTCGGAAAACATCATCGGGATAGTTTTGACAAACGTGCGTCTTGGAACGCTTCAGCTCCTTTGCAGCTTGTGCACAGTGATTTATGTGGTCCACTTCTTGTTGTTTCTTTCTCTGGTTGCAAGTACTTCTTAACTTTCATTGATGATTTTTCCAGACACACTTGGGTATATTTCTTAAAACTCAAGAGTGAAGTTTTTAACATGTTCTTAGCCTTTACGGCCTTTGTTGAGAAACAATCCGGACATCAAATTCTTAAGTTAAGATCAGACAATGGCGGAGAATATGTTAACAATAAATTTATCAAATTTTGCACTGAGCATGGCATTCAATTGCAACATATTGTTCCATATACTCCACAAAAAAATGGTGTAGTTGAAAGGAAGAATTGCACCTTAAAAGAAATGGCTAATTGTATGCTTCAATCTAAAGGACTTGGTCTCAATTTTTGGGCAGAAGCCATTAACTGTGCAAATTACATAGTAAATCACCCTCCTACTAAGGTTTTAAAGAATATAACTCCAGAAGAAGCTTGGAGCTCAATCAAACCAGATGTAAGTCACTTTCGTGTTTTTGGAAGTGATGTTTGGGCCCATATTCCAGATGCGAAACATAAAGCCTTAGAATCTAAGAGTGAAAAATGTATTTTTGTTGGATATTCTGAAGATGTCAAAGGATATAGACTTCTTCAACCAAAATCCAAAAATATAATCATTAGAAGAGATGTAAAGTTTGATGAAAATATATCGACCTGCGAGCCTAGTTTGGAAGGTGTGCCACCTTTGGCCTGCGAGCCTGATTTGGCATATATGCCACCTCTCTCTCTCTCTTATATTTTTAATAGCATTTCTTCTAGTTCAGATGATGACAGCGAGGATGAAAATCCTCCTCCACCTCTTGAAATTGTTCCTTATACTCCACCGCTTCCAAGATGGGTCCGCTCTACTCAGGATGCAGCAGGTTCTCTTGCAGGTGACCCTGCCGATCACCGACATACATGTTTTCAGTTCGAAAGAGCTTCTTCCTTATTAGCTCAAGTTCCAAAAAATCCTGATCCAGAAACCTTTGAAGAAGCCTCCAGTCATCCAGCTTGGGATGAAGCTATGAATGAAGAATATCATTCCTTATTAGCGAATGATACTTGGGATCTTGTTCCTCTTCCAAAAGGAAGAAAACTTGTCAGATGTAGATGGATTTACAAAACAAAGTTTGGACCAGATGGAAAAGTGGATAGACATAAAGCTCGTCTTGTCACTAAAGGATTTTCACAAGTTGAAGGCATTGACTATACTGAAACCTTCTCCCCTGTTGCCAAAATGAATTCTATCCGCCTTGTTCTTTCCCTTGCTGCTTCCTTTAAATGGGAAGTCCATCAAATGGATGTTAAATCTTCCTTCTTACATGGAGATTTACATGAAGAAATCTACATGGAGCAACCCCCTGGCTTTATCCAAAATGACTCTAGCCTTCTTTTTCGCCTTAGGAAGTCTCTCTATGGTCTCAAACAAGCTCCTCGGGCTTGGTATGCCAAAATGGTTAGATTTCTATTAGATAATGGCTTTTCTAGGTGTCATTCTGACAACACTGTCTACACCAAGAAAGTGGGTAAGTCTTTCACCATCCTTGTTCTTTATGTTGATGATCTTATCCTTACTGGTAGTTATCCAAACCATATAAACCATGTGAAGTCTAGCCTCAAGACGAAGTTTGAAATGACAGACTTAGGACACTTGCATTATTTCCTTGGCCTTCAAGTCTTGTAATCCAAGGAAGGCATTACCCTCTCTCAGTCTAAGTATACATGTGATCTTCTACACCACTTTCACATGGAAGACTGTAAGCCAGCCCCTTCTCCCTTTCAGTCTGGAGTCAAGCTTTCAGTCACTTGTACTACCCCTGAAGTTGATGCTACCTTATACCATCAACTTGTTGGTAAAATTTTGTATCTAACCCATACCTGTCCTGACCTTTCCTTTGTCGTTGGTCTTGTTGCTCGGTTTATGCACCAACCTCATGAAAGTCACTGGAAAGAAGCTAAAAGAACACTTCGATATATTTGAGGTACTTTAGTTCGGGATTCATTACAGTGCAAGAGCATCTCCATTGTTGATTGGTTTCACTGATTCTGATTGGGTTGGTGACCCTGATGATCGGAAGTCTATTGCAGGATATGTATTCACTCTTGGTTCAGGACCTATTACTTGGTCTTGTAAGAAACAAAGTGCCATCTCTCTTTCTTCAGCAGAAGCAGAGTATCGTGGTGCAGTTGAAGCCAGCAAGGAAGCCATGTGTCTTCGTCAGATCCTCTCTGAATTTGGTCTTCATCAGCAGCATCCAACTACACTTTGCTATGATAATCAGAGTTCCATTCAGCTATGTAAAGATCCAGTTCAGCATCAGCGTATGAAACACATTGAACTCCACATACACTTCATCAGAAAGCTCATTCATGATCGTGTTCTTGAAGTGCAGTACTGTCCAACCAATGATCAAGTAGCCGATATCTTTACAAAGGCTCTCACAAAAGCGAAGTTTACCAAACTTCGATCCATGCTTGGAGTTCAGGAAAGTTATCATTAAGGGGGGATAGGCTCTAATGCCTCCTTCCTTCTCCTATTATGTCACCTTTGTAAATCCTTCAATCTTATCCCAAGTTGTTCTTAAGGGGGGATGTTAGGATATTTCGACACATAGGAAATAGGCTCCTTTTGTGTCACCTTTGTAAATCCTTCAATCCTATCCCAAGTTGTTCTTAAGGGGGGATGTTAGGATATTCCGACACATAGGAAATAGTTAATAATAACTTAGTATAGTGTAGAGTTAGGTAAAGTGTGTTTCTTTACCATGTACATTTGTAACTTATAATCCGACAGTCACGATTTGTAGTGATCTGACGGTTATCTCTCACCTCGGTATTAACGACACTTGATCCATGGCTTAGCACCCGATTGGTCCATGATCTATATTTAAAGAGTATGGAGGGTCATTTGTTTGGTAACTGTTTATGAGAGAAACATATGTAACTTTTCTTTTTATATTAATAAATTGTCTGAAGTGGCTGCATTGGCTCGGGTCGTGGACTGTTTCCCTCTTTGAGGGTTTTAACCACGTGATTATACTGGTGTACTAATTTGTGATATGTTCGTGAGCAGTGACCTTTGGTTCTTGCTCTACAAAACTTACCTTGTAAATTCCTACATCATTCTGGTCTTCACCTAGAAGACAAAATGGAGAATTGGGTAATCATCTGGCATACAATACTCTTTGAGAATAAGATAGGGCATTGACGATAAGAGTAGTCAAGGACCGATATTATTTGAGGGATAGCTACCCAAGAGAAGAATAGTCCAAGAAAGTCATACTCTGGGAACACCCAGGTGGAGTATGTACCTTGGAGAGACAATGACTATGGTGTCTATAAGTCATGTGTCTCGCCAACATTGTAGCCCATTGTCTCATTGAGAGATGGGGTTTTTAGTCAAGGCCTTGCACTAGGAAAATGTTGGTTGATATGATGCTATACAGATGTGATTACTAATCCTATTCTTCTTATGAGATTCTTCAGATTGAAAGTGACCATGTATCATTATGAATACCTCCCTAGTTAAGAGGGAGTGTCGGCATGTGTAACTAGGATCGTTCTTCATATTGACTTTGTAAATATGTATTTATGTAATGAAGAAGACAAAGATAATAAAATGTATTTTTGTCGTGCTTTATTCATGGGTTTCATGAGCAAGGTTTTTATTATAGGTCAAAAGACTTCTTCTTGATTTCTTTTAGGGATTTGTCATCTTGACATAAATTTATTAATTAAGAGTCATGCATATGAAGAGTCAAGTCGATGAAGTATGCCTCAAAGGCCTTTTCAAAGTAGCTCAACAATATGACTCAAGAATGGTGAAATACATTATGTATATACTCTTCAAGACAACCTTCAATACGCTGGTAAATAACCTCTACAAGTCAGCTTATATATATCCTTAATCAAGGTGGCTTCATAACCTAAGGATAGGTCGGATAATTTACAGTGAGGATCAACTATATAAAGGAGTATGTGGATCTCAGTTTGACAAAGAAATTTGGATAAGGTTCTCTGATTAAGTGTGAGTTTCAGGACTGAAATATAATGCAAGAAAGGGAGAACAGAACTACGGATTGAAGAATAGAGGGACATATCATCAAGAAATAATTTAGGATAAGGGTATGTTATATAAATGTGAGGTTGCAGGACTTATCTTTGGTGCAGAGGAGGGACATAATTACAATGAAGTGCGAGATAAGATAAGGGCTGCTTAGCGAAGTATGCAATGCTAGTAAAGGATATCTACATAATGTGAAGAAGGTGATTTGTCCAGAAAAAGGATTCATGACGTGTAAAGATCAGTGTAGATATTGAAGACAAACCAACAAGGGTATGCAAAGGTGCAAGGTGTGCACAAGTCAATGTATGACAAGGTGTTGATATCTTAAAAAAGAAAGAATAAAAGTAGAGACCGAGCTCTCTAGTTATGGTGTCAAGGGTTTGTGTCATGGTCATCGTACTTGTCATCTGAAAGTATATAAGAGTAATTTCTTGTGGGTTTTCCTCTCCAAGAGGTAGAGGTTTTGGCCTTGGCTTGAAGAGCCTAAATTTGTGTCTCTTGTGTTTTGATAATTGACTTGATGAAAGACATAACAATCTCGGAAGAAAAGACATAAGTAAAATAAGTAAGCTCACAAGTAATTATCAAGTAGAGAATTTGAATTAAACACTTCCCTACCAAATTCTCAACATCATTAACATATTAGTTATTAACCATATGAATACCTCTTAGAAGAGAAATACCCTCTATAAATTGGTCACTTGAAAAAGATAACCAAGCCATGAGTGGTTAAAACATGTAAGGGGCCAATGCGCATACTTTCTTGATGGATTGATGATAAATGATTGATCCCGACTTATGCAAGAATGCAACAAAATACATATATAAATATAAATACAAAGATGCAACAAAAATAAATCTTCATTTCATTAATATCAAAGAATTGAAAGATGCTTACAAGTACAATGGAAATAAACTAGCTTAGGAGATAGTAGCTTATCTCTGAGTAAATATGTGGCAGCTACATGCCTCAGAATATGTTACAATGAGGCTCAAGGGCCTTTTTATTATTGAAAAACAAAAGAAAGCCCTAAACAACCAAAACCCTAACCCCAGGACATGGAACGCCAAGAGTTTGTGGACCCACTTGGGGTTAAACTTGGTCATATGATCTCCATTTAGCGTGCACGATACCTCGTTGGAAATATCTCTCCAAGTACTATAGGATTTGTGGCATGCCCTTAGGACTTGTTGCCTTAAAAAACATCATTTAGGAAGTCAAAATAGTTCTAAAAGTTCACGACCTAAAATACTGTTAAAAATAGTAACTCATACTATAATCAAGGAAAATGATGAAAGTCACTGGAGATCTAAGTGGAATAGGTGGGTGGCCACCAATAAGCACCTGAATCAATGATCTTATGGAAAAAAAGAGCTGAAACTATTTATTGACAATTTGAATTATGAAAAAAATAATATTAATCATATATATAATCAACACTAAAACCATGGCAATACAAAATTGAAATTTCAACTAAACCTATTGTAAGCTTTATCCAAATAAACTCCAAAGATTATAGATCTATGTTGAATTTACTTAACACTTTTCATAACTTCCCAAAATAAAAATCATTTCTAAATAAATCTTTTCACATTATCAACTAATTTATGAAAATATTATATAAAAGTGCTTTTGAAAAATAATTTATTCAAGATTTGATGCAAAAATTCTAACCACTTCCTTACCAAGACTAAGAAACTTTTATCTAAGGTATTTTTTCTTTAAAAACTCAAAATGTACAAGACACACTCTCCAAGCCAAGAAACTTGCCACCTTTTTAAATTATTAAGTTCCGCTTTCAAAACATTTTTTAAAACTCATAAAACAATCATCAAAAAGAAAAAATTCTCATATTATTTAAATTTACTAGAATTTTCAAAACATTTTTCCTCTTTAAATTCATTTTTTTTAATTTTCAAATATTTTATTATACTACTTAATCATTGTTTTTACTATATTACATTTTCATTTTTCAATCCTAATATGACTTAGAATTAAATCTTTACTTTGAAACATTCATTATAGATTTTACATATATTTTAAAATTATTATTTAATTTTTTATATTATATTTTAGAATACAGGATTTTGATATAATAATAATTTTACATATGTTGAAATTATATCCTATATTTAAAAATCATTATTTAACCCTTCCATGTTATGTTTTGGAACACAAAATTTTGCTACCATTATTAATTTAATATAGATTGAAATGAATGTAAAATATTAAATTAGAAGTTGACTCTTTGTGGTATAGACATTAATAAAATTGAACACACGGTTGCAAAAGAATCTTCTAGAAGAAGATAAAAATCCATGAGGTAGAAAATCCTCATTCCTCCATGTGTGGAGACAAGTCTGATTTGTAGGGCAGGATTTATCTATGCTTTCAGACTTTTGCCACTTCGCCAGTCATGGTTAGCTGTCTGTTCTAAAAATATTCTTTTAAAATTAAGAGTAAGAACTAAAATATTATGATCATGTGTGCACATGGGCTAAATCGACCGCCTAACATGAAACTGTTAGTACTCGGTAAAAAGACCCAGCTTTTTCCAACCAAAAGAAATGTAAATTGTACCAGGCCTCTCTTGCCTGTAAAGCCATGATGTCAAGTATATTTCTTAATTAGTACTGTTCCTTTGTGCAGGTATAGATGATACAAATATTCCACGTGCAAATTATAATTGTTTAAATATGTCAGGGGAGATCAAATATGGCCAGGTAACAGCTTGCCAATTTGAGTGCAGTCAGTCGGTGATTTCTACATATCTGAAACTATGGAGTCTAAACATGGGATAGCTGCTGTCAACTTCATAGGAGAAAAGTTCACTATGGCTTCTCTTCTTGTTCAATGTTAATAACGTGTTCAACAATTGAGTGACAGCAATTTAATAAGAAATAAAACAATTATGAGAGACTAGATACAATTTATGCACAGTACTTTTCTTGTGGTTAAATGTTAACAACTTGAATAGATTTAAGATTTTTGTGATTTATAATTTAGAAAAATGTGTTTTTCTGATTAATTATATCATTAGAATTTGTTCTTAGAATCAACTAATATGGTATATCTTGAAGACAAGTGATTAATCATTAAGATTTGTTGAGGATAAATGATTAATCATTAAAATTTGCTAGTTTCGAATTAACTAATGTGGTTCATCTTGAGAACAAGTTTAGAAACTTCTACCAAATCCTAATGATGTGATTAAACTAACTAATATGATTTATTCTGAGAACAAGTTTAGAAATGTCAACCAAATCCTAATGATATGATTAATCCAAAAATCACATTTTTTGAAATAAAAATTATACACAATAATTCTGTTCCGTTAGTATAAAGTATAGTTCGTATACAGAATTTACGTGATAAAATTCTTCACACTATATCAAAGAAATCTCTATAAGTAATGGATTAGAATATTTATTATTTAAAATCAACAATCACACCATTTAAAGTAAAAAACAAATTTACATAATCATTATTGTCATTCTTAACATAATCAGCAGTGCAAAGGTAAGGAGATAGAAAGGTTTTCAGCTACAGAAATCCCACATGAGCCCAAAAGCCATTTAATACGGTTGTGATAGGAGTCCATTATCTGTAAACCTGGACTGATAAAGATTGAATTTTGAAACTTTGGCATTTTTCTGAATCTGCCGTGTTGGACCAAACAACTGTGAGTTTTATAATTTTATTTAATGGCTCAAATTTTCTCTACAGTCACATGTGGGCCATATGGATTTGATTTGGATGTCTTGTTATTCAAAAAGGATGGCTGCATGGCTTTATTCATATGATTACAATTTGCACATCCAGTGGACAAAAATATTATGTTTGCTGGCATTAAGATTTTTAAACAATAGATTTGTTAAGGTCATCAAAATATGTAGTACATAAAAGAACATTTAACAATTTATAATGATCAGATATTGTTCGCCTCCTTTCGCTTTTCCAACAGTAAAATAAGCTGTTCACATGATTTGGGAAGACACATCGAATCAATAGGACTGTATGCTTGGCTGGAAACTTTCAACCAAGGCTTTCCCTGTGATTGTTGCTGCTGCCCCCACTTCAACTGGCAAGGGAGTGGGCCATTTTAAAATGTTTCACTGTTTCTTGTGAAACTGTTAATAATATTCAATTCAGTTTATTTTAAATAGTAAAATATTGGTATTTTGGGATAAGTTGGTTGTTTTTGAGATAATCTATTGAGCGAAGAGTTTGTTAGTTAAGAGTTTTTATTGCAAAATTCTACGGAAAAATAACCTAATACAAAAGTCAGATAAAAAAGCAATCTGTCCTGGTTAAAAATATTTTTATCTTTTTTATCTTTTTACATTGTGAATATCTATCTTTTAACATTGTGAATTTTTGTATATCTGGTTTATCTTTGGAGGTGACATACTAAAATTTCATAGCAATGTCAAATTGTACAGGTGGCTTTCTCCTGGCATGTGAGATACGCGCTCCTACCAGTGATCTCCATATCACTGGTACGGGAAATCTGTGTATTTTCTACGCTGGATATCACTAGTACGGTAAATATTTGTATTTTCTATCCAACAGTGATGAGATTTAATGGGTAGATGATCTCTGATAAGATGATTTATTCATGGTTAAAAATTTTGTATTATGGTCAAATTTACTCTATTAAAATTATAAAAGCTAGTTATAAATTCATGAATACTATCAAATATGATGACTTTTAAATATTTTTAAAGTCTTAAAGTTACTGGTCATTAGGCGGTACACTCTTTAATTGTGTGGTAAAATGTTTATAGGTCATTAAATTTGAAGCCAATTCAAATCCACCCAGCTTTATATCGCCAACCCTAACATTAAATGCTACATTGTAGAATGGATGAGGCTTGCCCCGGCCATCACACGATCTATTTTTGAATACCAATTTTCGCATATTTAATTTTAATTTGCCTGAAAAAGAAAGAAATTGAATTCCAATTTTTTCATATTTAATTTTAATTAACTTGACAAGGAAAGGGAAGAAAAGAATGGTCGATAGAATATAATGAATGCACATCATTTCAACGTGTTTTTGGTCACTTTGCACTCAGCGTTGCAGATGTAAGTTAACATCTAATTTATTTAGTTTCAATAAATATTAAATTTATTGAATTTGATTTTTTTTATATATAAAATTTAACATAAATAAATATGGATATAATTTTTATTTATTTAGATATTTTTATTTATATTATAATATTTTTATATAAATATTAGTTTAGATCTATTTAATTTTAAATCCATTTAAATTTTTTGGAATACAATTTTTTTTTAAATTTGAAAGAGATTTGATTTCTCTTAACATTTAGTGATGTTAAAATAGATTTAAGTTTTTTTAATTTCTCTTTTTATATAATAGATCAATACTATGGGTTATCATATAAATGGAGCTCAAAAATCACCCATAACTTAATTACCCAATAAATATTAATAATAATAACAGCAATAACATAGAATTATTTTAGTTTGAAGTTATTTTTATTTTAAGATGGGTATTTTTATTATTATTTTCTTTTAACCATTTCAAAATTTTGAGAGAACATTAAATTACAATTTCTCTACTATTTTGGACATTTTTATTATTATTTTATTTTAACCAGTTTAAAATTTTGAGAGGACATTAAATTACAATTTCTCTACCATTTTGAGTTTTTTTATTATTATTTTACTTTAACCAATTTAAAATTTTGAGTGAACATTAAATTACAATTTCAATACCATGGGTTATCATATAAAATGGAGCTCAAAAATCACCCATAACTTAATTATCCAATAAATAATAATAATAATAACAACAACATAGAATTATTTTAGTTTGAAGTTATTTTTATTTTAAGATAAGGGGTATTTTTATTATTATTTTATTTTAACTAGTTTAAAATTTTAGGACATTAAATTACAATTTCTCTACCTTTTTGGGTATTTTTATTATTATTTTATATTAACCCGTTCAAAATTTTGAGAGAACATTAAATTATAATTTCTCTACCATTTTAGGTAAGATAACCCTTTTCTAAGCAATATATTCCAGTGGTTTTTAAGCACCAATTTTTGGAAAGTTTTCTGGTTTGTTTTATGGTATAATTTGTCTAAAATTTAGTGGGAATTCATTGAAATCACAAGTTTGATAGATGAATTCTTCACAATCAAAGAGCCTTACGTGTTTTTGAAGGTGCTGAATCCATATATGAGATAAAAAATCCAGTTTAAATAACACAAATCAAGATTTGACCATAGTTTTTAGTAAGATTTCAACCAAAAATTAGCCCAAAAAACTCCAAAAAATCACACTTCTCCTTTTTTATTTTTAATAATCATCTTTCCATAAATTTAATATAAATTTTTTTGAACATTCATGGATAAATATTTGTATCTCACTTTATTTGCTTCATGCGCAATTTTTTTTAATATACAGGGATATGTAAATGTTACCTACTCCAATTACCGAATTGTAGGCCACAAACGTCCCATTCCACAGTGAAAACATTCCCTGTTCACACACAACTACCCTGGATTTTGAGAGTATCTGAATCGATCTGTAACCTCGAAAAAATCCAAAACCCACTACGTTGATCAGAAAGACAAGAATTTGATACGCCTGAGCCAGAAAGGTACACATTTATCGCCATGGCTAAGTCCACACTATCCTTCCATGCCCACCTCTAATTACTGAGAAACTGAAAGGTGTTAATAGGAAAGCACCAATTGAACTCTCTCAATCACATTTAAAGAGACTTACGTCCTCGAATCTGACGATAAATCACATGGTTTTCACATTGGAAACCTTCTCTGAACAATTTTATGACCTAAAAAGGAAATAAAAAATTGACTGAATTGATAAAGCCAAAAGATTTGTTACACCAAGTTACGGCAAAGGATGGCCAGAATGGTGTGTAATTTGTTGCATATTTTTGTCAAAATACTGTGACCGCCTCAATAGAATGAGACTAATGAATACAAAGTACTGGCGCCTTGATTAACTATTTTCCAAGCATCTCTTTCTCCATGCGACTCTTTGGTCCCCCATTAAGATGCCTGTCCAGGGTGGGCCTGTGTGTCATCAAGGACAAAGTTGGCCACTCTATCAGAAGTGCCAGTGTGCGGCATCATCAAGGTAAGAATGCTTTGTGGAAGGTGGGTCACATGGTACGCAGATTCATTCTGTCCCTTGAGTGGCAAAAAAGTGGATGACAGTTAATTTACCAATAGTTTTAACCATGTAATTCACAAGGGTGCTCAATGTGCATTAGTCATGGGGGGTTTGGTGACAGACAGAGGGAGGTCTAAAGTCTCAACTCAACTAGCCTTTCCCACCACACACTCACTTGTTGATAAATATCATGACAATACTTGTAACTACTACGCCATTCAGTTTCTGCAGCAAAACCCAATTGTACAGCCCAACGGAAAGTAAGTCTCAAAAGAGAACCGTGCAGAACAATGTCTTTTTCTTGCACTACAAATTGTGGTGCCTGCGGGCCTCCTGCAGGTCAGCCCAGCACGTGATAACTGTACGTGTGTTAACTGGTCTGTGAATTGAAGAATCTAATTTCTATACATCATGTGTCCCACAAAGTCCAATCAAACAAATTATATACCACCAAAAATAAATCATCCACATAAAAATCACCATCAGATACACAAAATGTGAAAAATCTTCTCGTCATTCATTGTACTATGCAAAGACTTTTTATAACAAGTGATACTTTGAGCCACAATGAAAGGGAGCTCGCCCATAATTCTTCTATGCTTTTTTGTTTTCTATACACATTTTTCTATACTGAAGAATCACAACTTGATCACGGCTATAGTTGTTTTCTATAACTGTAGGTAATACCTGTAGTAGCAGCAGTAGTTCATAATAATTATTCCCTAGGTTAAAATACCCAACACTTTCCTGTAAACTATACTTCTTTTTGGTATCTTCTGAATTTTCTATAGTTTTATGTAGACAAATTTCCTGGCTGCCTGCTCAGTTTGAAAATCCCAATTCAGTGGGGATGCAGATCTCAGTCGAAAAAACAAAATCTAAATCAGGCCCCAGGGCAAGACCTTGATGCATCCCGGGGCACTGTGTACATTACCTGTATCTTCATATAGGTACAAAGGATTGCATTTGCACCATTTTCAAATTGTTTACTATTATAGACCCGGTGCCATCTGAGAAAATGGACCAAGCTGAGTATCATGATGTATATTTTGTATAACTACCACACATTTGGTGTGGGACTGGCTCTCTTTCCCAAGTAACAATCAAATTGTAAATCTCTCCTTTCAGAAAGTTTAAAGACCTGGTTGCCCTTGTACTGTTGCAAACAGATAGGGCACTCCTCAATATTCGAAAATTTAATCACCTGCACCAACAGAATTCACAGAAATGGCAGCCTGAATCAATTATATACGTTCTTTCAAAAAGAGATTGATTTAATAATGCAATTGAGTGCTTAGTTTATCTCACCATTGGCACACATTTCAAACAAAATAAGTGGCTACACGCTAATTGCTTCGGTTCCAGAACGGCATCTGCACATAGATTTATGGGTAGAAGTTTCAGATTTTGCTGTCTGTTGTTAGAATACAGATAAATCCTTGAAATAACAATGTAAAGAAATGAATATTCTAAGTACCCAGGCATACAGAACAAGTAAGTTCCTTATCGATAACAGATGTTGATGATGCTTGTGTTAAAGCTCTGGAAATAGTGGGCATGTTCCCCACTGTTTTCTCTGAAGTATATAATACTGTTTTAATACCATTGGATCCATTGAGATTTGAAAATGGACTCTCTGGAAGGTTATGTCCATAGCTGTTGCAAGGAAAGAAATTCACTGATCATTATCTTTTTATAATAATAATCATCAAAACAAAACAAAGTAGCTTCTATTCAAAACTACTTCCAGGAACTCATTATTGACAGATTGTTTTCTAGGTAAAATTTGTCATGTTCTTTATTTTACAGAACTGCAGACTGTGGATGATGGTCTCTACCTTTCTTGATCATCATTGTCCTCCTGCTTGGGCTCATCTTCGTTATTCTCCAATACCTCAAGCAGATACCCAAAATGATCGGTAGAAGGAAAATTGTTGAGATCTGCATAACAGGATGAATGAAACTTAAAATTGCAAAGTGACAGTCTCTAAAGAACATGTCTTGAATAAGTGGGTATCCTAGCTGGTTTACCTTCTGATGCCTTGGATTCTATTTCAGACTGTGCGAATCCATTAGTGAATCTATTCTCGAGGGGGTGAGAAACAACAAGAGGTGTTGATGCAAAGGAGATGTGGCTGTCAGCTGCTGCTGCAAAATGCACCCTTTGTGCATCTGCGAAGTGTAACTGAGCAAGCCTTTTCCTTTCGAGTTCAATCGCTTGATCTTGCTCCTCCATGTGTCTTCTTATAGCGTCAGAATTATCCATGATTCTGGGACCTGCAGACACAATATCAAAGTTGTTGAGTCATCAGCCCAACACCAAAATTTAGCCCTTACTCGAATGCTAAGCGCCCCACCCCCATATTCTCCATACTACTATCAGAATCCATAAAACTTTTAAATTCAATGGAAGTATAAGATTTATACACAATGAATATACGAACCCAGATGCATATGATCGTAGTCCTTAGCATCAAAATGATTGAAAGGCGCATATTTTGAGTACTGCTCGCCTCTGTCAGAATTCTTTCTATTTCCACACCAGTTCAATGGTAAGAAGATTGTATGATTATTAATGTACTGTAAAATCCATCTAGAAATAAAACCAACTAATTATGCAATGCTATTACCTATCTCCAAGCTTTCCTTTCTCACGGTATGGTTTAACAAGAACCCGCGCACCACAAACATAGTGAGGATTCCCTTTTGCCAGAACTATCTTCACAGTTTCTGGATATGTGAAAGTTACAAAGCCAAACATGCGCTTCTGTTGGTAAGGTATCCTCACGTCGTGCACAGGACCGTAAGTCCTGAGGACGTTCCAAAAAACCATGGCTCTTCAGTTTTGATTATCAGAAACTTCATATGGAAATATGTGATAACTAATAGTTGTGTAAAACCATACCTGAAGTAATTAGAAACATCTTCCTCAGTGAAAGTACTTTCAGCTGGGAATGTCAAGTATATTTGTCGAGAACCTGAGTTCACTCCACCTAAGTCGTCTACTCCACTTTTGTATGCCATAAACTTGTGTGCATCCTCTGCTAAAACCAGCGCGTGCTGACCATGAGGCCTGCAAAAGCTATGAACAATGGTAAGAAAGAAACTGATTTTTTTTTGTAAAAATATATACTTCTCATAAAATTTCATTTGCTGAGTTTGGTTTAATTGCTGCTGTATTTATGTTGTAGAAGTCACCCACAACATAGTTTAGCTAAGTCATCAAAATTACCCAACACTGGCAAGCATGTTCACCTAACTGCTTGCTGCTGGATCACACTCTGATGAGCTTCAATTGATAAAATTAATGGATAGACGGGATTTATGTTAAGCAAGTACCTATCAATGAGGGTGACAGTGTTCTTCAAGCGTGCTAATAGCTTGGTGAGACTGTAACCAGCTTTACCATGTCTCTGGCTCTCAGTCAAATAACCTTCGGCCTGCAGTGTCTTGCCATACTTTTCATAATAGAGTTGAGGCAGTGAAGCAATAGAAACAGGGGCTCTCTTGCCTCTCAAAAGCTCCTGCAACTCAAGCTCCAATCTTTCCAATGACCCACCTTGAAAAGCTTCGTCAGAGTTGCGGGATCCAGTAGGGCTGCCACTCAATGATAGAGGCAGTGTATTGTCTTGCCTCGTGTATCCATGCAGAAACCTGCAATTACTGCCATGCTTGCAGTAACCACGAGCAAAATACATGCAAGGCTTCCAAGATGGTGCCGGAGAGGATTCAGTAACATCATGAGGAGCAATGGTGGATGGAGTTAGATTGAGATTTTCACTGTTAACAGTAGCTATAGAGTTGAGATGATCAATACCCAATTTGTTACTGTTCACATAACCGACCATCTGATCTGGGAATAGGTAATCGATAGCAGGGAACATGGTGTGAGGATTCAATGAATCATTGAAGAAGGAGAGCTGATCTCTGAGCTGATAATCGTCTCTTAGAGTGAGTTGTTCGTGGGTGTAATTGGGGAGCTTTTCATAAGATATTGCAGCTGGAGTTGCCTGCTGCAGTTTTTCGCTGGAGGTTATGTGAAGTGGCTGCAAGGAATGAGGCCTGTAATTGATATACACATTGTTGTGATCTTCCATTCGCAACTGGTCATGAGGCTGCAATGATAATGTGGGTAACGAAAATGATAACTGCCTTTCTTGCTGCTGCGCCTGAAGATGAGATGATGCTCCCCAATAAATTGCGCCTGGGCGATTTGGAGACACCAAGGCAGGGGAAGCAAACGCTGGCCTGGCTAGGGAATTGTTGTTAACCTGTGAAATATGATGAAGAGGTAGATGAGAATTATAGGGCGCAGTTGTTATAACGAGGCCAAGGTCCTTCTTTGCCTTTGAAATCCAGGACTGCAACAAAGCGTCCGAGCCGCAGGCCAGTCGAATGATTTCTTGATCTCCATTGTCCTGCAAAAGCAAATACCCCATGATCTTGGACACATTTTCTGGCTCTAAGCTCTGAATCCGCCCGAAAACAATCGGCGTAGCATCATGCAAATCCATTTTAATGTCAGCCTAACCTGCAAAAAACCATGATGCAAAAAAACACCTTATAAGTTATTGCTTCGACCCATAGCAGATCGGCTTCCCAGCCTCGATAATACCAAATCTCAAGCATAATCTTTTGAAAAATTAAGGCCGAATCTTGGGCCAATGAAATATACCAACTAATTTGGAATCCCATAGCCTTTCAATTGTTTTTTTTTACCTCGAGAAAACCACTGGCATTCCAATAACAAGAGCACGAGTTTCACAGCACCATTGTCAGTCTGACAACTTTGAATCATAACAACCGTAGAATTCTATATAAATGCGCCAAGGATTTTCGACTCTCACTACTATCCTCTCTGGACACACTAAACATTTGTAAGAAAAACTAAAAGCAGACTCAGTCCAGTGCCTGGGCGCTGATGCTCATTGCAGATCTCTATGACGGCTTCAAACCAGCTGTACTGCACAAGAAACAGATCTGAGCTCCGCAACAGCAGCAGCAAATTACTTTCTCATAACTAAAAAAAGGATTCGGTTGTTGGGAATCCACAATTGCAGATCATCATGACAAAACACCTTTCAGATCTAGTGCCAAAATCACCCCCCTTGCGCCACAAAATCATCCCCAAAATTGCTTTAATCCGGGGTTAAGTATTACTATTGCCCTAATGTACTCTGTACTAGAGCCTTTCAATAATCTCAATCGCATACGATACTAATACCCAATTGAGTCACGTACTCGAATTCAATACTGACCGAGACTTGAGCATTATCATAATACTCAAAACCCACCCAAAAAACTCCAGAAAACAACACAAAAAAGAAAAAAAAACGCCCAGACTTAGTCTCAAAATGCCTTGAAATTAAACTCGAAGTACACATTGTTAACATTCCTCATCTTTGAGAAAATTGAAAATGAACTCATTCAACTACTATTGGTGGGAATCATCATCGTCATCTATCATCTCATCTCATCAGATTAGATCAGACAGGCCTCGTGGGCTTCTGTGGGGACCCATGTCATGAAACAACAACACCAAAAAGAGGTATAAATTCCGTATACTAGTGTGGAATCCGGTCCTTGGCTTCTACAGGAAAACTACAAATTGCCCTCACGTGATACCTACTTGTTCTCATGCAACCAAAAAAACAAAACAACCTATCCACCATTCCACAACCAAAACAATTAATAATCAGAACACCAAATGTTTTAAGAACCACCCATAGATTAAATCTGAAACTTTATCGGATCTGATTTGTAACATTTGTCAGAAAGGAACTTATAACCTGATTAGACCATATAACCCACAACATCAAAAACAGTAAACCATCAAAAGTAAAAATTACCATGCACTAATTGCTTTCTTGCACAGGAACACCAGCAGCTTCTATCAATTTACAGTCTCCCATATAAAAAGAGAAGGGGAATGAAACAATCTGCCATGTTGGGGAGGAGATCATAATTAACACAGTGATATGCTCTGTTCTGCTCTGCTCTGCTCTGATCTGATATACTCTGCTCCCCTCCCCACTCCCTAAACCAAAAAAAAACCAAAAAAACTAACAACATCTATATCAAAATCACCAGTATTGAAATCATATTTGTGCATGGAATTACAACTACTATTCCACAACTGCTCCTGCTCCTCCACCTCCACCAATTTTATTTGGGGAGGGGAGTGTAAATTCTCCGCCTTTTACCCACCTACAACGACCACACCGCCAATAAACAACGCTTTCTCCTCCTCGTCCTCCTGCTCCGCATCGGCTCCTCCACCACCCACACATCAATTCCATCTATCACTCGCCTTTTCTCCCACAAAACCCGTGTGCCAGACTTTCTTATAATTATTATTTTAATATAAATGCCCCGCTAAAAACCTTCCCTTCACCGTTCCCAATACACATGTAAACATATATATTGCCGCCATTGTTAGGCATCGAACACTTCTCGAAAACCATATTTTACGCTGGGGGGATATCTCCCCACCCTGTCATATTTGCCTTAAATTAGAAGACCGTTGTACGTTCAGCCCATATCGACAAACACGAGTTTGCATATATCCCACCCGCTTCTTTCTCTCTGATAAGAAATCGCTCCGCCCGTTAAACTACAATTTGGATTCTTGTTAATAAATATGCATCTTGACATCTTCAAAATTATGTACATACCTTTAATGACGCTAGCACATGTGATGCCGTTTTCTGTTCAAATTTTAAAACAAATCTTAGAAGTTGCAACCTGATTTTCTGGGTTTCAAATATGGACTTCGCCTACTGCAATTCCGTTTTATTTTATTTTATAAAATAATAATAATAATAATAAATACGTCGAGAAATAATAATAATAAATATGTATAGAGACAGTATTCCTACATCACTGTCACAGGAAACAGACAGATTTAAGCCCTTCATTATGATTTTTTTAATTTATGTTTTTTAAAATATGTATTTTATTTATTTATTTTTAAATAATAATAAATTGTGAATAAATTTTTTTGGTAAAAATTATATATGAATAAATTAGGTGAACGCTTTTCAAACCAACCAATGTGGTGTGATTCATTTTTATGTAATTTTTACCCAAAAATTTTATTCACAATTTATGAATCATATAAGCCAAATTCCTAATAATAAATTATTAAGGTTTAGTTTAAATATTATATATATATATATATATATATATATATATATATATATATATATAATTTTATTTTTTTTATTTTATTATTAATTAATTTTTTTCCCCTTTTTCTAGTCATTTTATTCAAAATTTGGTACAGATTTTTAAAAATTAACTCATGAGTTTTTCAAGGTTTTATATTGGTGGGCAAAAAACCCATTTTATCTAGCTATTTATTAATATTTATTAATATATTTTTTATTTATTAAGGGGGTTGTTATAGCGCTCATCAGAGGTTCAATTTCCTTCCCCGATCAGGGTGATGTATTTGGACATGTTGATGAAGACAGAAAAAGAAAAAGAGAAAAAATGAAAGGTGGAAATAGTTTCACTGAAAACCTATAATTTTGAAACTTAACACCTGAATTTCCAAAATTTTCTCTTAAATCTAGTCAAAATTATACCCAAAAACCATTACTTTTTGGGTGAAATGGCACGAGGAGTAAGGAGTAAATTAATAAATAGATGGAGTTCATATTTGTTAAAAAAAATATTCAAAGGTAAATAAAAATCAAATTATTGAAAATTATAATTATAATTTTTTTAAACCTTGTGGCTAAAACTTATTGCTTTGTTACAAAGGTTATTAGTTTATGATTTCAAGTAAAATAATGTAGTCAAATAAAGATTATTAGTTTCTAATTTCAAGTAAATTAGTGTAGCTAAATCAATTAAATAGTTGATATATGTAGATAAGCATCAATCATAATAAACAACAGAACATTTACCTAACGAGTTGTCTTTAGTGTGACTTTTTGAAAAGTTTTTAGATTTATTTTTTTGATATAATTTCTCTAAAATTCGGCAGGAATTCATTGAAATCACAAGTTTGATGGGTAAAATTTGCACTATAGAAGCGCCCTATGGATTTTTAAGGGTGTTGAATCCATATATGCAGTCAAAAAACCAGTTTATTTTTCTGATATAATTTCTCTAAAATTCGGCACGAATTCATTGAGATCACAAGTTTGATGGGTAAAATTTGCACTATCGAAGCGCCCTATGGATTTTTAAGGGTGTTGAATCCATATATGTAGTCAAAAAACCATTTAAATAACACAAATCAAGATTTCACCTCAAATTTTCCTACCCAATTCCGACCAGAAATCCACCAAAAACTTCAAAAAGTCTCATTAAAGACAACTCCCTTACCTAATGATACATCTCATGTTGTTAAAATTTTAAAAACAATAAAAACTAACTAAATTATAACTTCATTTTAAATTCTTATTAATAATTATAAAAAGAATTTATATATAAGTTAAACATAGACACATTAATGTGTAAATAAGTTTTGTTACAATACCAAGGGCCAATATCATGGTTTATTAATACCATATGCCCAGAAAACCATAACTCACTTTATATGACACTTGTTCATATGACATTTTTTTAATTAATTAATTTAATTAAAAAAGAGAAAAAAGCATAACTACTTTGGACAAAATATCAACTTTTGATTTGTGTATATGTTGACAATGTTGAACCTGCCGACATTCAAATGGGTATCCCCAATATGTGGTCCTAGTTAGAACTCACACCGTTTGGGATAGGAGCCCCATTCGGAATACGATCTGGTTACCATTTTCTTAAAGATTTTCCTTGGCTCTAGCAGTCAACAAGAGAGAGGATCGCATATGTGCTTTCGAAAAGAAAGTGAGTGTACTTGGTGAGTGTTCGATTATAGGTGTGTCGAGGTTCTTCTACTACATAGGGAAAATAAAGTGAGCCTCTAAGAGAGTGGTAGTAGTACCACCCCAGTAGAGATACACAAACATGAAATATCCGTCTAACATACAACGGAATAGTCCATAAATATGTGATGGTCATTGCAACCATTACAACACATTCTCAATATGGTAAGCACTAAAATAACCGAAATAGTTCAACTACTTTAGCACAGGTGAAAACAAACATGAATCATAAACATTCACAAAAAAATCTTACAAATATTCATAATCCATACATGAAGAATGTGCTACCCATCAGGCTTCATATATTAAGTAAAAGTCCCACAACACATGTATACAACGAACACCACTAGCTCCAATAATGGAGCATTGGAGCCACTACTTGCTCCCCAAAAGAACTAGCTTGTCTCTTTGATGGCTTATGGGAGGAGCCAAGGTGAAAAGTCCTTTGCTTGTACAATGAGGTGTATATATAGCCAATGGGGTGATCCTTCACCTCCCTTGTGACTCTTTGACTTCCCTCATGACAATTTGACTTCCCTAAGACTTTTCAACTTTACATGACTCTTCATATTATGTACATGTCCTTTGGACTTCCACTTTATAATACATTTTCAAATAAGAACTTACATAATCCACAAAATGATGAGGTGTATGATGAATCATTACATAACATGACATGAAACTGATGAGAATTATAACACTTGATGACACAACATAGATCACTCAGAACACATGAACAACATACTTCCCTAAGTGCGACAACTTACGATAAGTGCGACAACTTACGATAAGTGCGACACCAAAGATACACTTTGTGATGACCGTGACGACGCTTGTGCGACAATGCTTGAAACTTTGGAAATGAATGCGACACATGTTTAAATGGTAAGACCAACTAATTTACGCAAAGATTACCCATCGGAACCACCAAAACTAGCTTTTGTTCAACATGCAACACGCCACATGCCAAAAATAGGACACTTTTATTTTCTTACAAATGGGACAAAAACACTTAGAGAAAACACATGCAATAAGTCCTAATGCTTGCGACGACTAATGTCAGGTCAAAGTAGGCTCCAAAATTTGGGTGTAGGCCAAAATTTTGGAGGGTGTTGTAGCAACGACAACACTTGGAAACACACTAGTAGAATTCCAACTTCTCTGTCTGGGTTATTTCTTTTGTGCAGGGCCTATTTCTTCAGGGAGTGTTGATTCATCGTGCATATCACTTTAGTTTCCCAACTTACCCTATGAATAAACATAGTTCCCTCAGTCCCTTCTTGGTTGAAAAAAAACATAAGATCAACAATATCACAATGATTTGAATTAGGAAAGGGTAGTATAGTTCAAGAGCTTTAGATTTCCAGAGTATAGTTTTTCATCTTTGGTGTTCCTCTGCTGATAGCAAGTTTGGAAAAGAACCCAACAAAGTCACTATAGGAACACAAAAATTGCTCCGCTGCCATCAAACTTGGACAGTACCCCAATTGAGTTGCTTGCTTCACCCCTCCGTGTGGGAAGCCTTTCTCTTCTTTCACATTTATTTATGAATTTAAATAAGACTATTGATAGGCACTCATTCATTTGATGGGCGGAAGAGGGATCCCGAATTATTGAGAGCAGAAAAGTTTGTTCCTTCAGAGAAGCATATAGAGACCTCTGATTTAGATTTTCTTGTTTATACTTTTCCCATTTTCCTATTCTACTTGATTGGATAAGCATTAAAACACTAAAACATAAAGAACCGAGTATGGGAATAAGGTTTCCAGAATAGGCACAGGTATCATGGTTCAACATAAAACTCTCCTTACAGAAGGATCGTATTTTCGTCAGAACATGATTGAACAAAACACGTAACCAAAACAAAGAAGGAGGACTAAGGGTTAGCCAAATGTTGTAGTGTCACAAGACTCTTTTCAACTCAGTCACACACAAAGAACCAAAAAATGCATTCACATTAACGCTTATTTACATAAACAAAAACGAAATGTAAAACCAAACAAAGAAATAAGAAAACAAAATATGTACATAGGGTAGGGCACGACCCTAGACAATCATTGAAAATATTTTTTAAATATTTACCATTAACAGGAAGAGATTCAATCTTCTCATCTAAATATTGAAGATGATATGTGTGTTGGCTAAGCTTCTCATGCATTGTGAATGGTCTAATCCACATAGATTGGAACTTAGTATGTTTTCCTTTGTCTTTGTGGGCTTTGTCCCACTTCAATACTAAGTTACCCACACTGAATTCATTTTTCCCTGCAAACTTCTTGTCAAACCACCTCTTGATCGAATCTGGTGAAGAGAAAATTTATTTTTAGATTTTTTTCTTTCTTCCTGAGATTGTGAAGGGTGGCTATCCTACTCTAGCCCACTAAGCATGACTTGCCCTGTGATTCTTGTGAAACTTGAAGGGAAGGAAAATAGATGATTGGGGGTAGGATGGATTATTTTCCGTACACCATTAAGTAAGGAGACGTATTCAGAGAAGGTTTAGGCATGAATCAGTAAGCCCATAAGGCATTCACCAAAGCAGAGTGCTAGTTCCTTTGTTCATATAATAAATTCTTCTTTATAATGCGGATAAGGTTATTATTGGTAGGCTCAGCAAGACCATTTCTTTGCAGATAGTAATTAGTAGAATGTTTCAATACAATACCATTTTCCCATGAAAAATCATATAATATTAACGATGAACAGTATGTTTCATTATAAAAAGGAATTCAAGTCAGAACGCCAAACCTGGTGATGATATTCTACTTGAAGAAGTTGATGGCTTCCTGATCGTTCACTTGCTTGAGTGGAACCACTTCTGTCCACCACGTGAAGTAATCTGTGGTAGTGAGAATATAGCGGTGCTTCTTTGATGAGTGCAAAAAAATCTCACCGATGACATCTAAACCCTATTATTGAAATGGTTCTTCCACGATTATAGGTTGCAACGGGGTGACTGACTTATTTCCTTGGTCGGCACACTTTTGACAAACGGGACACTTGTAGGCATATGCATCAGCATCTTTGAATATTGTGGGACAATAAAAAATGGCCTGCATGACTTTGTGCATTGTATTGTCGCTTACTAAGTGTACTTCGGTTGGTCCATCATGGAGGTCACACAACACTTTCTCTGAATCATGTGCTTCCAAGCATTTGAGCAATACTCCATTATGGTGCTTTCTAAAAAGCACCCCATGCACTAACTAGTAAGATAATGTTTTCAACTTGACTACCTTCTTTTGCCATGCATATAAGTGAGAGGGAAAAATTCCATGCTCAATATATTAGCGCACATCTGCGTACCAAAAGTCTAAGATAGTAGTGGGGGTGTCTCTCTCAACATTGTACATCTCGATTTCTTGCTCCCACCTAGATGGATCATCTTTTGTTGCATTCATTGCTTTTGCTGCTAGACGACATAGACCATGGCCCTTAATAATATGAATTGGTTTTAATTTTAGATCATACTCTAGTAAACCATTAATCCAGTTCGTTCTTCTCTCACCTAGATCTTGTTGGAAAAACAACGATCTAATTGTTGGGTGCAACACAAAGATAATACAATGGTTTTTCAAAATATAGGGTCGGAAGAGCTTCACCTCCTTATATACTGAATACAGCTTTTTATTGATGGAAGGATAGTTAATTTCAATTCCTTATAGGCTATCACTCATAAAATATCGACTACTCATCATTCTACGTAAGCACGATGAAAAGAGAAGTATCAAAAGAAAAGGTGTAGAGCAGAAAATCCTTATTGAAATCTAGGTTGTAGAAGGCTGGTGCTTCTATGATTGCTTGCTTAATACAATAGAATGCATTTTTTCCCCTTTTTTCCCACTTTCATATTGCATCCTTCCTTACCATCTCCTACATAGGTTTCACAATTTGAGCATAATTAAAGATGAACTTGAGGAGAAATTTTATCTTTCCTAAGAAGGACTGCATGGCTTTCTTGTTCACTAGGAAGTGAATTTGCGTAATAGCCCTGACCCTTTTAGGGTCTACTTTAATCCCACTATTAAATATGATATGGCCCAAGAGGTTTCCATCTTAAATTGAAAAAATTCTCTTCATGGGTGTTAACACTGGAAAATCGTACAGCAGAAGATGGCATCAATTAATGTCGAACCTAAGGATTTATAGGACAAGAACACATTATGGAATCAAGAAGTATTTAAAATCTCTCAGGTTTTGAGAAAATCAGATTTGAACTAGTCATAAATGATGAATTGTGTGCTTTATCCTTCGAGAAGAGCGCCTTCTGCGCGCCTTTTGGCCCGATAAGTGTGCATTCTTGGAAATGGGAAAAAGTCACTTTCCGCGACCACACCAAGCAAAGGACAGTTACTCCTTGTGTGAAAGCCACCTGAGGACAGCCACCAGCGCCTCCTTAGACAACATGTGAGCATAGAAAACAATATTTGAGCACACAATGGAATCACATCTCTCCCTTGAGTCACTATCCATCATGTACCAAGGGAGGGAAGGAGGATTTGAAACTCACCTATATAAGCCCACCAAGAGATGAAGAAATGGTGATCACATTGTTATGCTGGCCAAAGTTGCCCAAGAAACACCAGCATTGTGTGTGACCTGAAGCTGGAGCTAAAGAGGACTCGATAGTTGGCCACCCAAAATCTTATTCCACCACAACAGAGAGAGAGAGAGAGAGAGACTGCATCAGAGGCAGAGCTTGGAAGGCAACATCCTTGCATCGGGACCTAGAGCCATTGCCTAGGGACCCTTTGGCAAGTGGGTAAAATTTCTTCTCCATTTAAAACGTTTAATAAGAAGAGGCCATCGAGCCATCGTTTGCATTATTATCGTTTTTACTCTCTATATAGCTTCTGTATATTTTTGTTTTAGTTTTAGTTTAACCAGAGCATACTTTAGCATACTATTTCCATTAATTTTTATGCTTTTGAGCTCCCCCACTTTCTGCCTGTTACCAATAGTTTAAAGAGTAGAACACACTCTTTAAACTGGTGCGATTTCGTACACCCATGCGACAAATCCACCACAACAGGATTTGCGACTCCACTGATGTGTTCCAAGTTTATGTGGTTGTGCCATCTTTTGCAGGAGACCCTTTGTCTATGCTGGAGTGGAGCTGACAGTCCTCTGACCCATCTTGCAGTCCCTAGACTCACTAAAGTGATAGACTGAAGAAGTCAGCTCCTAATCTTTTTTACTTGCAGGATTTTCGCGCACATTTTTTCCTCACAGAGGCGCATTGCACACGTTCAGGACTGACCTGCGTGCAGGAAAACGCACCTATTAGACCCTTTTCCGCGCAAATTACAGAATAATATTTTTTCTCTATATTTTGCATTTTTCTGCTTGTAAGTGTGCCGGGCAACCCCTAATGTATCTGCTAGCACCTGTGTTGATACTCCACAGCTTCTAAGAACTCACTTTTTGCTACTTTCTGTAGGCATTTAGTTAATTTTCATTTAAGTTGGTTTTTGCAAAAAGTGTTCACATAGTTTAAGTAAGGGGCGAATTAACCATTACTTTCCGAACAATTTATGTTTTTTCAAATTCTGGTATGCACACTTAGTTTAACTAGTCCAAGTAAGTGGCTCAAGACCATACATTCATAAGCTAGTGTAGAAATTGTTTAGTTTAAATTAATTTTTTGCATCTAAGAAATTGTGGGACTAGGATTGAATCGCCAATTAGAGCAAGTAATATCTGCTATCTTTGCACCATTTGGTGACCCTAGACAAGCATATGAAAACTCTACATTTGTGATTCGCCCTCTCCCTTTAGTTACTCACATAGACTAACTAGGAAGATTTGGAAGCGGCCCATTATCCGCAAATGTTTTCCATTTGAGCAAGGAATAACGTCACATATTTTAACTAGGGGACTTTTGTAAAGGATCACCAATATCCATATTTTCAAATTATGAGATTTTTCACCATACACTCACACACGCTCACCAACTAAGCAAATAAAGCCACCTAAAAATAACTTAAACCAACTCACTAAATTCTCGCCATAGGGGCCACAAAATAATTTATATATTAAGTTAGGATCAAGGGGGTGGGCATCCAATAAGCTGCCTTGATCACACTTCACATTGAAACATAGAAGTTTTGTATTTAGGGAGCTTTAAAATCCACCTATCAGCCCACGAAGAAGAAAACCCGAGCGCGGCATAGACCCGATTCAGAGGGGGTTAGGCTTAGGCGTAGTGCGTGCGGTATCAGTTGGGGCTACCTGAACCGACTGATACTCGGTACTGTTAGCTGACTACCAAGAAGCCCAAGACTTGAATGCTCATGTGGGATGGTGGTTCTTAGTGGCCAAAAACTAGGGCATCCTTTACCCTATAGGTGACGGTGCAGGCAAGCGCCAGACCCTCTATCCTTACCTTGGTGGATTCTCTTCGGCTGACTGGGGGCGTCGCCAGCTCTTACGGGACGTTGTGCCAGCACTCGCAAGAAATATTCTCAAGGCCCAGTTACTTTTGAGTGTGTGAGGACATCATAGGTCTTCTAGGATTTTGAGTATCACGCGTAAACAAACAAAACCATTTTTTGCTTGATTGATCACATAGATTAAGTTAAAGGGAAAATTCATTTCATTTTTTCTTTGTTTTATGTATGTGGCCATAGATTTATCGTGATCATAGAATTGATCCCCTCAAAATTTTTCCAAAACCTAACCTGGTTGACACCCAAACGGTTCCAACGAAACCTCGTCGGTCCAGGCGTCTTTTGGACCTCCCCCCATTGTCGGGAGGGGTTCCAGGTCTTTCACCGTTTAGGCATCAAAGACGGAACATTGCCACAATTGTTGGTTCATATTTTATTGGAGCAACCTTATTTGGGAACCCTAGTCGGTCTCCCAACACCACACTGCACACCACTCTCCCACGTCCCTTGGGGGGAAGAGGAGCGCATCCCATACAGGAAGCCAGATGAATTCACAACAGGGTACGTCACAGGCTAACCCTCGTTCTAACTAGAACTTCTTGTCTTCACACGTTGCCATGGAATCAAACTCCCAGTCACCCTTTTTAACGGAGTTGAATCTACCCGATTTAACCAAGCTCACTAATGACCCCATCACACATGACCCCAATTGGCTTGCCATGCCCATGAAACTCCCTTCGTACATACCAAATTTTGAAGGCAAGCAAGCGGAAGACCCAGGTAATCACATAATGACCTTTCACCTGTGGTGCTCATCGAATAGCATCATTGACGACACTATTCGGTTGAGGATATTTCAACGCACTATTACAAGAGTGGTCGTGAAATGGTACGTGGAGCAACCTCCTGCTTCACACGGAACCTTTAGTGCCCTCGCTACCACGTTCCTCACATACTTTCAATTGCCCATTCACCATGATTCAGGAATGCAATTACTGACTCATTTCAGACAATCCGCCTCCATCCATATCTCAGAGCATCGCCATGAATGGAGGCAACGTCATAGTTTATGCAAAGATAAACTTGACAACCCGGTCCTTTTAGATTTATTTTTGAAAAATCTGACACCAGAGATTTCAAAGGATGTGGTGCAACGCAACCCCACATCCGAAGAGGACGCAATCAGTAAAGCCCTGCAGCTTGAACTGATCTATACGCAATCAAGATACATCTACAACATCCTGCCTAATGCCCCGCGCCTGCAATTTATCAAGAATTTCCAGGCACGTCTAACTCTACAGATGGACTTATTGGGTCAATAACCAAAGGGTACCTAGGCAGCAGTAGTCAGGATCCTGGTTACTTACATGGTTCTACCCAGAACATGTCTCAACCTGGATTTCAAATTCATCATATGCCACAACAAAATTTGACTAATAGGGTACAAACGTATCACCAAGGAGGACCTTATACTTCGACTGAGGGGACCCAGTACGCAGGAAGAAAGACTGACGGAAGAGCTCCCCCCCAATGGCCAGGTGCAAAAACGGGACAGCATTATGCTTAGTCCCATGCACACAACCCACTGACGCAAAACAATGCACAGGTGAAATTTGTGTAGCTGTCCCAAAATCAACCACACCAGTATGATAAGGAGAACTACCCTCCTAATGTGGTTAAAAAAAGGACAAAAAAAAATCCCAAAGGGAACCTTGGACGGGGGGCTAACAACCAACAGCGCCCACTGCGATCCCAGGCTAGAGGTAACTCCAATCGGAATCAGAACCAAGAGCCAAGCAATGCCCAAAGGCAAGGAAAAAGGCCTCCTCTATGAACAAACCATTCTTGTTCAATATGTGGTGAATACGGGCACTATACTCACCACTGTCTCGAAATCCCTGAGCTTAAAAAGCTATAGAGTAACCGAGGACAAGGAGGATCTTCCCAGCAAACTGCGGTGATGCAAGAACCCCTCCCCCATTAAGGGACGGTCATCACTCAGCAGCAAAACTCAGACGATTCTAGGAAAAACAACCATGAATCTACATGATTGGGGAAGAAATGTTTTCCAAACTCGAAATCGCAGCTACGACACCCCACCAAACACCAATACGTCAGGGGCTAGTACAAGCACGCCGAATGCACCTTTAACCATTCCAAAGATTCTTGCGGAACCATTGCCGAAAATGGTAAAAGGGCCAAATAGACGAGCAGGTAACTACTCCAAAGTGGCCCACAATTATAGCATCGTAGACAACTTAGCTCAGTCACCTGCTGCTATGTCTGCGTTGGAAGTACTGCAGTCATGCCCAAAGCAATAGAAAGCCCTACTTTCCGCGTTAGGCACTGTCGACCCTGCCGATACACGCATGATGGCTTTGACTTAGAAAATGCTACCCCTAGGCTTCCCTCCATGGTCGCCTTCCAGATACCAGTATCGGTACAAAATATCACTATTCACTGATGTGTCATTAAAGAGGGTGCATCCACATGCATCATGTCAAAAAATGTGTGGCAGAAGTTAGGATCCCATGAACTCAAACCTTCCGTCATCACACTCAGAGCGTATGACAGTCGTCCCTCGACCCCCGTCGGCATCTTCCAAAATGTACCGATCTGCTTAGCCAGCAAGAGGATCCACATAGACATCGAAGTCTTGGATGCTCACTTGGATTACAATATACTCCTTGGGCGGAGTTATATGTATGCCATGTCTGCCATAACATCCTCTGTATTTCGCATCATGATGTTCCCCCACGAGGATCGAATCATTACGGTAGACCAGATGACGCACAGTGAAAAGCGTCCCCTAACCAACACAGATGTAATTCTACCCTACGTAGATACAGCTGCAGATGGTCTTTCACGGTATCAATAATATGGTCCTGGCCAATTCAAACCGTCGTCCGTCCTAGGGTCATTCCTAGGAGATCCTCTCATAATCCCTGAGGTGTCGCCCGATGCCACAGTGGCCCTGGTGTGCATGATGTCCACATCAAGTGTCGAGGCGAGTCAGGACATGGACTCAAGCAGTAACGACACCGAGGCATCGGCCACGGCAGCCTCTCTAGCCTATGCCATCTCCCAAACCCCTTTCCTCTACCCACCTCCTGGCTTCGTCTCCCAACAGGTTTTGGTGACACTGGTGTTACCCAAAATATTGTTGGCATTCCCAGTTTGGTACCTCGTTCCCCCTTCTGGAACAGAAGCCACAAACGTTACTGTCGTAGGGTTAAAGTCCCTCAATCCCGAGGAGCCCCAAACTACCCAAGAAACAGTCGGAACCACCTCCGCAAGGGAAGTTTCCATTGTAAAACCAGTTACCGCGACCAAGAAAATCGCCAAGAGAGGAAAGAAAGCTGTGACCCCCACCATGCAAAGGGAGTCATCAGCCTGCGCTATATGCGATGTCAAAGGCCATCCTACCCACATATGTCTAGAGTTGGACAAGTTAAAACCACTCGTTGGCTCCGAAGCAGGCACCTCGACGCCGCGTTCCTATAAAAAGGAACTTGCCACCAAAAGTACCAGCAAACTGCTGCATACCAATCATGCATGTGCTCTCTGTGACACCTATAGGCATTATACCCACCATTTTCTAGAAATACCATGATATAGGGATGCCTTACATGTGGTCGAGTGATCCTATCAAGAGGATCCCTCCATCCAGTCCGTCAATGACGAGCCACGTACCATCCTATATTTACGAGAGGAGCATAGATTCGTAGAAAGACCCCCAGTGATGCCCATTATACATTGTATGCTATGTGATGAACATGGACACTACCTCCAAGAGTGTGCCGCATTGAGTTTACTACGTGGGGCTATAGGCAGCACAATTCGCATGCCCACTATGCATAGACAATCACCTTTTGAAGGATTGTCACTACATACCTCGCTTCTGGCTAGCCCTTGCTAGCCTCCGCTCAGCCATAGTTCACCTTTTCCAAGAAGACGATATGGATGCTGATTCCACAGGAAGCTCCATGACCCAAGCAGAGGAGATGAGTGGGTCTATCATGTTCTTGTCAGCCGAAGAACGGTCTAGCAGGGAACCCCTAGTTAGACCTAACAACGCTTCACGAAACACACCTGCATGCAAGTTATGCAAAAAGAAGGACCATATAGTTGTCCACTGCCCTGACTTAGCAGCATTGCGACGTTGGTTCCCTGCTTGGCCTCAGACCAAGCATGATGGGACCCCCATATCACGGAAATTTTGCCTGATATGTTAGGGTAATCATTACAACCGACAGTGTACTTATGTCTCGTGAATCTGTCCCACTATCGACATGATTAATGCCGTAGAAAAGAGAACGAACGATCTCCAGAAATGGCATAAAAGATACATTACCGGCTCAATGTCCCCACCACCGCAATCGTGTGTCAAGCCTGATAAGACCACACACCAACCACGTGTGCCCCAGGCAAAGCCTAGGATAACATGCGGCCTATGTGATCTAAACGATCACCAACTCAACCAATTCAGAGAACTCAAGCCCCTTGCAAACAATCTCTGCATAGTCTCATCTCTCCCTTAAAAAATTCTCTCTAATCAAGAGAATATCACATGCACTTATTGCCGAATTTGCTCACACTTCCATCATATGTTTAAGTGTGCACATCTCCCCAAGCTGAGAGTAGCTCGAGCGGCATTAAGCCTACTAGCTACCAAAGAGGAAGACAAGTCTAAACCAATGACGCGGAAATGGAAGCAGAAGACGACCTCTTCTATGACTGACCCTTTCCAAGCATCCACATTAGGGACAACTAGTAGCGTAGAATCTCACACTATCTACTCTGTCAGCACTGTGATACCGTGCACCATTTACAATAGCCAAGATCACACACCAGAGGTATGCCTGCTAATGAAAGCATTCAAGCACCTCTGTGATAAGAACAAATTCCACCTACCGGAAATTGACTATCCTAGTGGGAAACCAGACCTTATGCTCACACAGGAATCCATTACTGAGATCCTTCTCCCGCCGCATGCTAGTGACACAATTTACCACATACAACTTGTATCATCGCATGCCCAAGACAAGATTCCAACCACCCCCTCGTCCTAGGATTTCCACTTTATTCCTGTCGCAAAAAACCAAGGTACCTTACACTTTTGCATTGATTTTCGCAAAATCCCAAACTTACACGTCGCCATCAAACTCCTTAATGACACCCGGCCTCTAGAACAACGATTAGTACAACTAGAGCTAGTTGAAGAAAGTCAGCGACAATCGCTGCAACACAATGAGGCCCATAATAAAAGGGTGAAAGCATCATTCGACCGCCACATCACCCCTCTCTCATTTTTCGAGGGCGAGTTAGTCCTTTGCTACGATGTCGCAAAAGAGGCCTTAGGGCCAGGAAAGCTTGAAACCTTGTGGAAAGGAACATATATCATCAAAAATTGTCTCCGACAGGGGGAATACATCTTGGCGGAACCAGACTGGACCTACCTCACTAACCCCGTCAACAACCTTATACCTCAAGAAGTTCTACCCATAAGGGCCCCATCAGCCCTTATCCCCTAGGGTTAGAGTACACAAAAATCCCAACACCAAAATATTTTTGACCTAAAGACCTAGGTGCCACCATGGATCACCTACTTGAACCCTATTTCAGATTTACTAATGGAGCATCGCGATGGTCTCAAAACTTAGCTACAGCCACTTGGATCATCTACCACCCTGACCAATCATCACTATGTTCAAACGACGTGTGCACGATTTTGGTGCAACTGCACAGAGCACGGGACGTATGTGCGAGGCTCCCTCTATAAGGGAATCATTACAGGCATACCACCATTCTGTTAGTAGTATCACAATAAACTAAACATTTGAACCCGAGTTTTAAACTCGTTTAAAATATTTATGCTCTGATTAATATACTTAGATTAATACATTTTCACATGTATCAAGGAATCAAAACTAAGAACACCATACCAATAATATCCTAGACTGGAATGCATCGTGAACTATCATCCATAGCCGAAAGAGACCATTATACATAAATGAAAATAGATAACACACCATGTAGAGCCGCAAAAAGACCTCATATATATATATATAAATATGTGTATCTCTAGGCACAACATGCATGTTTACCCAACAAATTACATAAAATAACAAATATGTAACACTGTTAACAAGTGTCACAAAGGATTAGGGGCCGAGGGGAGCACTGCCCACTGATGGCTCCTTTCAGAGTCACTGTCATACTGCCCAATAATTGCCACCTGCCAGATAACATAACTCGAGTTAACACCGCCCAGCCAAGCCCCCAAGCTATCCATGAAACCGAGCAAGCATCTCAAAGCAAATTAGCCCACCGAACAGAGGCTACCACGTAAGTACTGCAATGCGCGCCTTAGCCACATCTTCACAAGCGCGCTCGGCTACGACCTCAGTTGCAGCCGAGTTGCTGAACTCACCAAAAGGGCCAACACCATCCCCGCCAGGTCCACCGGCACCACCACTTGGTCCACTTGCGCAACCACCCCCTGACCACCTCGAGGTCATAACGGAGGATCGTGACCCACCAAATGGGCCACTGAGCGACCTACCTCGCCAACATTTGCACAAGTAACCAAAATGATGTCAGTGTAAAAAAAAAAAACGCATAAGTATATCAAGGCTCGAACAAATAAAGAAGAATATATCACATACCTGCAAGACCCCAAACATAACTGAAAGGGATATCGATATCTGGATCACCCTTCCATCCCCGCATACGGGTATGGAAAAAACATCTGCGGGTTGGCCTCAAACCAGGCCTCTTTCGTGTCGTTCTAATAATGACCCACCATGCCACCACCGCTGCGCGGCATCACCGGAGCCCACCTCCTCATGCGTGGCTCCCGCAGCCCCCAATAGGCACTGCCACAACAGGCCTTAGCAGCACCACCCTCTCGTACATAATGCTGCACAAGATGATAACGTATGCAAATGACTTGGATCCACGTTATACCCTATTCAATTGCGACACCATACCATCAAAATAGAAATGGGCGAAATCGAAAAAATGCCCGTTGCTCAACTGGCGTAAAACTCCCACCTGTGGGCCCGATGCCCGATGCGGAGCAAACGACCCCGCCAGTCGCACAATAATGGCCAGAGCACACCACTCGGCCACATATGTCACTGATGCAATATTGATGCACCCCTCAGTAAGAGGCACACCACTGCAATGCCTCCTCCAGAACCTATCTAGGTTCACTCTCCCAGTAGGGAGTGGATACCTCAGTGCCTCACCCTAAGGCAGTAACCCAGTCACGAAGTATATATCCGTCTCCAGACGGATAATCAAGTTCGTCCCCCTCAGTACGAACATATTGTGCATCTTGCACCAATGCTATATAATATAACTTAACAGTTGGTCCTGTGACCGAAGGAACTCGTTCTCAGCAAATTTCAGAAGGCCCCATGCGGCCAACTGATGACGCGCCCCAGCATCAGTAGCCAGAGCGGTCCAGATCTTGGGCCAATCTTGCTCTCTCCACACTAACCTGCCAAGCAACAGGCACCCATCAGTACAGACAAAAACACCAAAACAGACAAAAACCCAAGTTTTTTTTTGTCACCCCACCCTTTGCATGCCTGTTTCCTACACAGGCGTGCCCTTGCACACAAAAAGGAGGGAATAGTGTGCCCTCGCGTGTCTTTCCCTCTGAAACGTGTGCAAGAGGGGCGCCTCTTTTCCTAGATCATTCGTGCAATCTAGGGAAAAAATTCCCTTTGAGGCCGTACAAACCCAATTTATACGTCCCCCGACACCATCAAACTGAAAAAATTGAAATGCAGGACGTCATGAAAGTTACCTCGGCATAATATCGCTAATCCTTGGTACACAGGCTGACCACAATGGAAAGAAAGGCTATGCAATCACCTCTGATCTCCCAAAACTCAGAAAGTACAAATGAATAGGATTAGGGCCATAATCCCATATTTATCGCCATTTTCAAGAACTTCGGAGGTCAATAACAGGATATTAGAAGGTCCATTTTGCAAACCGTAAGTTGCACCATCATCAGTATGCCATGACGAACGAAAGAAATGCCACACATTCACTTTCTGGAAAAATAATTTTTTCAGCACCAGTAGGTATGCACCCTCCCATCTTCATTCCCAAGTTCATGTCTTTCAATATTATTTGATGAAAATAAGATGATTTCACTTGAGGTGGTTGTTTTTGTAGGTAGAAACTACAAACCGTTCGCAACACCATTTACTGAAAGTTCCGGAGCAGGTATCATTCTACCCTCAGCATGATAGAGTCCCAGAAAACTCTGCATATCCTAACATCATTTCTCCATCAGAAATAAACCATAGGGTCCTCATACCCGACCACGTTTATCATCACCTCACCCTTCATATGATAAACATCCACGTTGGTCGGTAGAGCCTCCCCTCCATGGCGCTCATCACCTAAAGTAGACCATATATCACCACACAAGTGATGCCATGGACATACCATTTCAGTCCGGGAAGCACCTCATGCCCATCCATCTATCATGCATAAGGTAAATTTTACCATTCAAACTCAAAATCCCCTTCCTGGACGACTAGGTGGTACAAGCAGATTGAAAGCGCACCTTCACGCATCGCATTTGGCCCACCATACCTCCATTAACATAATCCCATCTGCGACATCTTCCGCTTCATCAACCCTGCACATGAGACCAACCAATGGGACCCCTACCCCAGAAAAACACCATCCTCAAACCTTTAGTGAGTGACCCTCTTTCATGTTTTGGGGTACCCATCTCTGTGTTTTGTACAAACCAAACCCCATTATTTTATTCTTTTGGTAAGTGTACAAAGACCGCAAACGATGCCCTTCACCACTTCGCCCTCATATTTCACCTTTTATCCCATGGCAGCAGTCCCCCATTTCCCTTGGTCGAAGTATCTCACCCCCATGCATGCATCATCACAACATTCAGCCAGTTCACACCCGCCCTGGAAGTCCTACCAACTCCAGGGATTTTCCCTTCAGAAATAACTATGACTGCCGCCAAGCTGCTCAAGTATACTTCGACCTCGAGCCACTAAATCCCCATCATCCATTTTCTGTCACCTCTCACCAACATGCCTATGTTAAACTCATCACATCCAGGTCCCTGACCCCTCAGGTTAGACACCCATGGTTCGGTTAAGGCTTCCTCTTTTGTCGACCCCGACACCTCTTTTTCAAAAAGGAAGCGGTACCTTGGATGACTCCTCCCCATGCAAAGGGGTATGCTTGGGTGACACTGTGGGAGACATCATTGTCCACAGATGTCATTGATCCTCCTAACATTTGACCACAGCAAAAGATTTCATGTCATGATGGTATCGTACCTTACAACCATTGCACTTTGATTAGATCCGTCAAAAACCCATGCCTCCATAAGTGTCTCTAACAACAATGCTTACACGGGAAGGTCCCAACCAGTACATATGTGTACATGGCACAGTGATATGCCATATGAAGATGACGCATATGGGTACCACATTCCACCTATCGTCAAAGAAAAAATGCCCCTAAGGGCGTCAGTAGTCGTCATCAACAACCACCAGCATCACTACCACAGTAGTGGCACGGACAGCACCTGTATCTGTTAATTTTGTTTAACTAGCCATAGCATTGTTAGCCACCTATAATATTTGTTATACCAAAAGGTGGCTAAGATTTTTTGAGCCTCCAAGGAACAAATTTTATCACTAAAAATTGTTGGCTCTTGAAGACTTTTTCTAGGCCTCATGCCTCTGTCCAAAATCTTCTTTGATGTTCCCATTTTCATACTCAGAAATTCTGCTGAAATCATGAGAAGAAACTGCTGCAAAATCATCATTTTTTCCCTTTCCCTTCTTTCAAAATTGACCTTCATTTGCTCCCTTTTTCCCATGAATTTCCTCTATTTTTTCATGTTTTCCTTTCTTCCTTTCATGAAAATCACCCTTCCATAGTTAAAAACTCATTTTTTAACTATTTCGAAACCCCCGATTCCTTTGAAAACCATGAAAAATTCATAAAAAAAATGCAAGTCTTTACTATGGACTTAAGCCCCTTAGGCCAAGCCCCCTAAACCACTTCCCCACATGTGCCCTTGTCATAAAAACCAAGCGCTAACCCTCTTGGCGCTTATCGCATCGGAAATATCCAAATGCGCAAAGTCTTTTTGCTCTATTCAAAGTTCCGATGCGATTGGTTTTATATTGAAAGACCCCGTTGCGATTAATCCTTTGTGTTATAAAAACCTCTGATCGCATCATTTCTATATACATGTCCTGTGGGCCCACCTTGGCGCTTAAAAAACCTTATAATTTTTCTTCCCGATCACCCTTTTCCTTTGTAAAGTCGGAAAACCCACTTTTCCAAAGTTTTAACTTAAAAACTTTAAGTCACATGTTGAAATATTTCAATGGGTTGATTAAAAAGACCCGATCGCGCAATCGCAATCGGAGAATTCACAATGGGTTGATCGGAGAGACCCGCATCCAAATTTCCGATGCGATTGGGTCTTATGTATTATAAATCCACCCCACCACTATTTCATGTGACTTTCCCCGGGACCAAGTGTTAAAGACCCCAGGTGCTAAATCACATTGCAAGTTTTCAAATGGGTGGATTAAAAAGACCGGGCCTGATGGCCCGATTGCGATTAGCCCCTTTTTATTATATAAACCCCGAGTCATATAACTTTTCATAAAGACCAAAGGCCCCACAGTCAGGTGCTTATCCACCTTTTATATATTTTCCGCCCCCCAAAGCATAAAACCTTTGTTTTTTTCCAAAATTTGAGTTTTCATATATTAAAAGGGTTTTCTACCGTTTCATTCTTAGAACTAATCCCCTCCGTTGATCGAAAGCCGATCAAATGGCCATCGCTCCATCGCATCAGAGGCTTCAATCGCATCACAAAGTTTAAATCGTTGTGTCATGTTCCAACCCCCGATCACCGATCACTCGATCTATTCTCCACCGTTGATCTAATCTTTAGATCAACAGCCCACGCTTCGTCGCATTCCATTTCTCAATCACATCGCATCTTCTCAATCGCTGCATTATATCCCCGACCTCCGATCACGATTCCCCGATTAGATCCGGACCGTCCACGTGTCCAGATCGAACGGTCCAGGATCTCTCCGCTTTATTTCCTCTCCCGCTCTTCTTTTTCCTATTATTTGCAGATCTCCACCGTTGGATGATTTCATCCAACGGCTACGCTCCTCTCTCACCTTCTGAAGCAGTTTAACCCAAAAATGTAGGATTTCTTAATTTTTTTTGTGTTTTGCAGGTGTTTTAATGGTTTTCCATTGTATAATGAAGGAAAACTGAGGGTCGGGAAAGACGTTTTCCGTGCCTTTGAGTTATCAAAAGGGAACCACCCACCGAGCTCTATTTTCACGTTTTATCAAATGCTCCATGGGTGCCGATACCATAAAAGCCCTTTGCGGCCCTGCACATCGACAAGACACTGTTTTATTCAAAAGAACAGTTAAAGAGTATAAGTTTAAAGACAAAGCACAACAGATGAAGATAAAAGACAAATCTGGGGAATTACAGCTAAGAATGATTATCAAAGGCCTAATTCCCTGGATTAAAACACCATTAAAGAGAATCATAAGTGTTTGAAAGGCAGAAAAGACCTCCACCGCTGTATTTGAGGCAAATTGATTCCTCAGCTACCCTAAACGCCACCTATGCCTCAAAGCTCTCAACACAGAGGCCGAAGTTATTGATCAGATGAAGATATTCGCCTCCAGCGTAGCCGGGAAGTTACTTCTGCAAGGGAATAAATGCAGAAATATCTGCAGAGTTACTCCACACAACATGCAGAGCCTCAAAGTCAAATAAGGCTCCCACCAAGTTTAAATTCATACTTGTAAAACATTAATACAGTAGTCCACCTGTACACTTCTCCATCGAGCCCCTCAAAATGCCGGGAAGTCATTTAATATATATTAATGATCCTTGAGTTCTTTTGTTTGTTCTCACCTCCTCATTCTTCTATAAATACCTTAGTAGAAGATGAACACCTGTTGGTTGACTACGTTGCTGAGCATTGTTATGTAATTGAGATGGAAACTTCTGATTGTAAATATTATTCACTGGCCCTTGAAGCTCTGTTTGTAATAGATAAGTTAGGATGAATAGTGAAGATGATTACTGAATTGAAACATTGGACTTGAAGACTGTAACTGGTTTGACATCAATAACAGGCTGTTTCTTGGGATCCTGGTCTATATTACTGGTGAAGTGCCCCTTTCTTTGTTATTGTTTTTTCCTTCTATGTATGCCATATTGTTCACTATTCTCTAATAAAAAGCAGCATTTACAGAGTTAGGATTTACTGTTTATCAGTTCCCTTCTCTAACTGAAAATCTTTGTCTTAATGTTTTCCTCTTATTTGTTTATTCAAGAATGATTTAGTACAGTTCAGGCAGTTAGGAATGTTGGAGTTCCCTCATCCTACTGTTTGCTTTAAACATTTTTCTTGAAAGTTATTTTCCTTATTTTCTTATTAAAGTTAGACTAGAAAGTGATGGTTTACCCTATTTCTAGCTTCTATTCTCCAAAGGCAGATTCTGAAAGTTTCCCTTGGTGTTGACTGAAAGCAGATTAGGTCTAAAAGTACTTTATCTGATCTTGAGCTACATTTTGTTTTCTCTTATGTGTTTTCATACTTTCTGAAAGTAATTATGTGGATTACTGGATTGTTTGTCAATTAAGCTGCTTTAATACAAACTTGCCCAAGAATTCAATGGTTGGCCCTGCACTTGGTTGGTTTTAAACAGTTACTTAAGAGGCTTTTTCTTGTTTGGACTGACTATAAATCCCTTGTGAAATTATTATCAGTTTCCACCCCTCCAACACTTTATTGTTTCCATTCCATCATCTCAATCTCAATGATCTTGTGACATAGATGACTTGCCCCTTGGATCACTCTTGATGTTGTTGTTCAATTAAATCCTTGTTATGACTCCATAGCCCAATGGACTAAAAACCAAAGTTATATCTATCTTTTAAACCTAGTTGTTCTATCCACTTGCAACTTCTCACCTTTGAAACTCTTTGCACTTAGAACTTTCTCCTCAAAACAGTATTCATGCTCAACCATCCAAAAACAAACAAAACCCTTGGCCTTCATAACTAGCCTAATATCATTACCCCAAACTTCAAAGACAAATCCATCTTTGCACTTATTGGAGAGATCCCTCTTCGGATTTAGGAGGGCTAGATCCTAGAATCCCAAAGTTGGTTGAAACGATGTTGTTTCTGCAGTTTTAGTCTCACCAATCTGCTAAAATTACGGATTCCTAACATTTTTGGCGACTCCACTGGGGAAGCATTTCCCTTAAACGCTTCATAAAACCTTGAGAGTAAAAAGCAGCCTTTTCAAGCACTACCAAGTCATGGTAATCATGGTAAAACTTGTTTGAATCAGTGACAAACTAGGCAAGACCTAGGATTCTCTTAAGACTTTATCTAACCTTGAAAGATCAGCTGGCTTAGCCATAAGAGTAAACTCTTTTTGTCTCATAATTGTAGCTAAGTTTTGAAGAAAAGTTAGGATATTCTTAAAAACCATATAGCTGAAAATTAACTTAGAAAAACCTAAAAAAATTTCAGGCTGGTTCTCAATAAACATGGGGGTGGACCATAAAACCTTTTACCTCCTTAGGAGCTAAGAACTTCCACTTGGCGACTCCACAATCCTTAACAGACCTTAAGAATCCACTGGGAAGAACCCTTATCATTATAACATCTTTCAAACTTAGTTAGAAGACTGTAGGATTGAAATTCAAACAGATTAGTTGACCTCTCAAAGATTGTCATATATGGTGGAACTATTCTTGTTTATTTAGGTCTAGAAAACATAGCATAGTGGCTTCTAGAAAGATTCACACTAGAGCTCATCCTGACCCGGATCCACCTGAGATAGTTGATGACCCAGAAAGCATCCTTTGGAAGTATCCTAGGATTAAATTATCAAATATTTTCAGATCACCCTTGAGAGCTAGTTCAATTCCCGAAAATATTACAGCTCTACAACAATCACAACCTGACTTAGTAAATCCATTTAGAACTAGGTCATTTGATGATATAACTCAACTAGACTCTGAATTTTCACTTTCATCCCCTGAGGAAAGTGAACATCCTAGCAATAGAGAAACAACACCTCCCGATTTACATTTCCTTCACAACTTAGGTGTCTCTCATCCTAGATCAGCTCAGCAGTCTATTCCTGGTCCATCAATTTCTGCTCACCCTTCACCCATTGTTCAAACAACTACACCTCAGCCCACTGTTCCTGTTATTAATCTGCTCCTTGTAAATCCACCCCCACCACCTATCATGGAAGCATGGTATTCTCCCTTAGTCCTCCCTGTACCATTAGTCAATCTTCCACAGGACTATCAGTCCAAAATTCCATTATACGATGCTAACAATGCTACAACTGCATCACAACATGTTGATAAAATGAATGACTACTTTGACAGAAATGAAATTGATGATGATTTTGTCAAGCTTAGATTATTTGCTCAAAGTCTAGGGGGAGAAGTAAGAAAATGGTTCAAAATTCTAGCCCCCCATAGTATTAATGATCTCCAAGGCTTCCATCAAACATTCTTAAACAAATGGGAAGTTAAAAAGAATCCTCTCCAAGTCCTTTCTGATTACAAGAACCTCCATAGAAACAATGGGGAAAGTGTGCAAGCTTACTGCACTAGATTCAATAGTGTATACAATGCACTATCCCCAGAACTAAAACCTCCACAAGGCTCAGCTTTAAACAATTTTCCTGAAGGGTTTGACTCTGACATGACCTATCAGCTGAGAGAAAGATATTTTGCAGCTCTTGAAGATATGCAAAGGGGTGCTCTTTCTGTGGAAGTCAACTTAATGGAGAAGAGAGAAAGAATGAAAAATGAAAAGAGAGTGTCTTTTAGAGAGGAGAACACACCTTCTACTTCAAACTCAAAGATGGAGAAAATGATGGAAGAAATGATGAAAGAGATGAGCATAATTAAGAGAGCACAAGAAAATCAAAACCAAGTTGCTCCTCAAAACAGAAACCAGAACCAAAATCAGAATGTTAGAAGGAACCAACCTCCAAACAGACCTAGGGAAGATGATCAACATATATCTCCTCCCTTTCATCAAAACTATGTGAGTGAGGTTGAGGAAACAGATGAGATAATAGAGGGAAACGATATCAACATGTTCGGGGTGGAGGATGATGCTTTTGAGATTCATTATGATAAAAAACAAGGTCTATATACACCTTATGATGAAAAAAGAGATAATGATGGAAATGATTATCAAGACATGGGAAATGTCATCATTGAGTCTCAAAGAGAATATGAACTTAGAAGAAAAACTAGTAAAAAAACTCCCAACACCAAAACCTCTGACCAATCTTCACAAAACAACACTATAACCAAGCCTAAAGTTGTCAAACAGAAGGACAAAACAATAGCTATAAATTCTGATAAAGGTAAAGGAAAAAGCACTCAAAACAATGAAAAAAAGAGTGCAGACAATAGTAGTACTAACACTTCAGCTAGTACTCCTGTTAAAACTATTGTGTCAAGTGTAAATAAAACAAATCAGCAAGCTGATAATGCTGATAGAGTGACAGTTAATAAGGCTGAAACTAGCACTTTTAAGAGCCAAATTCCTTTCAGCCTGGAGCAGGAAATTTCCAAAATCAAAATCTCTGTTCCCTTGACTGAGTTAGCTGCCCAACATGTATATAGAACCCAAATTTTGAAGGCTTTAAATATAGAGGAAAGTGGAGATACAGTGAATCTTAATGATGACCAACCAAAGCTTATTTTTGGTCCAAAGATTGAAGGTAAATATCAAGAAGGACCTGTCCCTCCCTTTTATGTAAGTTTAAACATTCATGACAAAATTTTACACAACGCTATGCATGATTTTGGGGCTTCTCATAATTTAATGCCTAAAGCGGTGATGGAGAGCCTTGGTTTAGAAATTACCAGACCATATAAAGACCTGTACTCCTTTGATTCCAGCAGAGTAAGGTGTTTAGGATTAATGAAAGACCTCTGTGTTAACTTAGCCCAGATTCCAACCAAATACCTTGTTATGGATATTGTTGTGGCTGATGTCCCCCCCAAGTATGGAATGTTACTGTCAAGGTCTTGGGGAGCTAAGTTACAGGGGACTATGCAAATGGACATGACCTACGCGACTATCATTGTTTTCAATCATAATAGAAGACTTTACAGGGAGTCTCATATGCAATACACGGTTACAAGTCAAGACAGACCGCAGAACTCCCCTTTATACTCTATAGATACCGACCTTGATTCATTTATCCTTTTTAACAAAGAAAAATTATATGAACAAATAACTTTGACAGAGTTAAAGGCCGATAGAGAGGAGGAAGTAAATACCACAAAACTGACGAAACATTTTGCTGCGTTGGAAGACGTTAGCAAACTAAACAAGAGTCTTGAATTACAGGTCATACGTCCTTCGCTTTTGAACTTGGAAACTAAAGAAAACAACCCTCAAATGAACGCAAATCCTGGTGAATCAAAACAAATGCAACTAAGTGCTGACATTCCACAACCGTTGAGCACGTTATTTGAAGAGGATGGTAACCGAACAGTCGAAACCAAAAACAATCCTCTATAGAGTATGTTTTTTGATGGATCCTGCACTAAAACTAACGCAGGCGCGGGAGTCTGGATTTCTAACACTGAAAATGACCACACAGAATGTATTTCCTGTAGATTAAACTTTCAGTGTTCCAATAACATAGCCGAATATGAGTCCTTGCTTTTAGGCTTACGTTTGTTAAAAAAGATAGGAGCCAAAAGAATTAAAGTTCACGGGGATTCAGAGTTAATCATTAGGCAAGTCAACGGGGAGTATAACGCTCATCATCCTAGGCTTCGAGCCTACCGGAACGATGTCGTGGACCTTTTGGAAACTTTTGAAGAGTCCCAATTGATTTTTTTCCCAAGAAAGAAAAAAATTGCAGCCCACAGTTTAGCCTACGCAGCTAGAACATGCTTGACGCCACATAACACCAAAGACTGCACAACTCAGATAAAATTCAAACCAGCTGTGCCTGATAATGAGAAATATTGGCAGGTGTTTGACAATGACAAACAAATATAAGACTTCATGCAATTCAAAAATGAATTCGAACTAAACCGTTCGGACTCAGACTATGAAACAAACTGCAAGGAAGAAAATTTTCTTGATGAATAAGAACCGTCTCCCAAACTTGCTAATGTAAATCTGTTGTCAAGCAAACTTAAAAGTGAAACAGAAATGAGTGCAGAATCTAGAACAGAGGAGTTAGAAACTCTGCATTCTAAAGATGAAAGTTTGCCTAAAGGTTTGGCTCCTTTGGAAGAGTTGTTCGATTTTAATGATGTGGCAAATAAACCAAAACTAGAACCTGTAGAGACTGAGGTAGAAGAGTGCAATATAGGCAGTGAACTTAAACCTATGATGATTAAACTGTCTAAGACTTTACTAGCTCACATTAAACTTAAATATATTGAGTTGTTTAAAGAGTTTTCCGGTGTTTTTTCCTGGAGCTACGAAGATCTTAAATCCTATGACACTGAAATAATACAACACAAAATTCCCCTCAAGGAGAACCAAAAACCATTCAAACAGAAACTGCGCAGAATAAACCCTGTTCAGTTACCATTGGTTCAGAAGGAGATCATGAAAATGAATGATGCTGGTATTATTGTCCCTATTAGATATTTTGAATTGGTATCTAATCTGGTGTCTGTTAGGAAGAAAACTGGAGAAATCAGGCTTTGTGTAGACTTTAGAGACTTAAACAAAGCTTCATTAAAAGACAACTACCCTTTGCCCAAGATGGATCATATTTTGCAAAGGGTGGTAGGTTCTAAAAGAATTTCTTTGTTGGATGGCTATTCAGGGTACAATCAAATCTTATTTCACCCTGCTAATCAATTAAAGACAGCCTTCACTACACCATGGGGCACTTTCATGTATGTGAAAATGCCTTTTGGTCTAATGAATGCTGGAGAAACTTTTCCAAGAGCCATGGACATAGCATTCTCGGAAGAGCTGAGCTACTTCATCATTATCTATCTAGATGATGTCACTGTGTTTTCAAAAACAGATGAAGAGCACTTAGAACATTTGAGAAAGGTTTTCGATAAATGCAGAAAGTTTGGGATATCTTTAAACCCTAAGAAGACACTATTTGGTCTCCAAGAAGGTAAACTTCTTGGGCACATTATTTCGGAGGAGGGTATAAAGATAGATCCCAAGAGGATTGAGGCCATATTGCAAATCTCTCATCCTCGAAACATTAAAGAGTTGCAATATTTCATTGGAAAGATTAAATTTTTGAGAAGGTTCATCCCCAATTTGGTTGAGCTCCTTAGGAATATCACAAACATGTTGAAGAAGGAGCAAAGGGTAAAATGGACATTGGAAGCAAGGAAGTCCTTTGAGTTGGTGAAACGAGCATTAACCAAAACACTGATTCTAATAAGTCCTGATTTTTCAAAAGATTTTTATGTCTTTTCATTTGCATCGGAGCATACCATAGTTGTTGTCCTTTTACAGAAAAATCCACAAGGACAAGAGCAGCCTATTGCATTCTTTAGCAAGGCATTGAGGGATGCCCCTTTGAAGTATAACATTATGGAAAAGAAAGCTTTTGCTTTGGTTAAAGCTTTGAAAGACTTCAGAGTGTACATCCTTCACTCACACATCATTGCCTTTGTCCCAAACTCAGTTGTTAAAGACATTCTAACACAGGACCCAGATGGTAAGAGAGGTAAGTGGATTGTTGTTATTCTTGAGTATGATTTAGAGATAAAACCCACTAAACTCATCAAAGGCCAAGGTCTGGCTAGATTAATGGCTGAATCCAACTTTGAAGTTCTTGATATTAATATGATTAATGCTTTGGATGACCAAGAAGAATTCTCAACTCCTATAGTTGAAGATCATTTTATGAATTCTCCTTGGTATGCTGATATTATTTATGTTTTGCTTAAATTGAATACACCTCTTGGTTTGATAAAAACAAAGGCAAGATTCCTTAAATTGAAAGTTGTAAACTATTTCATTATAGATAGATGTCTTTATTGGAAAAATGCAAGTGGTCTATTGCTTAAATTTTTGCCTGAGTTTGATGCAGAGAAGGTTAAGCACGAGTTCCATGAAGGAGAGTGTGGAGGTCATTTGTACTGGAAGACAACAGCCAACAAAATTTTGAGGGCTGGTTTCTATTGGCCTACTCTTTTTCATGATATCCACAAGATGATCATTGCCTGTCATAAATGTCAACTTTTTGAAGGCAAAAGAAAACTCCTGCCCCTGCCTCTGCATCCAATCACTGTTGAAGCCCCATTTCAACAGTGGGGACTTGACTTCATAGGAGAAATCCACCCCCCATCTTCTGCCCAGCATAGATGGATTCTCACTGCCACAAACTATTTCACTAAGTGGATAGAATCCATACCTTGGAGGTAGGCCAATAATTTAGTTATTATAAAATTTATGGAGACTAACATTCTCTCCAGATTTGGCTTTCCTACCAAGATCATCACTGATAATGCAGCAGCATTTGGATCAAAGAATATGGTTGAGTTCTGTCATAGATATCAGATAAATTTGGGGTATTCCATGACCTATTACCCTCAAGGTAATGGACTTGTAGAGTCCTCAAATAAAATTCTAGTGAACATAATCAAGAAACTATTGGAGGATAAAAAAAAGTCTTGGCACACAAAGCTGGTTCATGCACTTTGGGCTGACAGATTGACTTTGAAGAAATCTATTGGTATGTCACCTTTCCAGCTTGTGTATGGTACTGATGCAATTTTTCCAAACAGCCTTGGTGTACCAGTAATGAAGTTGATTCAAGAATTGCAAACTGAAGATAATGACATGATCAAAAGAATAAATCAGACCATTCATCTTCAGCAAACCAGAGAGGAAGTTTACAACAATGCATTACAGAAACAAGATAGCATTAAAAATATTTTTGAAAAAAGAACAAAGGCTAGCAATTTCAAAATTGGGGACAAAGTTTTAAAGTGGGACTCAAGGAGGGAAGACAAGGGCAAGCACGGAAAATTTGACAACCTATGGCTTGGCCCTTACTCTATTTATTCAGCTACTGGTAGCAATGCATTTTTCTTGCAAGAGTTGAATGGAGAAGAATTGTTTGGAGGTCCTGTCAATGGCAGGATGCTTAAACATTACTTCTCTTGATCCTTGACATGTTTTGAAGCCTTCTTTTTATCTTTTTTCCATTATAAATATCTCATCCACCATTGCATTCAAAGTTAGAAAAAATTAAAATACAAAAACAAGAGAAAAAAGAAAAGAGGGCAGATTGTGAAAAACAAGAAAGGTATGGCCCCATACCAAAAAAGAGAGAAACAAATTTGAAAGTGTGCAAGCTTAAATGCCACTCCTACAAAACACACTTCTAGTTAGTCAAACATCCTAATCTTGACTAATTAGCTTTTGAATTTACTGCTGATAGGATAGTGAAATTGATTTGCCAAACTGTTTAATCTTGGTTTATCAATAGGTAGATTAGGATAGAAATGAAAGTTTCAAACATGTTCAAAACCTGAACCTAAGTTTCCGAGCAAGAGATGACTCAAATCTGTTTTATTTTCTGATTCAAGAGATGTAAATTTGGTTCTTATTACCTCAAAATCTGAACCAAAGAAAGAAGAAGAAACAGCTCAAACAAAGGTAAAACAGAGCTGTAAAAGAGAAGGCAGTACTTTAAATTTTCAGATCTTAAGCCTTCCATTTTGATTTAATTTTTCTGCAAAATAAATGTCTATGTGCAGCTTGTCTTTTCTGCCATGGACTAGCATCAAGTAAGATTATTTAATCCTCACTTGAATGCTTTCTAATTTTTTGTTTTAGAATTTAGAGAATAAAAATCTGTTAGACAGTTTAATCCCAACAGATAGTAGAATAGGTAGAGAAGCATCTAAACTCAACTGTTTAATCTGAGTTTAGGGAGAAATAAGGATTAGAAATAGATTAGATTTCCTTCTTTCGAAAGAATAAATGTTGTGAGAGAGTTTGCCAATCCAAGTGCACTCTAAATGAAGAAAAAATGTTAGATCTATAGGATTGGGTAGGTAGAAAGCTTGGTTGATGAAAGATCCATTGTTTTTATGGCTATTAAAATGTTCTCAAAGCAAGATCATCCCAGCAAAATAAAGCAGCCCAATGGATGAGGCAACTGATCAGCCTCCCAGAGAATGCAATTCTGAAGTTCTTGATGCCTTCAAGAAGGCATCATCCCTAAGTGGAGCCACTGTTAGCCACCTATAATATTTGATTATAGCAAAAGGTGGCTAAGAATTTTGAGCCTCCAAAGAACAAATTTTATCACTAAAAATTGTTGGCTCTCGAAGACTCCTCGAAGGCCTCATGCCTCTGTCCAAAATCCTCATTGTTGTTCCCATTTTCGTACTCAAAAATTCTGCTGAAATCATGAGAAGAAACTGCTGCAAAATCATCATTTTTTTCCCTTTCCCTTATTTCAAAATTTGACCTTCATTTTCTCCCTTTTCCCCATGAATTTCCTCTATTTTTCCATGTTTTCCTTTCTTCCCTTCATGAAAATCACCCTTCCATAGTTAAAAACTCATTTTTTAACTATTTCGAAACCCCCCATTCCTTTGAAAATCATGAAAAATTCATAAGAAATACAAGTCTTTTACTATGGACCTAAGCCCCTTGGGCCAAGTCCTAACCACTTCCCCCCACATGCCCACACATTAAAACCAAGCGCTTTAACCTTTTCGGTGCTAATCGCAATCGCAAAAATCCAAAGAACGCAGTCTTTTCCATATTCAAAAGTTCCGATGCGATTGGCTTTGCATCATATAAGTTTCGATGCGAATAGCCTTTTTCATATTTGAAACCCCGATCGTATTATCATTTCATATAACCCTGAGCCCACCCTTGGGTGTTAAGACCTCCTAATATTTTATTCCCGGTCCGCTTTTTTCTTTGTAAAACCCAAAAACCCACTTTTCCAAAGTTTTAACTTAAAAAACTTAAGTCACATGATATTTCAATGGGTTGATTGAAAAGAACCGATCGCACAATTGCAATCGGAGAAATCAAATGGGTAGATTAAAAAGACTCGCATCAAACTTTCGATGCGATTGGGTCATATATGTGTAAACCCTGCTCCCTCCGTTTTGTTCCATATAACCTTCGCCCAGGACCAAGTGTTAAAGACCCCGGGCACTGAATCGCATCGCAAGTTTTCAGAATGGGTAGATTAAAAATACCAGGCCCGATGGCCCGATTGCGATTGGCCCTTTTGTTTTATATTCCCATGGCATATCACATTTTGGAAAAACCAAAGGCCCCGCAGTCGGGTGCCTATCCACTTTATACATTTTTTCCGCCCCGAAGCATAAAAACCTTTGTTTTTATTTTCAAAGTTTGAGTTTTTTATATGTATTATAAAGGTTTTTCCCCAGTTCATCTCCACCATTGATCGACCGCCGATCAAATGGCCAGCGCTCCATCGCATCGGAATCTCCAATCACATCAAAAAAGTTTAATCGCATATGGTTGTTTTGTTTCCCCGACCGGCCTCTCCTCGATTTATTACCCACCGTCGATCTAATCTATAGATCAACGGCCTGCGCTCCATCGCATTGTTTGTTTCCATCGCATCCCCTCATTCTCTACCTCCGATTGCGACTCCCCTGATTCATTTTCCACCGTTGATCTCATTCTTAGATCAATGGCCATCGCTTAATCGCCTCTACCCTCCCGATCGCGCAATCGCATCAGTGATTTTCCTCGCACCCTTTTCCTCCTCCCGCCGATTGCGATTCCCCGATTAGATCCGGACCGTCCACGTGTCCAGATCGGACGGTTCAGGATCTATCCGCTTTATTTCTTCTCCCGCTCTTCTTTTGCCTATTATTTTTCATGTCTCCACCATTGGATGTTTTCATCCAACGGCTACGCTCCTCTCTCGCCTTCTGAAGCAGTTTAACCCAAAATGCAGGATTTCTTAATTGTTTTTTGTTTTGCAGGTGTTTTAATGGTTTTCCATTGTATAATGAAGGAAAGTCGAGGGCCGGGAAATATGTTTTCCGTGCCTTTGAGTTATCAAAATGGAACCACCCACCGGGCTCTATTTTCACGTTTTATCAAATGCTCCATGGGCACCGATACCATAAAAGCCCTGTGTGGCCCTGCACATCGACAAGACACTATTTCATTCAAAAGAACAGTTAAAGAGTATAAGTTTGAAGGCAAAGCATAGCAGATGAAGATTAAAGACAAATCTTGGGAATTATGGCTAAGAATGATTATCAAAAGCCTAATTCCCTGGATTAAAACACCATTAAAGAGAAACATAAGTGTTTGAAAGGCAGAAAAGACCTCCACCATTGTATCTGAGGCAAACTGATTCCTCAGCTACCCTAAACGCCACATATGCCTCAAAGCTTTCAACACAGAGGCCGAAGTTATTGATCAGATGAAGATATTCACCTCCAGCGTTGCCGAGAAGTTACTTCTGCAAGGGAATAAATGCAGAAATATCTGCAGAGTTACTCCACACAGCACGCAGAGCCTCAAAGTCAAATAAGGTTCCCACCGAGTTTAAATTCATAATTGTAAAACATTAATACAGTATTCCACCTGTACACTTCTCCATAGAGCCTCTCAAAAGGCTGGGAAGTCATTTAATCTGTATTAATGATCCTTGAGATCTTTTGTTAGTTCTCACCTCCTCATTCTTCTATAAATACCTCAGTAGAAGATGAGAAACTGTTGGTTGAATACGTTGCTAAGCATTGTTATGTAATTGAGCTGGAAACTTCTGATTGTAAATATTATTCACTGGCCCTTGAAGCTCTAATTGTAATAGATAAGTTAGGCTGAATAGTGAAGATGATTTCTGAACTGAAACACTGGACTTGAAGACTGTAACTGGTTTGACATCAATAACAAGTTGTTTCTTGGGATCCTGGTCTATGTTACTGGTGAAGTGCCCCTTTCTTTGTTATTGTTTTTTCCTTCTATGTATGCCATATTTTTCACTATTCTCTGATAAAGAACAGCATTTACAGAGTTAGGATTTACTATTTATCAGTTCCCTTCTCTAATTGAAAATATTTATCTTAATGTTTTCCTCTTATTTGTTTATTCAATAATGATTTAGTACAGTTTAGGCAGTTAGGAATGCTGGAGTTCCCTCATCCTACTGTTTGCTTTAAACATTGTTCTTGAAAGTTATTTTCCTTATTTTCTTATTAAAGTTAGACTAGAAAGTGATGGTTTTCCCTGTTTCTAGCTTCTATTCTCCAAAGGCAGATTCTGAAAGTTTCCCTTGGTGTTGGCTGAAAGAAGACTAGGTTTAAAAGTACTTTATCTAACCTTAAGTTGCACTTTGTTTTCTCTTATGTGTTTTCATACCTTCTGAAGGTAATTATGTGGATTACTGGATTGTTTTTCAATTAAGCTTCTTTAATACAAACTTGCCCAAGAAGTCAATGGTTAGCCCTGCACTTGGTTGGTTTTAAACAATTAATTAAGAGTCTTTTTCTTGTTTGGACTGACTATAAATCCCTTGTTAAATTATTATCAGTTTCCACCCCTCCAACACTTTATTGTTTTCCATTCCATCATCTCAACTTTCAATGATCTTGTGACATAGATGACTTGCCCCTTGGATCACTTCGATGTTATTGTTCAATTAAATCCTCGTTATGACTCCATAGCCCAATGGACTAAACCGCCGTTATATCTATCTTTTAAACCTAGTTGTTTCATCCACTTTCAACTTTCACCTTGAAACTCTTTGCACTTAGAAATTTCTTCTCAAAATGTGTTCATGCTCAACCATCCAAAAACAAACAAAAAACCTCGCCTTCATAACTAGCCTAATATCATTACCCAAACTTCAAAGACAAATCCATTCGTACTTATTGAGAGATCCCTCTCCGGATTTAGGAGGGCTAGATCCTAGAATCCCAAAGTTGGTTGAAACGATGTTGTTTCTGCAGTTTTAGTCTCACCAGTCTGCTAAAATTACGGATTCATAACAAGCATCATGAGCATGGGACATGCCCGCCTTGTTGAAATTTTGTAAATATGTTGTATATTTTGTCTGCTTGCAGGGGGTCCCTTGGGCCATGGTTATCTCGGAAATGGTAAAGGTGTCAGGAAGTCCAAAAAACACAAAAACCTCTCTCTCTCTCTCTCTCCGCGTACGATACGCGTAAAAGAAACTCCGTAATGTATTTTGGGCTATACGCTCTTCCTAGACCCTCAAACATTAGGGGGAAACCGTTAACATTGGAAAATCATACAAATGTACATCTATATACCAATTCATGCTCTAGGCCTAAGGATTTACAGACAAGAACACATTATGGAATCAAGAAGTATTTAAAATCTCTAAGGTTTTGCGAAAAATCGATTCGAACTAGTCATAAATGTTGAATTGCGCGCTATCCCTTTCAAGAAGAGCGCCTTCGAGTGCCTTTTGGCCCAATAAGTGCGCATTCCCGGAAATGGAAAGTCGCTTTCCGAGACCACACCAAGCAAAGATATTACTCGTGTGAAAGTCGCCTAAGGACAAACACCAACACCTCCTTAGACAACATGTGAGCATTTAAAAGAATATTCAGCACAATGGAATCACATTTCTCCCTTGGGTCACTATCCATCATGTACCAAGGAGGGAAGGATGATTTGAAACTCACCTATATAAACCCGCCAAGAGATGGAGAAATGGTGATCACATTGTTATGCTAGCCAAAGTTTCAAGCAACACCAAAGATTTGGTGACCCTGAGCTAGAGCTAAAGAGGACTCGATAGTCGTCACCCAACATCTTAGTCCACCACACGTAGAGAGAGAGAGAGACTGACGTATAGTGCAGTCAAAGGCAACATCCCGCATCTAGACTCGAGCCACGCTAGGGGCCCTTTGGCAAGTGGGTAAAATTTTCCGTTTCAAAAATTTAATAAGAAAAGAGGCCATCGAGCCATTGTTTGCATTATTATCATTTTGACTCTCTATATGCTTCTGATATTTGCGTTTTAGTTTTAGTTTAACTAGAGCATACTTTAGCATTCTATTTCCATTAAGTTTTATGCTTTTTGAGCTCCCCCAATTTCTCACTGTTACCAATAGTTTAAAGAGTAGACCACACTCTTTAAGTCAGGTGCGATTTCAGACACCCATGCGAAAAAATCCACCACAACAATGGGAATAAGATATATCCCGTATTTTTGACATCCCTCAAAGATTTTCTTTAGGTGGCATAAAATGTGATTTATTTTTTTGAAAACACCATGAAATATTCAAGATACACCACCACGCTACGACCAATCGTACCACAAAATGCGATGTCCATCCCCCATTGAAAGGTTGCACCAACATTAAATAGCCCAAAATGCATTCTTCTCGAATGTGAACGTGTTCCCACTTCGTTCGAAATGTATTTTTTTAAGTATGCCGACCAAAGAACAACAACTCGATGTAACCCAAAAATGTCAAGTAAAGAAAACATTTCGACTCCGACATCGTCTATAACATCTATTCCATCGACAACACATGGTAATTGTCTTTGTTTGAGGCACAATTAAGATTTCAAAATCCACGCACAAGTGTAGCTCTCCTCAGACTTCTTCCTTAACCTAGATTAGACATCCATGTTGAATGTCACACTCGTAAAATGATCCGAGCATCCAATAGCTTCCTCAACTCCTTCTAAATCAAGGCCCAAGCGTGAGATGCACCTCTTCCACAAATTTTGTTAAAAAAAGGCTTGGCCCTTACTTAATTAGGATAACATGTTAGATTAATCGCATGTCGTAAGTTTTGAGCTCATCGTATGTCCACACAAAAACATCTCGTATTGCTTGAATTAGAAGACAAAGGTCCGTCGTCTATGGTGTGCAATAAGTTTCAGATTCAAAAAGTAGATATTTCTCTGCTCCAAGATTGATATGCTCATGCAACATCGTTGAAATGTGGAAGCCACATCGGTCCTCTAAAGCGATTATGCAAGTCATATGACTTTTCTTAGCATACCACTCCCTTCACCATGGGGTTCTCTTTACTTTCTCAAGCTACATCTCGCGATGCTTTATCGTGTCGTATTCACCAAATGCTCGCATATTCGAACACATTAGCGTTCGCCATGAAATGCAATATCTCGCTAGTCATCATTAAAAATGCGTAAATTATTGATATTATTGTGGATAGATGGTTTATAAATAATTTCAATAGAAAAATAATTCAAGCAAAGTGACAACCTAGCAAAGAATATTTTCTAATGCATCCGCAAGCCAAGTACTCCATTCTATGAAAAGATACAATATTAAAAGCTTGGAATTGAGAAATTAAATGCCAAACCTCTTGTTGATAAATTTTCAAATTAGGTGGTACAAAATGTATAGTATTTTGTACCTATCGTACAACGATCTCGCAAGAGTCACCTATTTCTTTAAGAACCCCAACTTTGAGGTCAATGGCCTTCTCAGAAGCCTATGACGAGTGCTTCATATTCCACAATGTTGTTAGTGCACTCGAATTCCAAGTGACTACATCATGTGTTTCTTCTATCATGGGTCTATTAAAACACAACCAACTCAGAAAGTGCTCATGTGTCTTAGAACCATCAAAATACAAAGTCCAAAACATCATATATACAAGAAATATGCCACAGTTAGCATCGCTACTATCTACCGTACAAAGGTCATTTTCACCGCCTGGACTAGGAAGGAGTTCCAACCGTGTGTCTAGTGGGACAGGGGAAGGCTAAGCAAGGTATCACCCTAGGCTAGTCTCCTGGGCATACCCCCCCAAAAATAAGATCCGTGAAATCAACCGGCTTGTGTTTTCCCCCAAAGGGTGTGACGGTGCTTCATGTAAGGCTCGATTCCATTCGGATCCGTTATTCCTACCCTTATACTTGTCATAAATGTGACTAGTTGGTAGAAAAATTCCCTTGTAATTTGTTGACTTACTTCTAGTTACCAATACATTGTAGGCTTCCTAGATGTCCACAATTACTATGTTTATGTAGTAAGGAATCTGTTGATTAGATGATAGATGAATAAGCACATTTCTAAGTTAACCAATATCTCGCATAAGAGCTCATTCAACCGAATAATATGTGCATCTCGCCTATCAAATTTAGCATTGATTTTCTTAGCTATGGGAAATAGCATTAAATTTACGTATTCACCGTGATCAACTAAGAAATCGTGTAAATTGTAATTAAAAAGTTCAAACGTCAATAAAAATGAAGGGTTAAGTGTGTTTTCTTCTAATTTTAGTGCATTAATAATGGATTCCATGGGACCAAGACTTACAATATCCCTTCAACGGCTGAAGCATTATCACCTAGGGAATATTGATCACAGCTCGCACAAGCAACTATCGTTGGCTTGCAATCCTCAGAAGCTCGAAGATTGAAATATTAACGCTAGCTTTCTTCATGTCTTCAACTATATTATAATCAAGCGAACGTAGCATCACCGAAGTATCCGGAGAAGTGAATTTATCCGATACTTCTAGAATGGTTGAATTTATTTTACCATTGGCGGAAGTATTTTTCGTTGTAGCAAATATTTGACTTATTATGAGTGTTTTGGCTGAGTTGACAAAAGCGTATGATATTCCTTAAAAACTCGTTCTTTCAATTTATTCCTCGTCAACTCTGTTCAAAAACCTACTTCTCAAGGCTTCTCAACTTATATCAACCATTCTTCTTTTCGATCCGGTCCTCACTCGTTGACAATTCTTTGATAATTTTCTTCTAACTTCAAATACACAACTCGAAGCATTCACTATGTTCCCAACACTCGCATTTTCTTTAGCCGCAACCGTTTCTTCCTTTTCATTCGTTGGCTCGCCTTGCTCATATAAAAGTATCATGTCAATGATATGTGCAACCATAGAATTCATTTTGTGATTCAATTATGGGAATGTATTTTTTGAATGATATTCTTGATGAAAAAACAATATAGTTCCATTCCCATGCTCTCGACATTCAACACGATGTTCAAGCTTTGTGCGTACTTACCGAAGCATCGTTATTGTTGTCAGTCAGGGTAGCCCTTTCACAAAGTTGAATTTTTGGGGCTTATTTTTTTTATGGTCTCACTCGACCTATGTTTTAACTCGCCAACTCATTGGACATATACTTGATGGTCCCCGGGTCAAGCTTTCAAGACTAGTGGCTTCTTTATCCTTGGCCTTACTTGAAGAGGCCTCGAGACCTTTTACTCGTGTCCTTGGAATCTTTCGATGATTCATCACCAAAAATGAATCCAATTGCGCTCAAGTCCTTTTTGAACTACAATGGATTCTTTGTAACTATCAACTAAATTTTCTTTCATAGTTCTCTTGACGAACTACGCAATGCTTGTTGGGTAAGGCAAAAGTGTAATAATAAATAGTGATGGAGTCACGAGGTTTCGTATTCGTTAGGAAATTTGTTCAATATGTGACGAACATATCATTAAAATATTTTCCTTTTCTTTTCTTCTCCATCTTTAGATCGCCCATCTCTCTTAGTAGCATGGTTGGGGTCGGTGAAATTTTCAAGGAACAACTTTTTAAAAGTCCCTTCCAATTCTAGATTTAGTTTGGAGTGAAGATCATGGTACCATATAATCTCTACCATCTAAGGTACAAGGAAAAAGTATACCCGTAACATCATCATAACATACCTCGAGAATTTGTGTAGGTATAAGTTGTCCAAATGGTATTCCACTTTGACTACTTTGTCAATGCGTCATACTTTGTTAGCAACTTTTTCCGAGTGTCTCGACATCTTGTGTAAAAAACCTAGTAGAGAAAGTGGGCCCCGAGACATCTCTAATTTTTCTCCTCCTCCTCTTATTTAGAATACAGACATCTTTCTCCTCCTATTTGTAAATTCCTAACCCATGGAAAGTGCCGTATGAGAAAGTACAACATTGTCTCCGCTACCTCCGTTAAAGGATGGAGGCTACTTCCGGTTTCTCTACATTTTTTGCGCTCGCTAACTCTTCAAGGTTGGCAAGAACCGTGTAAATATTCAACCGTAGAGATTCATTATCCCAAAGAGGGAGTGGTTTTATTCTTTTCTTGCAAAATAAGGAAGATTATGGCATCAGGGATCAATGTTAGTCCTCATATCACTAGTATAGCCCTCTATTATTGTTAGTGTAAACCCCTTTATTGTTATTATTGCATTCTTGTAACCCCCATTTTGTTATTATTGTGCCCTAAATTATTATTAGGTCGGCTAGGATTACCGTGGCTCACTAGGATTACATTAGTGGCCCCATGGACTCCTATATATAGAAAGGAGGTTTTGTGAATTGTATGATCCAAGAATTGTTCATTCATGTAATGTATTGAAGCCTTCAAGTGGCTTATTTCTACAGCGACATTCTCTTTTCTTCTCTTTTTGAGTTAAGTTACACAACATTTGGTATCGCAGCTTGGGATTCTAGGGAGCCATTGCCCAAAACAGGTCATCATGGCATTTTCGCTATAATTTTTTTTCTACGAAGTTTCAGAAGCTGAAATTTTTCGAGTGCGAAGCGGAAATCCTGAGGAAGCTTGTCTAAAAATTTCAGAGCTTGGTTCGAAATATTTTCGGAGATATCGTCTGTGGAAGTTAGGTCTTTTTTCAAGCTCCTAAACAGGTCATCGTGGCATGTTCGCTATAAAAAGTTTCTGATGAAGGTTCGAATCTGGAAATTCGCATGGTGTGAAGCTGAAATCCCGAGGAAATTCAGAAAAAATTTTAGAGCTGGGTTCGCAATATTTTTCGAGATATGATCTGTGGAAGGTAGTGCTTTTTCTTTGTGCTCCCGAATACCCCTGCAAGAGGTGATCGTGGGAAAAGTTCAATAATTCTCTCTAGGCGAAGGATTTGAGGTCGTAAAAATTGGTCGCAAGTACACCTGACCGTAGTTTTGACATCAATTTCGAGACAAAGGGACAGCCAAAGGACATGGCAAGTCCGCTGTTCGCTCTACCGAACCACCTAATTAGATCATCAGGAGATTGACACAAATTTTCTGGAGAATCCAAATTAGGGTCGACCATGGCATTTGAGTAAAGCCCAAAGGGATACTGTTTGTTGAATTTCAGATATCGAAGATTTTCAATTGCTGCAGATAATTCAATTTCAATACGAGCTCCTGAAAGCTAGTAAAAGGTGTGGCTTTTTTTTTTTCCGAATTACATAAGTCTTATTTGGAAGAATCAAGTTGAATTGATTCTGCGAAACTTGCATAGACACTGACATTGGATTTTAAATGGCTCTGCAAGAATTCAACACCATTAAGCCTTCGAAGGCTCTACTATGACTCATGAAGATGAAGAATTGCAACATGATCTATCAAAATTACAAGAGCAACGCTAAATAGCTTTTCACTTCTCGCAAAGAGCAACAAAAAATGAAATGGAAGTTTTAAAGGAAAGGCATGGAAGTGAAGATGGATGGTTTGAAGAAAGGCATGGAAGCTAAAATGGATGCATGGAAGCTAAGATGGATGACATGAAAGACAACATGGAAAACATGAAGAGTGATTCCGTTAAAAGACATATGGAAGGCTCAATGACAAGCTTAAACCGTAATGATTTCTAATGGCGGAAATAGTAGAGAAGAACCTCATGATGAGAACAAAAATAAATGTTAATCATGATTTCTTAAACTCGAATGTCAAGTGAATCCACCATATATTCCTGAAAATGGATAAGGTAAAGTTTGATGGAAAGGATCCTAAGAATATGATACGCATATGGAGTAATATTTTGATTCCTCATAATGCAAAACACACAAAAGGTAATGCATTGCAACTTTACATTTAGAACAAAATACACTAGCAGTATCAATGGCTTTGAATTTTAAAAAAATTGTCACTTGGTCAATTTTGCTGAGTGAAATGATAGCACACAGAGGATACAAAGAGCACAGACTCTTCTTTACCCAATTGATAAATCTCAAACAAAAGGGTTTAGTGGGCAAAGACATCGAGACTTCCAAAAAAATGGACAAGGGTAACCCATATCTCCGTAGGGACACAAAGATTGATCTCTCTCAGCACTTTAAAGATAATCCAACATGAAGTTCACATGGAACCTCGATTCATTGGAGAAGGCATTCAGTTAAAAGAAAAGTTGAATGTAAAATTATGGCGACAAGGAAGCTACCACTCAATTTTATAAAGAAGGAAGTATACACGCTCAGATTTCCACAACCTACAAGGCTGACACCACAAACAATGGAACAGAAAAGAGGGAAAAAGGAAGCCAAGGTTGCCAGATAGAAAATACACTAAAGGTCATAAGTGTGTCGAGAAGAATATTTCACATATATTGTGAAGAAGAAGAAGAAAATGAACAAGAAGAGGATATACACCAGAAACCACTCTGGAAGAGGAAGAAATGGAACCCAACTACACTCTGTAATGCACCGGCAGAAATTACCACTCCTCAAACTCTCAAGATTAGAAGGACATATAAAGAAGAAAAGGGTAATAGTGTTGATTGATTCAGGTAGCACCCATAATTTATTCATTATAAGGTAGCCAAGGAATTAAATTGTTTCCTATACCCAGCACCAGAATGTCAAGTGATGGTTGCAAATGGAGGAACTATAAATTGTTCTGGAAAATGCCATAATATCAAGCTAACCATGGGGGAATATGTATTGACTAGTCCAATGCTTTCCATTCCTATGGGAGGTGCCGATGTTGTACTAGGAGTACAATGGTTACAATCTTTGGGGACGGTAGCTTTTAATTTTCAAGAACTTTTCTTGAAATTTTTTTCAGAAGGAAAGGAAGTCGAATTACTGGGTATTGCGGGGAAGCCAGGAAGGATAATAAGCTCTAATGTCATGACAAAGCTTCTAAAGAAAGAACAGCGAGGCGTAATTGCACAATTATGCTCACTAAAAGTTCCAACATCAAAATCATCTATTTCTGCAGATCTCCAACAAGTCTTGGACAATTATTCCAAGGTGTTTGAAACTCCCAAAGGACTCCCACCTATTCGTGATCATGATCATGCTATTCATTTGATTCCAGGAAGTGTTCCTCCAAACATCAGGCCTTATAGATATCCTTACTTCCAAAGAGCGAAATTGAACGTATGATTGCAGAAATGTTAGAGGTGGGTATAATTCAACCTAGTCAAAGTTCTTTCTCTGCTCCTGTAGTATTGGTACACAAGAAGGATGGATCATGGTGAATGTGTCCAGATTATAGGGAGCTCAATAAGCTCACCATTAAAGACAAATTTCCCATTCCCGTGATTGATGAATTATTGGATGAATTACATGGAGCAATTTATTTTACCAAGTTGGATCTTCGTTCAGGATATCATCAAATTAGAATGAAGACTCAAGATATTCCAAAAACAGCATTTCGAACTCATGAGGGTCATTATGAATTTTTGGTCATGCCTTTTGGCCTTACCAATGCACCTTCTACATTTCAAGGGCTGATGAATTCCATTTTCAAACCCTTCCTTAGAAAATTTGTGCTAGTATTTTTTGATGATATACTAATCTACAGCAGGTCTTGGAAGGATCATGTTGAACATGTTGACAGTGTGCTCAAACTATTGCAGGAGAAACAATTATATGCAAAAAAGTCCAAATGTTTCTTTGGAGTACAAGAGGTGGAATATCTGGGTCATATTGTATCTCACGAGGGTGTTGAAGTAGACCCTAACAAAATTAAAGCCATTAAGGAATGGAAAGTTCCCACAACCATAAAGCAGTTGCGAGGATTTCTCGGGTTAACAGGGTATTATCGCAAGTTTGTTAAGAATTATGGGAGAATAGCAGCACCTCTAACAACGTTATTGAAGAAAGATGCATTTTCATGGACTCCTGAAGCAACTAAGGCCTTTGAACATCTTAAAGAGGCAATGTGCCTAGCACTGGTCTTAGCTACGCCAGACTTCACAAAAACCTTTATTGTGGAATGTGATGCCTCAGAAAATGGAATTGGTGCAGTTTTAATGTAGGAAGGAAGACCCATTGCTTTTGAAAGTTGTCCAATCAAAGGAAAGTATTTACAAAAACCTATTTATGAGAAGGAAATGTTAGCAATACTGCATGCACTAAAGAAATGGCGAACTTACCTAATGGGAAGACACTTCAAGGTAAAAATCGATCATGATAGTCTTAAACACTTTTTGGAACAAAGACTATCTTCAGAAGAGCAGCAAAAATGGGTCACAAAGATGTTGGGTTATGACTTTGAAATAATATACAAAAAAGGAAAGTTGAATGTTGTTGCAGATGCACTCTCAAGAAAGAATGAAGAGGTGGAAGCATTGCTTTGTGCCATTTCTATTATCCAACCAGATTGGATAACTGAAGCAAGAGATGAATGGAAGAAGGACAAATATGTATGGATACTCATTCAAAAGTTGCAGCAAGATTCTAGTACATCTGATACATTTAGTTGGAAAAATGATTCCTTATGGTACAAAGATCGCTTATATCTTTGTAAGAATTCCCAACTAAAACAAAAGATTCTTTTGAAATTGCACACTTCTCCTTTAGGAGGACACTCAGGATTTTTAAAACTTACCACAGGGTGAAGAAAGAATTTTTTTGGGATGGCCTTAAATCTGATATTCGAAAGTTTGTGGCGGAATGTTTGGTTTGCCAGCAGAATAAAGTGGAAACAATTAAGACCCCAGGACTTCTACAACCTTTATCCATTCCAAGTCAACGTTGGGAGGAGATTTCAATGGATTTTATCACAGGTTTACTTAAGTCCGAAGGAAAGAGTGTCATCATGGTGGTAGTTGATAGACTTACCAAGTATGCACACTTTTGTGCATTATCTCATCCATTTAAAGCAAGTACAGTTGCTACTACATTTATGGACAGTATTCAAAAGCTACATGGAAGCCCAAGGGTTATTGTGAGCGACAGAGATCCCATTTTTACTGGAAATTTTTGGACGGAGTTATTTTCTTGTTTGGGTACTCAATTAGCTCATAGCTCATCTTATCATCCTCAATCTGATGGTCAAACTGAGATAGTAAATAAATGTTTGAAGGATATCTTCGTTGTTTTGTATTTGATAAACAAACACAATGGGTCAAGTGGTTACCTCTCGCTGAATGGTGGTATAACACTTCCTTCCATACTGCAGCAAAAATGACCCCATTTATGGCACTCTATGGATATCATCCACCATCGATCACATCATCTTTAAGGGAAAATTCGAAGGTTCAAGCAGTGGAAGATCACATCGAGCATCAGCAAGAAGTTCTCCAACTCTTAAAGGATAACCTGAATTTGGTACAAAATCGAATGAAACAACAGGCAGATCAACATCGTAGCGAGAGAAGTTTTGATGTAGGAGATTGGGTATTTTTACGGCTACAACCATACAAACAAATGTCCCTCAAGCAAGCAAAGAAGTATAATAAATTATCGCCAAAGTACTATGGTCATTACAAGGTGTTGCAAAAGATTGGTACTATGGCATACAAATTGGAGCTTCCTGCTTCTTCGCGAGTACATCCAGTTTTCCATGTTTCATGCTTAAAGAAGGTTATAGGTGAAAATCTTCCAGTTCAAACAGTATTGCCAGAACTTGATGGGGAAGGGGAAATCATATTGGAACCTGAAGCAGTCATGGAAAAAAGAACTCGACAACTACGGAATCGATCAATTTCAGAGTATCTCATCAAGTGGAAGAACTTACCCACTGAAGATTCTACATGGGAGGATGAGAATTTTATACAAAAGCACCCAGAGCTACTCAAGCGTTGAGGACAACACTTTCTTTGAAGGAGAGGGGCATGTTAGGTCCCTATATTACTAGTATAGTCCCTTATTGTTGTTAGTGTAACCCCCTTATTGTTATTATTGTACCCTTGTAACTCCCATTTTGTTATTATTGTGCCCTTAAATTATTATTGTTAGGTCGGCTAGGATTACATTGTGGCCCACTAGGATTACATTATGGCCCCATGGACTCCTATATATAGAAAGGCGGTTTTGTAAATTGGATCATCCAAGAATTGTTCATTTATGTAATGTATTGGAGGTTGCCCCTCGAAGTGGCTCATTTCTAAGGCGTTGATATCTCTTTTCTTCTATTTTTGACACTGCCAACAACAATTTATCGCCCATATGTTGAAAACTACCCCTCCTTTCTAGCGCTAGAAATGTCGATAGTGATGGACCTACCAACATTCAAAGGGGTATCCCCGATATGTGGTCCCAATCAGACCTCACACTATTTGGGATAGCCCCATTCAAAATATGACCCGATTATCGTGTCTTAATTGTTTTCCATGGCTCTAACTACTAGCAAGACAGAGGATAACATAAGTTCCTTATAAAATCAAGTGAGTGTGCCTAGTGAGTGTTTAGTTTTAGGTGTGTCAAGGTTATTCTACCACGGAGGGAAAATAAAGTGAGACTCTAAGAGAGAGGTAATAGTACCACCCTAGTAGACACACACACACATAAAAAAGGCTCGTCAAACATTCAGCGGAATAGTCCACAAATATGTGATGGTCATTGAAACCATTACAACACATTCTCAATATGATAAGCACTAAAATAATTGAAATGTTTCAACTACTTTAGTACACATTAAAACAAACATGAATCAAAAAAATTCACATAACAGTATTATAGATATTCATTATCCATGCATGAAGAACGTGTTGGCTATCAGGCTTCATATATTAAGTAAAATTCCCAAGACACATGTATACAAAAAACACCACTAGCTCTAACAATGGAGCGTTAGAGCCACTACTTGCTTGCCAAATGAACTAGCTTGTCTCTCTAATGCCTTGTTGGAGGAGCCAAGATGAAAATTCCTTTTCTTGTACAATGAAGGTGTATATATAACCAATGGGGTGGTCCTTAACCTCTGTTGTGACTCTTTGACTACCTTCATGACTATTTTCTTTTACATGACTCTTAATATTTTGTACATGTCTTTTGGACTTCCACTTTACAATACATTTTCTAATAAGAATTTGCATAATCCATAAAAATTATGTGGCATATGATGAGTCATGACATGACATGACATGACACTGACAAGATGGAATGCATGATGAAATGGCAATGTCAAGCCATTATTTTTTGTTTTTGTTGTGTGTCTTCTTGAGAATGAGCTCTTTTCCACCTCCATATGACTTAAAGATGAGGAGTTTTTAGTGTTATCAAACCTTGAGATGTGGTCACAAACAAATGTCCCTTTTATTTCTCCTAATTGATCAACATGCACCTTCAACTACAGAGGTTTCTTCTAACATGTCCTCCTTCTCCATCTCCCTCTTCATCATCTTGCCATAGCATGATACAATACATGAATTTTCAATTCACTCATGACAAGATGACATCAATACGATAAACCACTAGTCTATGATGTTGCATGATGATCCATTGACTGAGTCAAAACCAGGTGGAAGACTAAGGGAGAGGCCCAGTTAATTCACAATTGCGTAGCTTAGGAATTCAATGGTCAAGCTTGAGCCTTGAGACTTCACAATGCATATTTTAGGCTAGACTGTGCAATAATATTGCATAGTTGGGGAGCTCAGGGATCCAAGCTGAGGGCTTGAGCACTGATTTTTCCCATTGCATAATTATGGAAAGAAGAGGATTCTAGGTGATTTTGCAATTGTGTATTTTAGGAGGTTGGGGCTGAGGTGTGAGCCTTGAGACTATGAAATGCATAGTTCTTACTCGGAAAGAGAGAGAAATTGAACAGTTTTGGAGGTCAGAGGCTCAATTTGAGTATTTTGATTGTGAAGTGCACAATCCAAGAAGGAAAGAATGGCAAATTGCACAGTTCCAATAGGAAGGGCTGCAACTATAGGGCTGAGACTGCGCAATGTGTAGTTCAAGAGGGATGGATGAGACTAGGTTGCTTAGTCAGGAAGTTTTCCAGATTTAATTAAGTGTGGGATCCATGCAGCTGATGTGAAAAGTGACAACACTTGATTGTGATCAAAAAATTAGAAAACTTGTTGACACAATGTAGATCACCCAGCAAACATAAAAAACATACTTCCCTCAGTGTGACAAAATTGCGATAGCTTGCAACAAGTGTGACACCAAAGCTACACTTTGTGATGACCGTGACGACACTTGTGCGACAATACTTGAAACTTTGGAAATGAGTCTGGCATATGTTTACAAGTTAATACCAACTCATTTACACAAATATTACCTCTTGAAACCACCAGAACTAACTTTTTGGCAATCTGAAACATTCCACATGCCAAAATACGACACTATGATTTCCTTGCAAATGGGACAAAAACACTTAGATAAAACATACGCAATAAGTCATAATTCTTGCAACGACAATATGCAAGGTCAAGGTAGGCTCTAAAATTTGATTTTAGGCAAGAATTTTGGAGGGTGTTGTAGCAACGACAATAAAACCCTAGGGGGAAACCTGCAAACATATTAGTCATCATCCTTTTCTGTCTACCTATTGTAGCCTCAACAACACCCTCCAAAATTTGGTCCCTTTTTAAAATTTCGGAACCCCTGGTCTCTTGATAAACATAAATCTAACGCGGCCTTGGCCTAGAGCCTCAAGAGAAGGTCTTTCCATACATTATCCCTTCAAAGCCTATCCAGGCTTTGGTCTCTTAGTAGTCATTCACATAGTCGCAAAGTCGTGAAACTCATAAAACCCAGGACTGTGCGACTATGCGACCGTGCGACCCCTAGGTCGCGAAGTCATGAGGTCGCCGTTTGGTCTAAATCTTAAAATTCGTGACCATGCAACCATGCGACCTTGCGACCCCCAAGTTGCAAAGTCGCAAGGTCACGAGGTCACACATCCCTTAAACAACCCTGATCTATGACCTTGTGACCTGCATTAATTAACGGCACATGCGATCCCTTTGTAAATAAAAGGGTCGTGTAGGTTGCATTCGACCTGTGTGATGGAATGAGTAATGCCTCTGACAAGCCAGCTAGAGTGCATTTTTTCTCGGGTAAGTTGCCTAATCCTCTGATTTTTTCCTTTTTGGTTAGATTGTTGCCAATCCTGTCCTTGCCCCTCACCTATTTATCCTTGCCTTTACCTCATCCGAGCTTCCCATCAGTCCTGGACAGAGTCTACCTTGCCCCCCTCATGGCATATTCCTTCCTATGTTCTTCTCTAAAGCCTTTCTTCTCCCAGTCTACCTCCGCCACCCTTCCTAACTACTTGGGGAAACCTTAAGAACCCAATTTGTCTAGTCCTCTCGATGTTTTTTACCTTCCTTACCTTTCATCAATACGTAATCTCTCAAAGAAGCCCTAACACGACCCCGTGACCTCGCGACCCTTTGACTCCATGACCTCATGACCCAGTGACTCGGTCGCTAAGTCGCAAGGCCGCCTGGTCGCTCATAACCAATCATTGGCCACCATCGTGACCTAGCGACCCAGTGACCTCACGACCTAGTCGCAAGTTGCGAAGTCACCAAGTCGCTTTTCCCATAATTCCGACCCAAGCGCTACCTTGTGACCTTGCGACCTAGTCGCCAAGTCACAAAGTCTCCATTCCTTGAAAGTGTACATCAATGTGACCTAGCGACCTAGTGACCTGGTCACAAAGTTGCAAAGTTGCAGGTCTATCCATTTCCTCGGGTAATAGTTAGTAGAGGTAGCTGCAACCTAAGCATATTTATAATTATGCCTTTTTTCTTATCGTGGGACTATTTCATGAATATTCCAAGGAACATCGCAGCCGACCTCGAGTGTGTGTCCATATCTTCAGGCTCAAGCGATATGGGCCCCCTAGCAGTTCGAAATAGAAAAAAGAGTCCCAAAATAAGAATCTCAGAAGAATAAATGCCTCCTTCACCTCCCCCTATCTATGGAGACATTGCTTGTGTGTTCAGGAAAGGGGATAATATGAGTTGGTATCAGGTATACCAGGAGTTCATGAAGCCCGAGTTTCTAAAATATCTCTCAGACCGGCAGGTGTATATTCAGGTCAAGACATCCAAGCTCCACTATGCCGATGCCCATCCACCCATATTTCCATGTGCAGATATTATCAAATGGATCATACAAAAGGTCGACTCTAGAATCTGGGTCATTCGAGATCATTCAGGGAAATCATTTGCTAATTTGAAGGGGCACGATGCGAAAGTCTAATATGCACTCCCCACCCGAGAGAAAAATTTCAACGTCAAATGGGATACCACTAATGCAGTTCCCATACCAGAGACCTTGAGGGGATGGTGGGAGGACCCAGAAAATTTCAAGTTTAGGAAAGATTATGAATATAAAATAGAGGGCCTCAAGAGAGTCTACAAATTGGTGGCCGCAATGATGGGTAGGATGTATGGTCGACCAGATGCCACTACTTTTAATGGTACTTGGGTCTCTCTCATGTACGTTGTCACTACATATGGCACCTGCTTCAACTAGGCCAACCTAATAGTAGCAGCCCTCAGGTTGAACATATCATCGGCACAAGCACCCGATGAAGGGTGTTCATTCGAATTTTATATGGCTTCCTACCTATTGGATGTGGTATGTGCAAGATGTCAATTTACCGGATGGCCTCATAACTGGGATGCAAAGCATGGAGGACCGATACATAAAGAGTTAGAGGTGTTTTGGGCCTCCAAGTACAAACAATATATGGAGTCGATCTCGCACCATTTCATTCTTGCACTTTACAAGAAATTGTTCAGCACAGATGCCCCATGCATGTCCAGGAAAGCCATGCAAAAAAATAACCCGAGTGGCTAGCTGGTTTCCCATCACACACAATACTTTCATTAGGGTCTTCGGGTAATTCAAGGCACCTCATGCACTGCCCGAGTTCATCACTGATAAACTACTCCTGCAAGAATTTTTCTACCAGATGACAGCTAAGCGTTCTAAGGTCCTCACCAAGAACAAGAAAACGCCATGGCCTACTCTCCCGCTTACTATAGGAGCATATACGGATAGGGATTTCAAGGAAGTAGCAGCGAATGCTGAAGAAACCAAGGGATTTCATTTTCTACCCTTAACACATAGATCATATGATTGTGAAAGGATCGTTCCTACACATTGCAAAAGTGCCAAATTCAAATGGAATTACTAGAACATGGAATGCCCTGTTGAAGAAAAAACTAGGAACTGGTATAACAAGGATATGGAGGTTGCGCCAGAATAATCAACTAATCAAGAAGGGTAGGGGGATCAAACCGTGGAAGAAAGGGGTGACACGCTAGGAGGAGCCTCATCTTCCAAATCCAAAAAGCCAAGGACTGATACAAGTAGTAGTATCTCTAAACAACAGCAGGAAAAAATAAGCGTAGAAGCCAAGGCACAGCAAGAGGTTGAGAAGAAGGCAAAAATAAGAAGAAGTTAAAAGGGCCCAAGACACCCTCATATGTCAGTAGGAAGAAGACAAACAAAATAAGCAGGTAGAAGAAGCCCACTTGAAAAAAGAGGAAGAGGAACACAAGAGAAAGGAAGAATAATAGAGGAAAGAGGCTGAGCGCAAGTTAAAATAAGAACAGGATAAGGAAGAGGCTGAGGAGAGAAGGAAGGAGCAAGAAAGCCATAAATCATTGGAATATTCTTCCAAAGAAGCAGGGGGAAGCAAGGCACCACCCCCAGAGACAGGGGAACAGACAGAGTTGCCACACATTGATGTACCTCAGACAACCCCTATGATGAATGTGTGTTTTCCTCTCTTAGACCTTGGCACCTCTGAGGAGCAAGAAGATGAGGTCTTGGATCTGATAAGGCTAGCCTATGACCAGTTCACACACAAGATCAAGCAAGAGAAAAGGAAATTCCTCACTGGAACCCAGTCACACCTCTCACAGCCACAACATAAAAGGACATAATCTCTGACACCATGAATAATCCTATTATGATTGCATCAGCAGGGACCGCCTTTATGGTAGCCACAGAAGAAAATGTCAACAGAATGGGTAGAGAGATTTTCTCTCTACATGTTAGGTCCCTATATCACTAGTATAGTCCTTTATTATTGTTATTGTAAACCCCTTATTGTTATTATTGTACCCTTGTAACCCCCATTTTTTTATTATTGTGCCCTTAAATTATTATTGTTAGGTCAGCTAGGATTACATTGTGGCCCACTAGGGTTACATTATGGCCCCATGGACTCCTATATATAGAAAGGAGGTTTTGTGAATTGTATCATCCAAGAATTTTTAACTTCATGTAATGTATTGGAGGTTTCCCCCTTGAAGTGGCTTATTTCTAAGGTGTTGACATCTCTTTTCTTCTCTTTTTGGAGCTGGTTTCCCAACATTTGGTATCAGAGATTTGGATTCTAGGGTTTCGCTGCTCCAAACAGGGCATCGTGGAATTTTCGCTATAACTTGTTTTCTATGAAGTTTCAGAAGCTGAAATTTTTAGGGTACGAAGCTGAAATCCTGAGGAATATTTTCTAAAAATTTCAGAGCTTGTTTCGCAATATTTTGGGAGATATGATCTATGGAAGGTAGTGCTTTTTCAGGCTCCCGAATTTCATCTCAAAAAGGTGATAGTGGGAAAATTTCAATAACTCTCTCTCTGAGCATCAGATTGGAGTGCCGTAAAAATTGGTCGCAAGTAAATGAACTGCAGTTTCTTGGCTATCAATTTCAGAGGCAAAGGACGAAACAGTGACACATGGAAAGTCGTACAAGTTCGCTATACTGAACCAGTCCATAATTAGGTCATTGTGGGAGATTGGACACAACTTTGTCTTGGAGAATCCAAATCAAGTCAGACCTGTGGCATTTAAAAGAGAATTCATAGGGCTACTTCAGTGCTTAATTTCAGATATTGAAGAGCCGCAATCATAGAGATAATACAATTTTAATATCGAGCTCCTCAAAAGCAAGTAAAAGGTGTGTATTTTTTTTCCGAATTGCATAAGTCTTGTTTGAAGAATCAAGTTGAATTGATTGCAAGGGAATATTGTAGAATAGATATCAGTATTGGATTATAAAATGGCCCTTAAAAATAATTCAACACCCATTAAGCCTTTGGAAAGCTCTACTATGACTCATGAAGATGAAGAATGGCAACATAACATATCAAAATTACAAGAGCAAGTGCAAAAAAATTTGCTCTCGCAAACAGAAACAAAAAATCACATGGAAGTTTTGAAGAAAGGCGTGGAAGCTAAGATTGATGGCATGGAGGCTGGCATGGAATCTAAGATGGATGACATGGAAGCTAAGATCGATGAGAAAATGGAAAACATGAAGAATTTTCTAAAAGCAGACATGGAAGGTTTGACAAATTTGATACAAGAAAGGTTTCCTAATGGTGAAAAGATAGTAGAAGAACCTCATGATGAGAACAAAATAAATGTTAATTGTGATTTCATAAACTCTAATGTTGGCGGGAAGAACCACCATATTCCAAAGATGGATATGAAGAAGTTTGATGGAAAGGATCCTGTAACATGGATACTACAGATGGAGCAATATTTTGATCTCCATAACGTGCAAAACACACAAAAGGTACGCATTGCAACTTTACATTTAGAACAAAATACATTTGGATGGTATCAATGGCTTTGCTCCCGTAAAAAAATTGTCACTTGGTCAATTTTTACGGAGGAAATGATAGCACATTATGAGGATACAAAGAGCAACACCTTCTTTAGCGAATTGATAAATCTCAAACAAAAGGGTTTAGTGGGGCAGCACATTGAGGACTTCCAAAAATTGAATATAAGGGTAACTGATATTCCAGAGGAACACAGGATTGATCTCTTCATAGGCACTTTAAAGGATAACATCCAACATGAAGTTCGCGTTTTGGAACCTGATTCATTGGAGAAGGCATTCGGGTTGGCAAGAAAAGTTGAATGTAAAATTATGGCGACAAGGAAGCCTACCACTCAATTCTATAAAGAAGGAAGTGTTGCTACGCCTAGATTTCCACAACCTACAAGGTTGACACCACAAAAATTGGAAGAAAAAAGAGCAAAAAGGATTTGCTACAGTTGTGATAGGAAATACACTAAAGGTCATAAGTGTGCTGAAAAGAAATTATTTTACATAGATTGTGAAGAAGAAGAAGAAAATGAACAAGAAGAGGATATACACCAAGAACCGGCCCTAAAAGAGGAAGAAATGAATCTAACCATATCATGTAATGCACTGGCAGAAATTACCACTCCTCAAACTCTCAAGATAGAAGGACAGATCAAGAAGAAAAAGGTAATAGTGTTGATTGATTCAGGTAGCACCCATAATTTTATTCGTTGTAAGGTAGCCAAGGAATTAAATTGTTTCCTATACCCAGCACCAGAATGCCAAGTGATGGTTGCAAATGGAGGAACTATAAATTTCTCTGGGAAATGCCATAATATCAAGCTAACCATGGGGGAATATGTATTGACTAGTCCAATTCTTTCCATTCCTATGGGAGGTGTTGATGTTGTACTGGGAGTACAATGGTTACAATCTTTGGGGATGGTAGCTTTTAATTTTCAAGAACTTTTCTTGAATTTTTTTTCAGAAGGAAAGGAAGTTGAATTACAAGGTATTATAGGGAAGCTAGGAAGGATAATAAGCTCTAATGTCATGAAAAAGCTTCTAAAGAAATAACAACGAGGCGTAATTGCACAATTATGCTCACTAGAATTTCCAACATCAAAATCATCTATTCCTACAGATCTCCAACAAGTATTGGACAATCATTCCAAGGTTTTTGAAACTCCCAAAGGACTCCCACCTATTCGTGATCATGATCATGCTATTCATTTGATTCCAGGAAGTGTTCCTCCAAACATCAGGCCTTATAAATATCCTTACGTCCAAAAGAGCGAAATTGAACGGATGATTGCAGAAATGTTAGAGGCGGGTATAATTCAACCTAGTCAAAGTTCTTTCTCTGCTCCTATAGTATTGGTACACAATAAGGATGGATCATGGTGAATGTGTCTGGATTATAGGGAGCTCAATAAGCTCACCATTAAAGATAAATTTCCCATTCCTGTGATTGATGAATTATTGGATGAATTACATGGAGCAATTTATTTTACCAAGTTGGATCTTCGTTCAGGATATCATCAAATTAGAATGAAGACTGAAGATATTCCAAAAACAACATTTGAACTCATGAGGGTCATTATGAATTTTTGGTCATGCCTTTTTGGCCTTACCAATGCACCTTCTACATTTCAAGGGTTGATGAATTCCATTTTCAAACCCTTCCTTAGAAAATTTGTGCTAGTATTTTTTGATGATATACTAATCTATAGCAGGTCTTGGAAGGATCATGTTGAATATGTTGACAGGGTGCTCAAACTATTGCAGGAGAAACAATTATATGCAAAAATATCCAAATGTTTCTTTGGAGTACAAGAGGTGGAATATCTGGGTCATATTGTATCTCACGAGGGTGTTAAAGTAGACCCTAACAAAATTAAAGCCATTAAGGAATGGAAAGTCCCCACAACCATAAAACAGTTGCGAGGATTTCTCGGGTTAACAGGGTATTATTGCAAGTTTGTTAAGAATTATGGGAGAATAGCAGCACCTCTAACAACATTATTGAAGAAAGATGCATTTTTCATGGACTCCTGAAGCAACTAAGGCCTTTGAACGTCTTAAAGAGGCAATGTGCCTAGCACCAGTCTTAGCTACACCAGACTTCACAAAAACCTTTATTGTGGAATGTGATGCCTCAGGAAATGGAATTGGTGCAGTTTTAATGCGGGAAGGAAGACCCATTGCTTTTGAAAGTCGTCCAATCAAAGGAAAGTATTTACAGAAACCTATTTATGAGAAGGAAATGTTAGCAATACTGCATGCACTAAAGAAATGACGAACTTACCTAATGGGAAGACACTTCAAGGTAAAAATTGATCATGATAGTCTTAAACACTTTTTGGAACAAAGACTATCTTTAGAAGAGTAGCAAAAATGGGTCACAAAGATGTTGGGTTATGACTTTGAAATAATCTACAAAAAAGGAAAGCTTGATGTTGTTGCAGATGCACTCTTAAGAAAGAATGAAGAGGTGGAGGCATTGCTTTTTTCCATTTCTATTATCCAACCAGATTGGATAACCGAAGAAAGAGATGAATGGAAGAAGGAAAAAGATGTATGGACACTCATTCAAAAGTTACAGCAAGATCCTAGTACATATGATACATTTAGTTGGAAAAATTATTCCTTATGGTACAAAGATCTATTATATCTTTGTAAGAATTCCCAACTAAAACAAAAGATTCTTCTGGAATTGCACACTTCTCCTTTAGGATGACACTCGAGATTTTTAAAAACTTACCACAGGGTGAAGAAAGAATTTTTTTGGGATGGCCTTAAATCTGATATTCAAAATTTTGTGACGAAATGTTTGGTTTGCTAGCAGAATAAAGTTGAGACAATTAAGACCCCGGGACCTCTACAACCTTTATCCATTCCAAGTCAACGTTGGGAGGAGATTTCAATGGATTTTATCACAGGTTTACCTAAGTCCGAAGGAAAGAATGTCATCATGGTGGTAGCTGATAGACTTACCAAGTATGCACACTTTTGTGCATTATCTCATACATTTAAAGCAAGTATAGTTGCTACTACATTTATGGACAGAATTCAAAAGCTACATGGAAGCCCAAGGGTTCTTGTGAGCGACAGAGATCCCATTTTTACTGGAAATTTTTGGACGGAGTTATTTTCTTGTTTGGGTACTCAATTAGCTCATAGCTCATCTTATCATCCACAATCTGATGGTCAAACTGAGATAGTAAATAAATGTTTGGAAGGATATCTTCATTATTTTGTATCTGATAAACAAACACAATGGGTCAAGTGGTTACCTCTTGCTGAATGGTGGTATAACACTTCCTTCCATACTGCAGCAAAAATGACCCCATTTATGGCACTTTATGGATATTATCCACCATCCATCACATCATCTTTAAGGGAAAATTCGAAGGTTCAAGCAGTGGAAGATCACATCGAGCATCAGCAAGAAGTTCTCCAACTCTTAAAGGATAACCTGAATTTGGCACAAAATCGAATGAAACAACAGGCAGATCAACATCGTAGCGAGAGAAGATTTGATGTAGGAGATTGGGTATTTTTACGGCTACAACCATACAAACAAATGTCCCTCAAGCAAGCAAAGAAGGATAATAAATTATCGCCAAAGTACTATGGTCCTTACAAGGTGTTGCAGAAGATTGGTACTATGGCATACAAATTGGAGCTTCCTGCTTCTTCGCGAGTACATCCAGTTTTCCATGTTTCATGCTTAAAGAAGGTTATAGGTGAAAATATTCAGTTCAAACAATATTTCCAGAACTTGATGAGGAAGGAAAAATCATATTGGAACCGGAAGCGGTCACGGAAACAAGAACTCGACAACTACGGAATCGATCAATTTCAGAGTATCTCATCAAGTGGAAGAACTTACCCACTGAAGATTCTACATGGGAGGATGACAATTTTATACAAAAGCACCCAGAGCTACTCAAGCGTTGAGGAAAACACTTTTTTTGAAGGAGAGGGGCATGTTAGGTCCCTATATTACTAGTATAGTCCCTTATTGTTGTTAGTGTAACCCCCTTATTGTTATTATTGTACCCTTGTAACCCCCATTTTGTTATTATTGTGCCCTTAAATTATTATTGTTAGGTCGGCTAGGATTACATTGTGGCCCACTAAGATTACATTATGGCCCCATGGACTCCTATATATAGAAAGGAGGTTTTTTGAATTGTATCATCCAATAATTGTTCATTTCATGTAATGTATTGGAGGTTGCCCCCTCGAAGTGGCTTATTTCTAAGGCATTGATATCTCTTTTCTTCTCTTTTTGGAGCTGGTTTCCCAACACTACAAAATAGGCTACAGGTTTCTAAGAAGAAGGCATCTCAGTCAGAACAAGATAAGAAGGTGCTAGA
>CM076576.1:168294405-168500470 GCA_034641835.2 Pinus albicaulis
CCCCCATCTCCCTTGGTCTAAGTATTTCACCCCCCATGCACGCACCATTATGACAATCATAGCCGGTTCACACCCGCCCTGGAAATCCTATCGACTCCAAGGATTTTTCCTTCAGAAATACCTATGACTATCGCCAAGCTGCTCAAGTATACTTTGACCTTGGGCCACTAAATCCCCATCATCCGTTTTCAGCCACCGCTCACCAACATGCCTATGTTAAACCCATCATATCCCGATCCCCTACCCCTCAGGTCGGTGACTCATGGTTTGGTTAAGGCTTCCTTTTTGTCAACCTCAACACCTCTTTTCCAAAAAGGAAGCGGTACCTTGGATGACCCCTCCCCAGGCAAAGGGGTATCCTCGGGTGGCACTGTGGGAGACATCATTGTCCATAGATGTCATCGATCCTCTTGACATTCAACTACAAAAAAAGCTTTCATGTCATGATGGTGTACATGGCACAGTGATATGCCATATGAAGATGACGCATATGGGTACCACATTCCACCTATCGTCAAAGAAAAAACGCTCCCCGAGGCATCGCAGCCGTCAACAACCACCAAAGATCACTACCATAGTAGTGGGCAATGCATACACATGTATCCACACCCTTGTTTAACTAGTTATAGAATCATGAGCATGGGACATGCCCGCCTTGTTGAAATTTTGTAAATATGTTGTATATTTTGTCTGCTTGCAGGGGGTCCCTTGGGCCATGGTTATCTCGGAAATGGTGCAAGGTGTTGTGAAGTCCAAAAAACACAAAAACCTCTCTCTCTCTCTCTCTGCGTACGATACAGAAAAGAAACTGTAATGTATTTTGGCTATACAGTTCTTCCTAGACCTCAAACATTAGGGGGAAACTGTTAACATTGGAAAATCATACAACAGAAGACGACATCAATTCATGTCGAGCCTAAGGATTTACAGGACAAGAACACATTATGGAATCAAGAAGTATTTAAAATCTCTAAGGTTTTGCGAAAATCAGATTCGAACTAGTCATAAATGTTGAATTGCGCGCTTTATCCTTCAAGAAGAGCGCCTTCTGAGTGCCTTTTGGCCCAATAAGTGCGCATTCCTGGAAATGGAAAAAAGTCGCTTTCCGAGACCACACCAAGCAAAGGATAGTTACTCCTTGTGTGAAAGCTGCCTAAGGACAGCCACCAACACCTCCTTAGACAACATGTGAGCACAGAAAAGAATATTTGAGCACACAATGGAATCACATTTCTCCCTTGGGTCACTATCCATCATGTACCAAGGGAGGGAAGGATGATTTGAAACTCACCTATATAAACCCGCCAAGAGATGGAGAAATGGTGATCACATTGTTATGCTAGCCAAAGTTTCCCAAGCAACACCAGCATTGTGTGTGACCCGGAGCTAGAGCTAAAGAGGACTCGATAGTTGGCCACCCAACATCTTAGTCCACCACAACAGAGAGAGAGAGAGAGACTGTATCAGAGGCAGAGCTTGGAAGGCAACATCCTTGCATCGGGACCTAGAGCCATTGCCTAGGGGCCCTTTGGCAAGTGGGTAAAATTTCTTCTCTGTTTCAAAAATTTAATAAGAAGAGGCCATCGAGCCATTGTTTGCATTATTATCATTTTGACTCTCTATATAGCTTCTGTATATTTGCGTTTTAGTTTTAGTTTAACTAGAGCATACTTTAGCATTCTATTTCCATTAAGTTTTATGCTTTTGAGCTCCCCCAATTTCTGCCTGTTACCAATAGTTTAAAGAGTAGACCACACTCTTTAAGCTGGTGCGATTTCGTACACCCATGCGAAAAATCCACCACAACAATGGGAATAAGATATATCCTGTATTTTTGACATCCCTCAAAGATTTTCTTTAGGTGGCATAGGTGGTCAGATTTATTTTTTGAAAACACCATGAAATATTCAAGATACACCACCACGCTACGACCAATCAGACCACAAAATGCGATGTCCATCCCCCATTGAAAGGTTGCACCAACATTAAATAGCCCAAAATGCATTCTTCTGAATGTGAACGTGCCCCACTTCGTTCGAAATGTATTTTTAAGTATGCCAGACTCAAAGAACAGAACTTCGATGTAACCCAAAAAAATGTCAAGTAAAGAAAACATTTCTGACTCCGATACTGTCTATAACATCTATTCCATTGACAACACATGGTAATTGTCTTTGTTTGAGGCACAATTAAGATTTCAAAAATCCACGCACAAGTGTATTTCCCTAGACTTCTTCCTTAACCGGATTAGACATCCATGTTGAATGTCACACTCTGTAAATGATCTGAGCATCCAATAGCTTCCTCAACTCCTTCTAAATCAAGGGCTCAAGCGTGAGATGCACCTTCCACAAATTTTGTTAAAAAGGCTTGGCCCCTTACTTAATTAGGATAACATGTTAGATTAATCGCATGTCGTAAGTTTTGAGCTCATTGTATGTCCACACAAAAACATCTCGGTATTGCTTGAATTAGAAGATAAAGGTCTGTCGCTCTTATGGTGTGCAATAAGTTTCGAGATTTTAAAAAAGTAGATATTTCTCTGTTCCAAGATTGATATGCTCATGCAACATCGTTGAAATGTGGGTTTTCACATTTCCTGGTCCTCTAAAGCGATTATGCAAGTCATATGACTTTTCTAGTGATACCACTCCCTTCACCATGGGGTTCTCTTTACTTTCTCAAGCTACATCTTGCGATGCTTTATCGTGCTCGTATTCATCAATGTTTGCATATTTGAACACATTAGCGTTCGCCATGAAATGCAATATCTGCTAGTCATCATTAAAAATGCGTAAATTATTGATATTATTAGGGATAGATGGTTTATAAATAATTTCAATAGAAAAATAATTCCTAAGCAGTGACAACCTAGCAGCAACATTTTCTAATGCATCCGCAGTTGCGTTACCCATTCTATGAAAAGATACAATATTAAAAGCTTGGAATTGAGAAATTAAATGCCAAACCTCTTGTTGATAAATTTTCAAATTAGGTGGCACAAAATGTATAGTATTTTGTACCTATCGTACAACGATCTCAGAGTCACCTATTTCTTTAAGAACCCCAACTTTGAGGTCAATGGCCTTCTGTAAGCCCAGGACGAGTGCTTCATATTCCACAATGTTGTTAGTGCACTCGAATTCCAAGTGACTACAGATCATGTGTTTTCTCTATCATGGGTCTATTAAAACACAACCAACTCCAGAGTGCTCATGTGTCTTAGAACCATCAAAATACAAAGTCCAAACATCATATATACAAGAAATATGCCATATGCTAGTACTGCTACTATCTACTGTACAAAGGTCATTTTCACCAGTTGGACTAGGAAGGAGTTCCAACTGTGTGTCTAGTGGGACAGGGGAAGGCTAAGCAAGGTATCACCCTAGGCTAGTCTCCAAGAAGCAATTTCCAAAAATAAGATCTGTGAAATCAACTGGCTTGTGTTTTCCCCCAAAGGGTGTGACGGTGTGCTTCATGTAAGGCTCTGATTCCACCTGGATCTGGTTATTCCTACCCTTATACGGAAGCCATAAATGTGACTAGTTGGTAGAAAAATTCCCTTGTAATTTGTTGGACCAGTCTCTAGTTACCAATACATTGTAGGCTTCCTAGATGTCCACAATTACTATGTTTATGTAGTGGTGAACTTGTTGATTAGATGATAGATGAATAAGCACATTTCTAAGTTAACCAATATCTCAGATAAGAGCCTTGTCCAACTGAATAATATGTGCATCTGCCTTATCAAATTTAGCATTGATTTTCTTAGCTATGGGAAATAGCATTAAATTTACAGATTCACCAGGATCAACTAAGAAATTGTGTAAATTGTAATTAAAAAGTTCAAACGTCAATAAAAATGAAGGGTTAAGTGTGTTTTCTTCTAATTTTAGTGCATTAATAATGGATTCCATGGGACCAGAAGACTTACAATATCCCTTCAACGAAGAAGCATTATCACCTAGGGAATATTGATCAAGAGCTCGCACAAGCAACTATCGTTGGCTTGCAATCCTTGTAAGCTCGAAGATTGAAATATTAACGCTAGCTTTCTTCATGTCTTCAACTATATTATAATCAAGCGAAACGAGCATCACCGAAGTATCTGGAGAAGTGAATTTATCTGATACTTCTAGAATGGTTGAATTTATTTTACCATTGGCGGAAGTATTTTTCGTTGTAGCAGTATTTCCAGACTTATTATGAGTGTTTTTGGTTGAGTTGACAGGCAGTATGATATTCCTTAAAAACTGTTCTTTCAATTTATTCCTCGTCAACTCTTGTTCAAAAACCGGCCCTTGGCTTCTCAACTTATATCAACTATTCTTCTTTTGATCTGGGTCCTCACTCAGTGACAATTCTTTGATAATTTTCTTTTCAACTTCAAATACACAACTGGAAGCATTCACTATGTTCCCAACACTCGCATTTTCTTTAGCCGCAACCGTTTCTTCCTTTTCATTCGTTGGCTCAGTTTGCTCATATAAAAGTATCATGTCAATGATATGTGCAACCATAGAATTCATTTTGTGATTCCACTATGGGAATGTATTTTTTGAATGATATTCTTGATGAAAAAAACAATATAGTTCCATTCCCATGCTCTCGACATTCAACACGATGTTCAAGCTTTGTGCAGACTTAGCTGGCGGATTGTTATTGTTGTTGGGGTTGGTAGCCCTTCTCACAAAGTTGAATTTTTGGGGCTTATTTTTTATGGTCTCACTTGACCTATGTTTTAACTCTGCCAACTCATTGGACATATACTTGATGGTCCTGGTCAAGCTTTCAAGACTAGTGGCTTCTTTATCCTTGGCCTTACTTGAAGAGGCCTGAGACCTTTTACTCGTGTCCTTGGAATCTTTTGATGATTCATTGTCAAAAATGAATCCAATTGCGCTCAAGTCCTTTTGAACTACAATGGATTCTTTGTAACTATCAACTAAATTTTCTTTCATAGTTCTCTTGACGAACTACGCAATGCTTGTTGGGTAAGGCAAAAGTGTAATAATAAATAGTGATGGAGTCACGAGGTTTCGTATTCGCAGGAAATTTGTTCAATATGTGATTGAACATATCATTAAAATATTTTTCCTTTTCTTTCTTCTCCATCTTTAGACTGCCCATCTCTCTTAGTAGCATGGTTGGGGTCGGTGAAATTTTCAAGGAACAACTTTTTAAACCCCTTCCAATTCTAGATTTAGTTTGGAGGAAGACTGTGGTACCATATAACTTCTCTACCATCTAAGGTACAAGGAAAAAGTATACCTGTAACATCATCATAACATACCTCGAGAATTTGCAGGTGTAGGTATAAGTTGTCCAAATGGTATTCCACTTTGACTACTTTGTCAATGTCATACTTTGTTAGCAACTTTTCTGAGTGTCTCGACATCTTGTGTAAAAAACCTAGTAGAGAAAGTGGGCCCTGAGACATCTTCAGAATTTTTTCTCCTCCTCCTCTTATTTAGAATATGAGGGATCTTTCTCCTCCTATTTGTAAATTCCTAACCCATGGAAAGTGCCGTATGAGAGTACAACATTGTCTCTGTCACCTCCGTTAAAGGATGGAGGCTACTCTGGTTTCTCTACATTTTTTGCAGTCTTCGCTAACTCTTCAAGGTTGGCAAGAACCAAATATTCAACTGTAGAGACCATTATCCCAGTAGGAGTGGTTTTATTCTTCTTTGGAAAATAAGGAAGATTATGTACTCTAGGGATCAATCCAATAGCCTTTGCAAAGAAACGGGTTATAGGTCGGATGGCTCGGATATGCTCATAGATATTTCACAATTTTGTCCAAGACTAAGATGAGAAGATACACCAACTTCAGGAATATGAGTAGGGGAGGTGTTGGGAATATTGTTTGCTTGACCAAAAGATGTTTGATGAGGATGGGTGGAGTTATCAACCATAAAAATCTGGCTGCCCTCCTTCTAGCTCCATAAATGTTGATAGTGTTGAACCTACCAACATTCAAATGGGTCTCCCCGATATGCAGTCCCAGTTAGACCTCACACAGTTTGGGATAGGATCCCCATCTGGAATATGACCTGGTTAACAATTTCTTAAAGATTTCCCTTGGAACTAACAATCAACAAGAGAGAGGATCGCATATGTGCCTTCAAAAAGCAAGTTGGTATGCCTGGTGAGTGTTTAGTTGCAGGTGTGTCGATGTTCTATTACGGAGGTAAAATAAAGTGAGCCTATAAGAGAGAGGTAGTAGTACCACCCTAGTAGAGAGACACAAAATAAAAGAAATATTTTTCTAACATTTAGCGAAATAGTTCACAAATATGCGATGGTCATTGCAACCAGTACAACACATTCTCAATATGATAAGCACTCAAATAACATAAATAGTTCAACTACTTTAGTACGGGTAAAAACAAACATGAATCATAAAAATTGACAGAACAATCTTAAAAATATTCATAATCCATGAATGAATAATGTGTTTCCAATCAGGATTCATATATTAAGAAAAATTCCCAGTACATATGTCTACAATGAATTCCACTAGCTCCAATAGTCGAGCGTTGGAGCCACTAATTTATCCCCAAAAGAACTAACTAGTCTCTCTGATGCCTTATGGGAGAAGCCAAGGTGAAATTCCTTTACTTGTACAATGAGGGTATATATAACTAATGGGGTGATCCTTCACCTCTCTTGTGAATACCCTCATGATTTTTGTACTTTCCTAAGGCTTTTCGACTTTACATGACTCTTCATATTCAGTACATGTCCTTTGGACTTCCACTTGACAATACATTTTCGAATAAGAATTTACATAATCCACAAAATTATTAGGCATATTATGACTTGTGACTTAAATGACATGACATGACACAGATGACATGAACTGCATGATGGCATGATAGTGTCAATCCATTCTTTTCTACTTCTTGTTGTGTGTCTTATTGAGAATGATCTCTTTTCCACCTCCACATGGCTTTAGAGATGCAGAGTCTTTAGTGTTATTAAACCTTGAGTTTTGGTCGCAAACTGATGTATCTTTGATTTTTCCTGTTCGATCAACTTTTATCTTCAGCTATAAAGGTGTATTCTAGCATTATTTCCTTATCCATATCCTTCTACATCATCTATTCATAGCATGATAGAGTACCTGCATCTGTAACTCACTCATGACAAGATGACATCAGTCCGATAAACCCCTAGTCTAAGATGTTGCATGATGATCCACTAGATGAGCTAAAAATGGGTGGCATGCTGAGGAAGAGGCTTAGTGACTACGCAATTGAGACTACATAAGGTGCAATTCAGGTTGGAATGTGCAAGTCAATTGCGTAGTTGAGGGGTTGAAGGAGCCATGATGAGGGCTTGAGCACTGATTTTTCCTACTGTGAAATTCTAGAAGGTAGTGGAGGCTGAGTGATTACGCAATTGTGTATTTTAGGAGATCAAGGCTAAGGTATTATCCTTTATATTGCGTAACGCACAATTCTGACTAGGAAGCAGAGAGAAATTGTGTAGTTTCAGAGGTCAAAGGTTGAGATTGAGCACTTTGAATGAGCAGTGTGCAATCTTGGAAGGTAGGAACTACGAATTGTTCAGTGCTAAGGTGTAGGGTTGCATCTTGATGGATGAGACTATGCAATTCATGATTCAGGAAGGTTGGATGAGACTAGGTTTCCAAGTCGGGAAGTTTTCCATATTTGACTAAGTGTGGGATCTATGCAGCTAACGTGAACAGTGACAAGACTTGACACTTAGAACACTTTATGAAACAACATAGATAACCCATAACACATGAACACCATACCTCCCCTAGTGCATCAAATCTATGACAACTTACGATAAGTGCGACACCAAAGATACACTTTGCAACGACCATGATGACACTTATTGTAATATTCCAAAATTATCATGCAGCTAATTGGAATATTGATTTTTTCTTTTTACACCTAGGAGATGAATAAATGGGTAAGGAGGCCCATACATTTCAGAAATAGGAATAAAATCCCTTGTGATGTGAAAAGGGACCATTATTATGGATGGATTTCACACCTTCATGTGTGAAAAGGGACATTTGCATGTGGACAAGGTCAAGTTTGACCAAATCAACAACACTGGGATAAGAGGTGGAGATCATCTATGGAGACAGAGCAGTGATAGTGGGTGGAATATTCCTTGGTGGAGGAAACCCTAATGAATGGGACCCAAGGTTGGAAGGCTTCCATTTTTATAAAAGGAGGGCAAGGTAGCCATAGCAAGACATGTTATGGATTATTGAATTTGTGGTCTGTATGACTATTGTGCTTTCTTCAACTGTTTAGTTGAGATTGTTGTGCTGCTTAGCACAAGGCATTCCTGTTTAGGAATTAATTCTCCTTTCTTGAGAGGCCTCTTGAGGGAGCTTGCACTTCATTTCTCTATATTCAGGCTTAAGGCCAAGCCACCTCCTTCAGCTACAACTTTATTTCTGCAGAAGTATAATGTTGTGTTGCAGGGTGTTACAGTGGAGGGTTCACAACACCACTTATGGAGCTTTTTTTTAGAGGAGGGAGCTTCCATTCCTTTGGGAGATCATCGAGGAAGATTCTGGAGCATATTTCCTATCTTGGCACTTGGCCAATATATTTTCTATCTCCTATAGCGCAGTCCCTCTCCTTGACTACGTTATTTTCAGTGAGCATTTGCAGCGAGGGTTTGCAGTGATTATTGGAGGGTGAGATCTTCAGTGTTAGGATTAGCATTTCACTTGGAAGATCCATTGGAGGATGTCTAATCATCTGGTGCAGCATCTTCAGCCATATCCATCCAATTATTGAGTTGCAGCTGCTACTCAGTCCTAGGACTGTAACTCCGAATTTTTTGTACTTTTGCATATTTCAGGAAATCCTTCCAGGATTGTCTTGAAATTGTGTTTGGGAGTTTATATCTTCACTCTCAACATTGTATGAGCCATATATTTGAAGATTTATGTTATTTCACATTTCTATGTAGCAGTGTACCATCTATGACTGCGCTATACATGTTCGTGAACATTCTGCAATATAGCAGCATTTCACTTTTGGAATATGTATTCATAGGAGGCTTGTTTGCCTTGATTATTTGAGTTTTATTTCAATTATTTTCTGTTGATTTACATTATAAAATGGCTACATGGTTTCCATACATTATGGTATGATGTTATTCACTTCTATTTCCAGTTTGGTGTTCATGTATTGCTGCATCCCCATTTTGGGATATTATAGTGGTATCGGAGCATAATATTGGCTCAGCCTGTGGATCTCAGCCATTATGGTATCAGGAGAATAAGAAGAAGAAGAGAAATATTAGAATGATGGAGAGAATGAGTTTTCTTTCATCTCTTTTCAGAAGCAGGAAGGACCTCAACAAGGAGGTCAAGCAAAGAAGAGAAGAAAGAAGCAGTGGGACTATGCCCTTTCCTTTTGAAAAAGAGGACAAATTTCATAGAGATGGAGGACACTTGGATCATGAGATTCTAAGTGAATACCTTTCTGGGTATAAATCTAAATCTAGAGCCTTCAAGGATACTCTAGCTTTACCTCAGTTAATTCAACCAGAGGAATAAAGGAGACCTTGTAGCAAAGGGAGAATCAAGGGCAATAGGTTTCTATTGTCTACTTTTGATGGGTCATTTACAACTAGGGCTTGGGCAAGGAGAGTTGATGCATTATTCCTATTACATATAGTGGTAGAAAGAGAGGTCAGAGAGATTATAGCGCTGCACCTTGAGGGTGAAGCACACATTTGGTGGTTCAACCATTTGAGTCATGCAAGAGTATCTACTTTTGCATAATTTACTCAAAGGTTGATTAAATAATTTTGCAAGGAGAAATCAGAGGAGGAAAAGTCCTCACCACCACTTGAGGAGACTTGTACCAGCGCTGATGCAACTATGGAGGAGCAGCCATCATCATCACCAGTTGGGGGAGCCAACACATTGGAGGAGGGAACTCTTGCAACCATACAAGATACTTCCAAATTTCACCAAGGTATGCCTAAGTTTCCATCTCCTATTATTTCAACAAATTTGATGGAGGGTTGTATACCATTACATACTGCTTATTTGGAACAACAGAATTGCACTGCGTTGTTCCACCTTGACTTGTTCAAGGAAGGGATGGAACATCATCCTCATATGCCATTGTTGAGTTGCATACCACACTTGAGGTTGGGGTATGAATTATTGGAGGATAGGATGAACCTTGTCCAAAAAAAACTTATACAAACACATATGTTAATCCTTGAATTGGAATATGAGACAGCAAACACACCATTGAGGAGATTAAAAACGTTGTCATTAAACATCAGTGAGGATGTTTTGCCTCCAACACACTTTGATCCTTATGGATTCAAGATGATAATTAGTGTGAGATCTTCTCTAAGAGATCTCCAAGGAGTTGCATTTCAACATCCCATGAAATGCAATAAGAGAAATCTGATTTGGGAGGATGGTAGTCTTCATTGGAAGGGTGCCAAGGTAGAGCATTATGGGAAGCACCTGCATTTGGATGAATGGGTGTGGATGGTGAGCAAGAGGCTAGAAATCTACTTGCAAATATATGATACTGGGCAGTAGGAGGCTTGGCTGCGTTGGCTACTCTTGAAAGAGTTTGGCCATCATGTGACATATCCTCTTTCTAAGGGTATGTGGGTGAAGACAGTTTGGCAAGATACTTGCATCATAGAGCAGAAAGGAGTATGGATGCATTGTATTGATATGAAATTCTTCATATCAATCATTATGTTTTCATCACATGATTTGTATGATGGAGGTATGAGGAGGTAGCAAAAACTTTTTTTGCTTGGGTTATTCTTGGGAGAGCATGGGCATATTTGCTCTCATACTTTGCATGATGTTGCAGGAGTAGGAGGTGGCACTATCATGGTGCAAAGGGGCTACTCCTTAGCCTTGGATGATCAGGAGGCACTTCCACTTGGGAAGGAATTTCCTACATGTAGCAGCATTGTGGAAGATGTCCTTGACAATGAGCATGTCAAAGAATTGAGCTATGAGTTGGAAGAAACCTATTTCCATAGGCCAACAACGCTGTCACTTGGGATCTTGGGTTTATTGATGGATTATCCCAGGATCACTTCATATTTGATGCACTTGGTGGACAAGGAGGAGGTGAGAGAGATGGAGTAGTGGATGGAAACATCTATTACAGAGATACGATCTTCTTAACTTGGATTTCCAACCATAAGAAGGATGATCTTCATGCAGCATATGATTCATTCCTCTTCATGGGAGTATATCATACCACTATGGAGGAATTATTCATGGATAATTACATATTCTTACTTCCATTACATGGTAAGGATCTTGTTTATACATTTATTGGTTGTATAACACAGTAGTTGCACATTCTTACCATTTCTATTCAGTGCATTTCTCCACAAGAGGGCAAGATTTTCATTGGGCTCCATGGTCAATTTTGGGCCAAATTATATGATGGAGACAACCATATTTTGTATGACCTTGGGAAAGTGTTTTATTATTTCATGTATTCTCAGTTGATGTACTAAGCCATTTACTATTCACTAGTAGTTTTGATCACATACATAACTAGCAATTTGTCAAGGAACAACTTGCCATATTATTTTTTGAAGCAGCAGTTAGGAAAACTGCGCTGTGACCACTTGGGAAAATGTTGGTAATTTACAGCACTACATGAAACCTTCAATATTACTCTCATTTTTATGCCATATGATGATTATGTACTATTCATAATATATGGGATGGTTTGGGCCAGCTTGATTCACAACATTGGAGAGGAGATCGTTGGAGATCTAGTCTTCATCTTGCCACTTGAGGGCAACATTATTGTAGCCCAAGATCAACAGATAATCTACACTTATCATAAATGGAGAGGAGGAAAACGTGGGGTAGGTTATCTTGTATACCATGATCAGATTTTCAGCCCACCTACATTGCAGGAGCCAACGGTGGAGGAGGATTTTCAGGAGTTGCCATGTTGGGAGGTAACTCATTTTGTATGGATGATAGCTTGGGGATGGGAGATTCATATGGGGATGGCATATCCCAATATATATTAGAAATAATGCCTCAATAAGGCATTTAGATGACCCATTGTTTCCTCCATTTATGTTTTACTTTTACATGATGAGAGCTATTTGGGATGCTCACCAAAAGCTAGCTTGTATACCTGGGAGGGGCAACTTGGAGATGTATTGATGAGATAGCATCTTGATCCTTGGAGGGTCTTATCATATGAGGGTGCTACAGTGGGAGAAGGGGAGGCTATTTTATTCTATCCTTGCAGTTTCTTGGGGATAAGCAACATTTGGGAGGGGAGGATTGTAATATTCCAAAATTGGAATGCAGCTAATTGGAATATTGATTTTTGCTTTACACCTCGGAGATGAATAAATGGGTAAGGAGGCCCATACATTTCAGAAATAGGAATAAAATCCCTTGTGATGTGAAAAGGGATCATTATTATGGCTGGATTTCACACCCTCATGTGTGAAATGAGACATTTGCATGTGGACAAGGCCATGTTTGACCAAGTCAACAACACTGGGATAAGAGGTGGAGATCATCTATGGAGACAGCATAGTGATAGTGGGAGGAAGATTCCTTGGTGGAGGAAACCCTAATGAGTGGGACCCAAGGTTGGAGGGCTTCCATTTGTATAAAAGGAGGGCAAGGCAGCCATAGCAAGAAATGTTATGGATTATTGAATTTGTGGTCTGTATGACTATTGTGCTTTATTCAGCTGTTTAGTTGAGATTGCAGTGCTGCTTAGCACAAGGCATTCCTGCTTAGGAATTAATTATCCTTTCTTGAGAGGCCTCTTGAGGGAGATTTCACTTCATTTCTCCACATTCAGGCTTAAGGCCAAGCCACCTCCTTTAGCTACAACGTCATTTTTGCAGAAGTATAACATTGTGTTGCAGGGTGTTGCGGTGGAGGGTTCACAACACCACTTTTGGAGCTTGTTTTTCAGAGGAGGGAGCTTACATTTCTTTGGGAGATCAGTGAGGAAGATTATGGAGAAGATTTCCTATCTTGTCACTTGGCCAATACATTTTCTATCTCCTACAGTGCAATCCCTCTCCTTGACTGCATTATTTTCAGTGAGCATTTGCGGCGAGGGTTTGCAGTGATTATTGGAGGGTGAGATATTCAGTGTTAGGATCAACATTTCACTTATAAGATCCATTGGAGGAGGTATATTCATCTGGTGTAGAATATTTAGCCATATCCATCCATTTATTGAGTTGCAGCTGTTAATTAGTCCTAGGACTGCAACTCTGACATTTTTGTACTTTTGCATATTTTAGGAAATCCTTCCACGATTGTCTTGAAATTGTGTTTTGGGAGTTTAGATATTCACTCTCAACATTGGATGAGCCATCTATTTGAATATTTCTATTATTTCACATTTCCATGTAGCAGTGTACCATCTATGACTGCATTGTACATGTTCATGAACATTTTGCAATATATCAACATTTCACTTTTGGCATATGTATTCATAGGAGGCTTGTTTGCCTTGATTATTTGAGTTGTATTACACTTATTTGCTGCTAATTTACATAATAAAATGGCTTCATGGTTTCCATACATTTTGGTATGATGTTATTCACTGCTATTTCCAGTTTGGTGTTCATGTATTGTTGCATTACCATTTTGGGATATTACAGTGGTATTAGAGCATAATCTTGGCTCAGCCTATGGATCTCAGCCATTATGGTATCAGGAGAATAAGAAGAAGAAGAGAAAGATCAGAATGATGGAGAGAATGAGTTTTATCTCATCTCTTTTCAGAAGTAGGAAGGACCTCAACAAGGAGGTCAAGCAAAGAAGAGAAGAAAGAAGCAGTGGGACTATGCCCTTTCCTTTTGAAAAAGAGGACAACTTTCATAGAGATGGAGGACACTTGGATCATGAGATTCTAAGTGAATACCTTGCTGAGTAAAAATCTAAACCTAGAGCCTTCAAGGAGACTCTAGCTTTACCTCAGTTCATTCAGTTGGAGGAAGAAAGGAGACCTTGTAGCAAAGGGAGAATCAAGGGCAATAGGTTTTTAATGTCTACTTTTGATGGGTCATCTATAGCTAGGGCTTGGGCAAGGAGACTTGATGCATTCTTCCTACTACATCTAGTGGTAGAAAGAGAGGTTGTAGAGATTGTAGCGCTGCACCTTGAGGGTGAAGCACACATTTGGTGGTTCATCCATTTGAGTCATGCAAGAGTATCTAATTTTGTAGAATTTACTCAAAGGTTGATTAAAGAATTTGGCAAGGAGAAATTAGAGGAGGAAAATCCCTCACCACCACTTGAGGAGACTTGTACCAGCGCTGATGCAGCTATGGAGGAGAAGCCATCATCATCAACAGTTGGGGGAGCCAACACATTATAGGAGGGAACTCTTGCAGCCATACAAGATACTTCCAAATTTCACCAAGGTATGCCTAAGTTTCCATCTCCTATTGTTTCAACAAATTTGATGGAGGGTTGTATACCATTGTATACTGCTTATTTGGAATAACAGAGTTGCACTGCGCTGTGCCACCTTGAATTGTTCAAGGAAGGGATGGACCATCATCCTCATATGCCATTGTTGATTTGCATACCACACTTGAGGTTGGGGTATGAATTCTTGTAGGATAGGATGAACCTTGTCCAAAACAAACTTATACAAACCCATATTTTCATCCTTGAATTGGAATATGAGACAACAAACACACCATTGAGGAGATTAAAAACGCTGTCATTAAACAGCAGTGAGGAGGTTTTTCCTCCAACACACTTGGATCCTTATGGATTCAAGATGATCATTGGTGTGAGATCTTCTCTAGGAGATCTCCAAGGAGTTGCATTTCAACATCCCATGAAATGCAATGAGAGAAATCTGATTTGGGAAGATGGTAGTCTTCATTGGAAGGGTGCTAAGGTAGAGCATTATGGGAGGCACCTACATTTGGATGAATGGGTGTGGATGGTGAGCAAGAGGCTGGAAAGCTACTTGCAAATATATGATACTGGGCAGTAGGAGGCTTGGCTGCATTGGCTACTCTTGAAAGAGTTTGGCCATCATGTGACATATACTCTTTCTAAGGGTATGTGGGTGAAGACAGTTTGGCAGGATACTTGCATCATAGGGTAGCAAGGAGTATGGATGCATTGTATTGATATGAAAATTTTCATATCAATCATTATGTTTTCATCACATGATTTGTATGATGGACGTATGATGTGGCAACAAAAACTTTTGTTGCTTGGGTTGTTCTTGGGAGAGCACGGGCATATTTTCTCTCATACTTTGCATGATGTTGCAGGAGTAGGAGGTGGCACTATCATGGTGCAAAGGGGATACTCCTTAGCCTTGGATGATTAGGAGGTACTTCCACTTGGGAAGGAATTTCCTACATGTAGCAACATTGTGGGAGATGTCTTTGACAATGATCATGTCAAAGAATGGAGCTATGATTTGGCAGAAACCTATTTGCATAGGCCAACATTGTGTCACTTGGGAGCTTGGGTTTATTGATGGAGTATCCCCAGGATCACTTCAAATTTGATGCACTTGGTGGACAAGGAGGAGGTGAGAGAGATGGAGTAGTGGATGGAAACATCTATTACAGATATATGATCTTCTTAACTTGGATTTTCAAGAATAAGAAGGGTGTTCTTCATGCAGCATATTATTCATTCCTCTTCATGGGAGTATATCATACCAATATGGAGGAATTATTCATGGATCCTTACATCTTATTACTTCTAGTACATGGTAAGGATCTTGTTTTTATAGTTATTGGTTGTCTAACATAGTATTTTCATATTCTTACCATTTCTATTCAGTGCATTGCTCCACAAGAGGGCAAGATTTTCTTTGGGCTCCATGGTCAATTTTGGGCCAAATTATATGATGGAGACAACCATATTTTGTATGGATTTGGGCAAGTGTTTTATTATTTCATGTATTCTCAGTTGATGTACCAAGCCATTTACTATTCACTAGTAGTTGTGATCACATACATAACTAGCAATTTGTCAAGGAACAACTTGCCATATTATTTTTTGAAGCAGTAGTTAGGAAAACTACACTTCGACCACTCGGGAAACTGTTAGTACTTTCCAACACTACATGAAACCTTTAGTATTCCTCTCATTTGGATTCCATATGATGATTATGTCCTATTCATCATATATGGGATAGTTTGGGCCAGCTTGATTCACAACGTTGGAGAGGAGATCTTTGGAGATCTAGTCTTCATCTTGCCACTTGAGGGAAACATTATTGTAGCCCATGATCAACAGATACTCTACACTTATCATAAGTGGAGAGGAGGACAGTGTGGGGTAGGCTATCTTGTCTACCATGATCATATTTTCAGCCCACCTACATTGCAGGAGCCAAAGGTGGAGGAGGATTTTCAAGAGTTGCCATGTTGGGAGGTAACTCATTTTGTATGGATGATAGCTTGGGGATGGGAGATTCATATGGGGATGGTAGATCCCAATATATATCAGACCTCATTCCTCAAGAAAGCGTTTAGACAGCCCATTGTTGCCTTCATGGATGTTTTACTTTTACATGATGAGAGCTATTTGGGATGCTCACAAAAAGCTAGCTTGTATACTTGGGAGGGGAAACTTGGAGATCTATTGATGAGACAACATCTTGATCCTTGGAAGGTCTTATCATATGAGGGTTATAGAGGGGGAGAAGAGGAGGCTCTTAAGTTATATTCTTTCATATGCTTGGGGACAAGCAACATTTGGGAGGGGAGGACTGTAATATTCCAAAATTAGCATGCAACTAATTGGAATATTGATTTTTTCTTTTTACACCTAGGAGATGAATAAATGGGTAAGGAGGCCCATAAATTTCAAAAATAGGAATAAAATCCCTTGTGATTTGCAAAGGGATAATTATTATGGATGGATTTCACACCCTCATGTGTGAAAAGGGACATTTGCATGTGGACAATGTCAAGTTTGACCAAGTCAACAATGTTGGGATACGAGGTGGAGATCATATATGGAGACATCACAGTGATAGTGGGTGGAAGATTCCTCGGTGGAGGAAACCCTAATGAGTGGGACCCAAGATTGGAGGGCTTACATTTGTATAAAAGGAGGGCAAGGCAGCCATAGCAAGACATGTTATGGATTATTGAATTTGTGGTTTGTATGACTATTGTGCTTTCTTCAACTGTTTAGTTGAGATTGTTGTGCCGCTTAGCACAAGGCATTCCTATTTAGGAATTCATTCTCCTTTCTTGAGAGGCCTCTTGAGGGAGCTTGAACTTCATTTCTACACATTCAAGATTAAGGCCAAGCCACCTCCTTCAGCTACAACGTTATTTCTGCAAAAGTATAACATTGTGTTGCAGGGTGTTGCAGTGGAGGGTTCACAACACCACTTCCAGAGCTTTTTTTTTAGAGGAGGGAGCTTCCATTCCTTTGGGAGATTAGTAAGGAAGATTTTGGAGCATATTTCCTATCTTGGCACTTGGCCAATACATTTTCTATCTCTTACAGCACAATCCCTCTCCTTGACTGCGTTATTTTCACTGAGCATTTGTAGCGAGGGTTTACAATGATTATTGGAGGGTGAGATCTTCAGTGTTAGGATTAGCCTTTAACTTAGAAGATCCATTGGAGGAGGTATATTCCACTGCTGTATCATATTCAGCCATCTCCATCCAGTTATTGAGTTGCAGCTGCTACTCAGTCCTAGGACTGCAACTTCGGCATTTTTGTACTTTTGCATATTTCACGAAATCCTTCCAGGATTGTCTTGAAATTATGTTTGGGAGTTTAGATCTTCACTCTCAACATTTTATGAGCCATATATTTTCATATTTATGTTATTTCACATTTCCATGTAGAAGTGTACCATCTATGACTGCGTTGTACATGTTCATGAACATTCTACAATATAGCAACATTTCACTTTTGGCATATGTATTCATAGGAGGCTTGTTTGCCTTGATTATTTGAGTTTTATTGCACTTATTTGCTGTTTATTTACAGAGTAAAATGGTTCCATGGTTTCAATACATTTTTGTATGATGTTATTCACTGCTATTTCTAGTTTGGTGTTCATGTATTGTTGCATCCCCATTTTGGGATATTACACTTGTGCAACAGTGCTTGAAATTTGGAAATGAGTGCGACACATGTTTACATCGTATGAAAAACTCATTTATACAAATATTACCCCTTGGAACCACCAAAAATATCTTTTGTGCAATGTGCAACACTCCACCTGCCAAAAGACGACACTTTTATTTTGTTGCAAATGGGACAAAAACACTTAGAGAAAACACATACAATAAGTCATAATGCTTACGACGACAATATGTCAGTTCAAAGTAGGCTCCAAAATTTGTGTGTATGACAAAATTTTGGAGGGTGTTGTAGCAGAAACAACAATATAATACTAAGAATATTCTAGAATATTCCGTAGAGACTGAATCCCTACCATCCATTTAATAATTATGGATAATTAAATTAACATTAAAGAAGTCCTAATACAAAATAGACATGCCTATTGGAATAATTACCAAATTGTCAAATACATAAAATTCTTGTGTCTCATCAAAATTCATCTAAATATTTCTTACATGAATAAATTTCAACAAAATTGTTAGACAAAAAAATTTAATGAAAGGTACAAATATTGAAAGACCAAGACTAAGCTAGATTATGAACTTCTTGTCATTTTTGATTAAGAATGTTTTCTCTTTTTTTATACTTGAAGGACCAGACTGGAAGCTAGATTATGAACTTATTATCATTGTTGATAAAGAATGCTTTCTTTTCTAATGCCACTGTTGTATTCCCATGTTTTGGCCAGGTTGCCAAGACCAAAAGATGAGACAACATAGAACCACTTTCAGACCTTAGGATCTAGCCCTCCTAGGTCCAGAGAGGGATCTCTCTATGATAGTCAAAGGTTTTATGTCTTTGAAGTTCAAATGTTAAGGTTTTAGGCTAGTTATAGGCACAAGGTTTGTTTGTTTGATTGTTTATGTTTGGTTGTTGGGAACCAGGAGAGAAGGGTCCAATATAAGACAAGGATGAGCAAAGAGGAAACTAGGCAAATATAGAGAACTCAGGGAACATCAAGGCCATTGGGCGATGGAGTCAAGAAAGGGTTTACTTGTGTTCAATGTGAAAGCTTTCAGTTGGGCTAGTTATCTAGAGCATTTGGATCTTAAAAGATGATTGATGGAATGGAACATTAAGGACTGAAAATGAGTGAGAGGGAAAGAAGGAAAGACAGCCAAATTTCTGTCTATAGATCAGGTTAGAGGTCATTTAACCTCACCAATTGCCAGATCGAGATTTTCGCAGACAAATCAAAATAAAGGCTTACACTGCAATTGTAATAATAATTTATGGCTCATGCTGGTGAACTCCCAAGGAAAAACAAAGATAAGTTTAACAGAAGGGATCTTAGAAAGGTTTAATGAGATGGAAAGATCCTAGTGAGGCAGAGATAGGGTTCTAGACCTCCCAGTGTTCTCAACTAATCCATAAATCCTAACAAGAACATCTAAACATATATTTCATTAATTCATACATCAGAGAGCAGGAAAAAACATCCACTACACTGGTTAAATCAATTGAAATACAATATTCGTACACATATAAGGCGAAAACATAAAAGGCCGGGAGAGTAGGTGAAGACAAGGCACCTATCAAGGGTAAATACAATCTTGGTGCCAAACTGGCAAAGCCAGTAGAAAATGGAATGAAATGAACTCAAACAACAAAGAGATAAGAAAACATCACCAGCTGCTTTAGATCAGGATCCAAAGAAACATCCTTGTCATATTAAAAACAACACCAATCAGGTACATCATAGCCCATAGCTTGAACATTCAGTCTGAATACATCAAATCTCAGCCTATCTAACAATATTACATAGAGAAATTGTTTCTAGAGGAAAACACTTGCATTTCACTGATATCTCGTCAACAACCATTACAATAATTTCCTTCTGCATTTTATAACAGAGGATGAACAGAAGATTGACTGAGGGGGTAGGTGAACACTAAACGTAACATTAAACACAGAAAATAATAGAGGGCCGAAACCCATCATGTTTTAAATCTCTGCATTTATCTCTAATATGGTTCAAGTGTTCTGGCTGCAGTATTGTGCGTACTATTGGCGAAATAATAAAATAAGAAACAGTGAGGTTTGCCCTACTTGAGTCACCAATGCTTCTGATCATGTAGGACTACTGGCGGGTAAGAAACTTCAGGAACACGGGGCATAATAAAAACAGCATGGGCACTTTGTCCTCTGATGGAGGAAAACATTCTGCTGCTATAGAAACCCTGGTGGTACGATCTCTCGTGCATTAAACTCCTGATTGACCTTCGAGGTTTTGAATCAGGTACTTTGCCTCTGAAACTACTGCATTATGGATCCAAATCTTCAGTCTTGAGCACTGAAACTATGATCATAGGCTGGTTTTGCTACTGGCCCATAAACGCCTCAATTCTACAAGATCTGAGCTTTAATGGCGCCGAATGGGGTTGCTGATTTTCAAAACCTGTCCTCTGATGAAAATTAACTCCGCCACCTTTATTGACATTTCGCCGGAGTATCGGCTCCCATCTCAGCTATTTTTCTGCGCCATACGCCATTGAAGAAGTACGTATGCATCATGGTGGTTTTCTGCCTCTGATAATCCTGCGAAAACATGAAACCTGCGAAGAAAATCATGGACGGGTTGGCGGGTGATGTGGAGGAGGAGAGAGGTAGTGCAAACGGTGACATGGCGGAGAAAAATGCAGAGGAACAATGGAAATCTGCTCTGGTGGAGGTGGCGGTCTGCAGGGCGAAAAACGAACGAAAAAACGTTAAAAAACACGAAATGAATCAATTATATGCAATGGAATGGGAGTATGTACGGAGGATGCACATGGAGATGACGTGGCGGAACCGGGGATAGTGGAAAAGTCAGTGGCGGGTGAACAAATCTGGACCGTCGATCATGGCGGAGATCAACGGCGGAGGACGACGGACGGCGGGCCAGGATATGGACTATCGCGCATGCAACTTCATTATCCATCGTGCATCTTCGTCGAGCGATAGCCGTCAGATGGGCTGCTCCAGATCGGACGGTCTTCGGAAATTTCGTTGGGCATCCATGTCCGAATAATAATGCGCGATGGATGACTTTAACGGGCGGGAAAAGTGGTTTTAGAATCGTACAGGAGGACGTGTGTCGCGCGATGTATGGAATCGCTGGCCGTCGGGGAAAAACCGCCCTTCGCCCAAAGGCGATGTGATGAAAACAGCGTGGTTTGTGAACAGTGAAAGCGGGGGGGGACCACCAGGCGGATGGAATGCGGACCGTCAGATCTTGTACAGATCAATGGTTGAAAACGCGCGCGATAGGGATTAACTGCGGACCGTTGATTTTCGGGATTAAATGGACGGCAGAGATGTAATGCGGGGGACCAAGGTGTACGGACATGAGAACTTGGAGCGACCCCCCCGTAGTCAATGACAGTCGTTCAATCGGGTTTTCCCACATCCCGAGGGGTCAACTGCGAGGGTACCATGGTTTGACCCTACGGACAGAGAAGAGCCTTCGCAGGGGTAAGCACTTTGGTCACGGCGCTAGGTTGTATGGAGAGAAAAGGCGCGGGGCTAGTGGGAAGGGGGCTGAGGCCTATTATATGGTCGGAAGTGGGTTTTTAACCGATTTTAATGCATTCTGAAGCCTCCAAAGGGTAACGATAGGGAGATGGAGGGGCAATTTGGGCAAACCAAGGGTGTAGGGATTTTTAGAGGGGATTTAGGGGGTTAATAGGGAAAATAAGAAGGGGAAAAGAGGGACTTTGTCAAAGGGGAAAGGAGGTAAAAAAGAGGTGTTTTGCAGGAGTATGAGGGGCAATGCAGGCCTTAGGGAAAGGAACCAGCAGAGGGGACTTGTATAAGGCAAAGCACAGAGAGACCTCAAGGATGATGTGTCTTCAGGGGAGATGCATTCCTTGAAGGTCTCCAAAATGACATAGCCCCCAGCTTGCTTGTCAAGAATTTCATAGGGGGGCTAACACCTAATGTCAAAACTTGCTTTGTATTTCATGAGGTCCTCACTATTTTTTCCTTTCTCAGATTGTCTTGATCTTGGGATTCTAATTGTTCTTATATCCGATCTTATTAAGCCTGACCTTCCCCACTTGTCTTAGGGGTTTTTTCCTCCTCATTCAAATAGTTAAAATCATGTTTTTATATAATTGAACCTTGTTTTGTGGCTTCATGTTGAGATGAAGTGTCTTCTTTTGAGGGAATATCCTTATTTTTCTCGATGTCCACTAATGTGGCCCTAGTTTCCTCTATATCCACTTCCAGTTCTTCCATAAGAGGGTACAATTCAATTGGATCATCCTTTCTAATCAATTGGTGTTCTTCCTTAGCTCCAACACACCATGTTGGTTCTTGTTGATGCTTATAGCTTTTATTTTTTCGTTTCGACATTTTACTACTAAATTTCGTATTTAAAAGTAGGATCTACAATGATAAATAAACATGTTCATAATCAAGCTTTTATGTCCAAGGGTACTTCTCACCATTCAAAATTATTTTTGAAGGAAAATATTCATTGAAATTCATTTCCATACATATGTGAGCATATGTAATGGTGGTTCCTCTCTTTGTTCCAATGATTCTATGATAGTATCTTCCAAGAACTTCGCCAATGGCTCAAAGAGAATCATAACCCCCAAAAATTCAAAGATAAATTTAAAACTATAACCCACTCAAGATTCAAAGAAAGGGAATCTATCCAATGCTCGAAAGAATAATTCCAAGGTTTCATACATAATCTAGAGTTTCACCAAAACCAAGGTCCAAAGATTAAAATCAATCTCTGTATGATTAACCAAATACTTAGAATATGATAAGGAAACTAGAAGTACACACCATGTACACAAAAGTGTTTGTGGAGCATAATTATAAGATATATAATAGAGATGAGTACATAAGAACTCCTCAAATAATATTAAAACCTTCTCCAATTAACCTAATACATTCATATATTCAAATCACTTATCCTCAATAACGAATATATGATCTCTCTATGTACAAATTTATGCAGTGCACTTGTGGTCCCTTCATTATTAATACAACCACTATTACATATACATTTACCCTTCACATGTTCATTTAACTCCATATATGCTCCCATTGGGGTCATATCATAACATCTCACCCCAAATATCCCCACCCCATTGGGGTTATACCATAGTACCCTTCTTCAAAATATTTTTCCTTGTCTTCCTTTAAATATATCTTGGTAGTGAGGGTTTCAATATTTTTTTCTTTCACACTACACACACAACTCATCTATCCTTTTTTAGAGATATCGGTATTGTCTATTTTCGTTCTTGATATTTGGTTGATCTAGCCTTGCAAATAATACTATCATGTATTTGACATGTACATCATCTAGACGAAGTTCAACTACTTCAATTATTTTCTCATGGCCTTATTGAATATTGTTTTCTTTCTCCATTTGAAGCTCCAATGTGACCGCTATTTATCAAATTTTGATATCCTTATTCAATTCTAGATTTCATTTCTAATTTTACCTTATTAGTATTTAGGGATTCCCAAAAATTTTCGTAAATTTTCTCTAAGACTTTTGGTATCTCAATATCAGAGATCGTTGTTTTTTCTTGATTTTGATAATGTTTCTTCTCTTCTCTTAGTCTGTTGACCTCATCCAATAGTTTCTTCATTTTGGTTCCATAATCTACACATCTCATCATTTTTATTCTTTAATTCTTCCCTTAACTCATTCTTTTCCTACATCACTTTGCCACTTTTTTCCCTTTTTAATATTTGAGCCTCTTTAATGAGTGCGTCGTTAAGGTCTCATATGTTAGATATCTCACCTACGTTCTTTTTTTATTTCTTATTTTTCTTCTTTTACTTCATCTTCAACTTTATGTGTCATGTTCAATTTTTTATCCTTGATCCATTTATTTGAGAAGAGTTCTTAAAACATTTTCCTATGTGGCATATAAAATAATATCTTCATCAAGGATTTTTCTCCACCTAGAAGCTTCACCATAAAAAGAAAAATTCATCCAAAAAGGACTCAATTAATAAGTTTTGTATATCATGTCAACCATTCCTTGGGATTGAGTGCATATTTATATTCATGTCCACTAAATATACATATTTGCATTGATGCTTAATTGAGGTCTAACCCAAACCATCAACTCACAACTTCAATATATTAACAATAATTATCTCAAATAGTTACAATTACTTTCCAAGTATATTATTTTAGATGTTTTCTCTTGAAATATAATTTGAATCACCTTAATTAGATATCCCAAGAAAAATTTGTGATATTTTTAAGTTAACATACCTTTTAAAATCCTATTCTAGTTTTAGTTATTCCAACCAACCTTTCTTCTAATTCATTGTTGATATTTTGGCCCTTAAGAGTCTAATTTGTTGGATTATAGTAGTATTATATATATTATGTACATATCATAGGTCTAACCATAGTTAATTTTGGAGCGCAGTGATAAATTCCAACCATGGGATGATATTCCTCTTTTCGAGAAGTCCAATTTTGACTATTTAAGTGCTAAATTTGGACAAGGGAAAGTGCATTTTTGAATTAAAGCCTACATGTGCATATTCGATCAGGTAGGCCCTAAAGAAAATTGGAAACCCTTGGAAGGTTATAAATACAAGTGACCTCAACCTCATTTGGACATCATCTTGGATCATTCTTATATTCTCTTTCTTGGTTTTGGCTTGCACAAGTTTGAGGCAGGTTCACGGAGATTGGCTTGCACAGGTACGAAATTTTAGGGTCTGAAGCTCGTACATGTGTTCGAAGGTTTTGGTTTTCAACTGCAGGAATGACACAAGAATTCTTATGTCACAACCATAGGCATGTAGACCTATGCGTGTGGTTGAAGGGTTTCAGCCACACACACGACACACTCTCCATGTGGATGGGACCTAGGGTTTCGTTTTTCAGTTGAATAAAGTTTTCGTCAGTTGATCGTAGTGTTTGGAAGTTAACTATAGACAATGAAAGTTAACCACAAGGTTTTTGGTTATTAGGTTGGTTGGGTTCATCTTATGGATGTTCATTAGTTGATTTTGCTAGATAGGTTTATGATTGGAAATATGGATCATTGTAATTTATTTTTTCTGAATCATTCAATGAAAATCTAATAAGAAGAATAATTTGAAAGGGTTTTCCTCATAGTAGGTTTTTCCTTGGTATTTGACCAATCCTAGTGTCTCTATGTGTGAATGATTTTCTTCTATTGTTCCTTTATGTTCTGTTGCATTGATGATGTTGTTGTTCTTTGTACATAATTTCATATGCTGATGTATAATGTTGTAAAACTGGATAATGATATGATGTTATGGGGTGAATTTAATGTGTAAATGAAGAAATGCAATTATCAAAGAAAAAAACAATATAGCCCTAAGAAAAATTAACATGGTATTAGAGTTGTGCTAAATAAAAGTAATTGAAGATCACCTCTATGAAGACACCTTTGATGGAAGCATGAGAAGATGGAGGAGACCTAAAATAATTCTAAGGTTTAATGGAAACCCTAGGAAATTTGGTTATAAGGGTTTGATGGATATTACGAGGTTAGAGTTTGGGAGAAGCCTTGGTTTATGGAAAATATTTTAGATATGCAATCTAGAAATCCTGGCATGATCAATGTGAAGATGTTCAAGCACTTGTGACATATTTGATGAAGCCACATATGGGATAGTCTCGATTAGGCCTGGTTGTTGATGAATCTAGTTGAAATATATTTGAAGGCAACATTGTTATATGGTTAATGTACAATCATGACTCTTGAAGGTTGGTTCAAGAGGGAGTTGATCCCCTCATTAAAAGATAGGTACCTCTTAGATTTGTGTTACCTCTTTGTGATTATATTCCTGTTTTGGTTTATTTCTTTGATTATAATCTTTACTTCCTACATGTATATGTGAGTATTTGGATACTTATAACCTCTTAATGATATGTGCTAAGTGTATCCTTCATGAGGATCATATTAGATGTAGGAAAATATGGCTAGCCAGGAAGAGAAGAGCTACATTTTCCCATGAAAAGGAAGTTGACAAAGTGCTCCCACTGCCAATGTCAAATAAGAAGAGACACAGGTTTCTGAATACTACAAGGTATGTATGGTATATTATTCCAATGTTATGTTTCAACTGCAATATTTGATGGAAAGGTAAACCCTAAGGTATGATGGGTATTTCACCTTCATGAATGACTCATATATATGAAAGTAGATTTGATTCATGGTACTCATGATGAAATGGTGCACTTAGTATGGGACAAATATCCTACATTCTATTAAGTCATTGAAAAGCTACCTAGAAACATTGATTCTTGAGATATTGGTATGTTTGATGTTAAACAAAGCATCTCTCATTTTTTATACATAATGTATTTTGATCTTATAAAGAAGGCTTGCAAATTCATTCTTATATATGGTAGCTCGATACTATTGATAGTTTTTGTAACAACCATGGTAACCATTGTTGGCTTGAGGGGGTCTAAACCCAGGTTCAGAGTAGCTTCACTACCAACAAAACCCTCTATTATCAGCCCTTTCGGAAACGATCTGCTGCGCAGACCACAGTCTCACCTGAGGAAATATTGGGGGATGCTAGAACTAGGTTTCTGCATCCAGAGGGATATTAGGACATGGATTTACTATTATGATTCTTCCTTTTGCTTTCCTGAACTATGCAGATGCAATTATCTACTCTTATAGTTTATGCCCTATTCGTCAATTACTACTATTGCGAACTGCACCTTTATCAATTTTATGCATTAATCAAACCAATACAACACATATGAACATCATAAAATACTTCACTATGCATAAAAATTGATACATGACTTCACAATAAATAAAACAACATCAAATATAAACCATAGAAAAATTGCACAAATACACATAAATACTTCAGAATCTTCATTCTCTTTATTGGTAATGTGTCCTTTCAGTACAATCCTTCTTCGACCCGTGCACACATCTATGGGTGGTTTGCACACATAGTTGTAGACCAAGTGTTGAAGTCCAACAAGAAATTGTAGCACACACACTAGTGTGGGACCAAAAGGTCCTAGCAGCACCTACATTAGTGTGGGATAAATTTGGTGCAGTGTCTAATTTAATTTTCCCTTAATTAAATTGGACAATAAAATGTAATCTTATCTCATAATCACTTGTAATAGTTAACTGAGTGTGATAAACTCCATTAGCTCATGTATTTCAAGTTGAGGGTGGTTGGTGAGGCATGCAGAGTAATTATATTAGTTATGGAGTTCGAATTGCAGTTGGTGCATTAGTTTAATGCATGAGTAATTAGTTTACTCAGTTAGGTGAGTTAGAGTCAGTTGAACTAGTTGTAACTGTTTGTTTCACTAGTGAGAGATCAAGTGAATTAAATATTATTTAATTCACAATCAATTATCTGCCATGCAACTGATGATTTACTATTAATAGCTGCATGCATGTCAGTTCCGGTGGAGACCCAGTTGAGACAAAGGTGAAATGAAGGTTAATTATCAATTGTGTGATTATTAGGTTACTTGCATGCAACCAGACATCCATTTGAGTCCCCATGATCCTTGCGTAGTTTAGGAAGTGAAAAATTCCTAAGGAATAGGTATTGCATTCATCAGGAATTGCGCAAGGAAGGCACGCTGTTTAGAGGCTGAGAATTGGCGTGTTGGCCAGTTTTGTCCAGGACAGTGTGAGACAGTTAGCAGAGTGCAGGAGACTCTTGTGAGAAGAGTGCATTGTAATTGTTTCATGATTACATGGTTAATATACAATAGAATATAGAGGGGTTTTGAGCAGCAAGCTTTCCCTGAGAAATTATCTGTGTTGTGGTTTGATTTGATTCTTTCTTTGCTTCATGTGATTAGCGATTGTGTTTAAATTTCCGTAATTGATTTGTAGAAGCGATTCAGTATCTAGCTTTAGTACATTATTAGATCGGATTGAATCCATTGATATACATATGTTTGTATAATTTATACACCACCAAGGCCTCTGTGTAGAAATCTATGAAGCTTCTCTAAAGACCCAAAAATGACTAAAACACAACTAATTCTCGGTTTACACTCATACAATCATCATATCATATAACTCTTGAATCACTAAGTCATATCCTTATACATATTTCTTTCTTACAATACCATGGTACAAATACCATGGGCGAAGCTTAAAATTTTCAAAAACAGCCTGATCCCTTTACAAAAAGAGGGGCTTTGACCCACCCCAAAGCCCATAAAACTCCTAAATTTCGTGCGAAGCTTTTAAATCTGCATGTTTGAATTATTTCCACTGGATTGTGCACTCCACTTCCTCAAAATGTGGAGTCTTTAACTCAAAACTGGACCAAGTTGGGCCCTGCTCAATAGGCCCCCAACACTCACATGTGACTCGTCCCGAGTCACTCAGCTGGTGCACCCTAAGTCTTTGCTACAATGCTGGTGTAAGCATCCTTTAGTGGCTGAATTATTTTTGTAAACTCCATCTGATCCTCACGCATCTCTTAAATTAGCTTCTTTGTAGTCGAACCTATGATGCTTTGCAATACTTCCTTCTATTTTTGGCGCATTTCCCTAAGCTTCTCATCAACTGTCTAAGATAGTAGAATGGCCTCATCTTGCCATGGTTGTGTTCACAGTATGATTATATATTCTTTTTTTTGAATCTTCTTGATTTGAATCTGCAGATTCTTTCCTTCCTGTATTCGGGTGAGTCGCTGAATAGGTGCTAGGGTCCTCGTCATGACTTTGATCTAATCAAGCTGTTTTTGCTTTTCCAGGATATATGCTTCAATTTTCTAAACATGTGGATCATCTTGCAATGAGGTCCATATTTCCATAGTGTATTCTAATAGCTTTCCACATTCCTTGAATGTGGTAGAGATACCTTCTAATGCAACCTTCATATCTTCTTTGCGCTGCTTGCGCACCTCTGGTGGTGGTGTTGGCTGCAGCCTGATCTACAACTCATTAATTTGCATATGTAGCTCAAAATTGACCCTGCTCATTTCATTCTTGGACTCTTTGATTGTTGTGGCGAGCTTCACAAGATTTTCCTCTGGGGCTGCCTCAGATTGGATCTTGAGGTCAGGCAGCTCGCTGCACGTCTTGGTGATAATCTCTTCCAAATGTTGTATGTGTTGTGTTGCCTCATCATAGTCCTTGAGCGCCTTATTCATGTCATTGAACATATTCTTGTTGTCTTGCTTGACTTCCTTAATGACCATTAAAGCACATTTCTCACACACCTTCAACTCATCTGTGACCCCTTGGTGAAAATCATGCAACGTCTGGATGGACAACACATCAAGATTTAAACTAAGAGTGTTCTAATGCTTAGTGCACTCATGATCTTCTATGTTCTCAAAATGCAGCGCCCCGCCAGGTACCTCCAAAATGTGAAGCTTAGGAGTTACTACTAACTCGTACCCTTGCTGCCTTTGTGGGACCACACTTGCTTGAGTCATGCTCGCTTGTGCCATGCTAACTTGTGCCATGCTCGCTTGAGTCATGCTCGCCCGAACCACGCTCACTTGTACTTTCAATTCATTGATACCCTGTGATAATTTTGTTAATACAACCTTGTTTTGATCTTCAATGTTACTCCATAAATTCTCAGTGACGTGCAACATCGTGTCACCAATCTCATTGATGTCCCCTTTAGTAAGAATCACTAGCTCCATTCCTCCTAATCTATTAGACTTGTGATTCTTACGTGCACCTCCCACTGTAGGTATTTTTCTCCGCTTTACAATAAACTGGGGGTATATTGTTTCTGTATATTCAAAGGCATCCTTGCCACCCTGTTCTGGTTCTGTGTCTTCGGCCTCTTCACCATATTTTTTGGTCCTCACTTTTGTTTCTTTGCCAATATCCTTCTGAGTTTCATTTCTGGGTTCCTTCTCTATGACTCTACTTGTGTTCTTCTGTGTGTCTTTCCCAGTGGGTTTTTTGGCTGGCTTCCCTATGGCGTCCTTCTTTGTTGTAGTGGGTTTCTCATTGGTTCTTTCTTGCTCTATCTCCATGCTTTCCATGGTTGGAGTCAACTAATCACTTATCCATTGGATTATAACCTATGCAATATCATCCTTCGTGACCAAATAAGATAACATGTACCATTTCTTGTCAAGGTCCTTCTGTGCACTGATATAAATGCGATGAAAATACGCCTTAAAATATGCAATTTTTCGATAATATTCAAACAACACCAGTGAGAGCCTAGGTCGCTTAATCACCACAGTACATAAATTCATATCCAATAACATAAAAAATAGCTTTTTTTCCTTCACCCAATCAGGGTCCTTAGTAATGCATAGTGAGGCGTACCTCATAACTTCCCATAATTCTGGATCCAAAATGGTGAGCTGTGACTCCTCGAGCTCTTTCCATGTCATCAATGCTATCAAGAGAAATGATCATGCATATTGGAATTTCTTTCGATTCTCCTACGCATCTCGGCAATCATATAGAAATTTCTTGCACAAATATCCAACCCAATTATACTAGACTACTTTGCTACACGACATAGCCAAAGAAACTACTGGTGCCAACAACTCATTTGCATGAAACTTCCTCGTGATTTTTTCCTAGCAAAATGTGTGCGGCGAAGCGTACAAATTTATCATTGATTGTGTTGATATCACATCCCTGAGACATCTTTATGATGCCATATGTTTCATTCATCACCTTTGCAATCAAATTATCCTAAATTTTCCCTACAAATTTGTCTGTAGGGTTCAGTCCTTGGCATGGTAGCATGGTTATTCTTCTATAAGCATATCATTAATATGGATTCTCCCCCCCAGCTAGAGACATTCATCATGCACTAATGCCAAAAGCTAGTGCACACCAATTGTGTTGATGTTATTGCGCCTGAAATGTGGAAGATATAACATATTCAACAAACTGTCATGTTAGATTCCTACAACCCACATATGTGGATCTAATCTAGTAACATCAGTTTCCTCATAATATACCATGCACAAGTATCGGTTGGGCTTGAACTGGGGATACTTTCTCCTTTGATTGAAATCCCAGTCCTCCATTCGCAATTGTGGAAAATTCACCAACAGGTCTCCCTCAAATGGTACTTATTCTGGAAGAAATGGTGTAAACACAGTAAATTTGGTGATGTATGGGTCCTTCGTCACTTTTTCAGTCGACTTCCTCGGTGGGATATACGGTGGAAAACTGGAAATGCGCCCAAATTCCTCCGCCAGAATGTCTGCAGGGATATTTGTAGAAATTTCCTCCTCATCACTCTCTTGGATTTCCATTGGCTTCTTCTGCTTATCAAGCTTCCCCTTAGTTCTATGCTCCTTGGTAAAATTCTTCCTGGGAGACTGCTTGATAGTGGGCTTCTTTGTTTTCTTTGTATGTTCTTCTCCTACAACAAACTGCTTCCTAGGCAACCTCAACCTTGTCACATGCGATGGTGTAACAGTCATGATTCTATCTAATCTTAGCTTGATAAATTCTCTGGCATTATACTCAAACTATTCTCAGACATGCATCTCAAAGCTCGACTCACACTTAGGCACAAAATCGAAATTCTAATTCTCAGTGAGAAAAGTGTCCAAATGTGGAATGAGATGCAATATTTTGTAGCAAGTTTGAATTTCAGACCCAGTGAGTGTCTTTAGATTCACTTCATAAATGTGGATTTGGTGGCATGTTTTCCTAGTTGTGCTCATTAAATGCATTTTCCCCGCTCCTTTTAACTGAAATGTTTTTGTCAAATCAAATGTTTCACTTCCAACATTCATATTTCTAGTGAACTTCGATGGACCCTCATTTATAGCGCATGTATTCCTCCTTTGTCACAGCTCCCTCCGACTGTGATATACTCCTAAGTTTCACACAGTAATCCATCTTTGAAGAATCCATTCTCCAGCAGAGTATTTTATAGTCTTGTGCCCCCTTTCAACTGCATGTGGCACTAAGATTATTTCCCGTTCATATAGTCAACACGAATTTCCATGGGTAGAGTCGTCCTTGTATAGCTTTAATATACTTCCATTTAATCATCCTAGCATCATTTGACCATCCAACTTCGCAAGCTAAATTGTGGCTCCCTCCGAAATGTGTTTGATAACATATGGTCCCAACCAACGCGTTTGGAACTTTCCTGGGAACTTCATGAACTTTCTATCATACATCAACTCCAGGTCTCCTTCCTTGAATATTTTATGCTTGATATTCCTGTCATGTCAGGATTTTTCCCTTGATTTTTATACTTTCTGATGATATCCTACAATGAATTTGTCTTCCTCAAGAGAGATAAATTGTTCCAACCTTTCTTCCATGATATCACTGTTTTCCATTTATGTTACTATTGCAATTCCTTGACTAGGAATAATATATTCCATAGGCATAACTTCTTCCTGTCTATAAACCAACCTAAAAGGGGTCTGTCTTGTCATTTTTTTTCATGTTTTTCTTTATGCCCATAATACTGCTAGAATTTTCAAATCCCAATCATTCCTGTTGACATTTCATACTTTGGTTAGATGATTTTCCAAAATCTTGTTAAAAGCTTCAACTATTCCATTTACCTGAGGATGATAAGGTGTGCTCTTTTGATGATTCACTTGCAATTCTTTAGTCAATGCCTTAATGGTTCTATGCAAGAAATGTGACCCTCTATCACTCATAAAAATCTTCGAGGACCCAAATATGGACATAATGTACTCAAAGATGAACTTCGTAGTGGTATCGGCACTGCAATCCTTTACTGCCTTTTCTTCGAACCACATGGTCAAATAATCTATGACAGTGATGATATACCTAGCGCTAGTGTTCCTCCCTGGTTGATTAATCATTCCAACAACTTTCGTTGCCCACTTATCAAATACCTATAGGGTCACTTATGGATTGAAGGGAATTTCATCTCTCCTAGATGGTATTTTTATCCTTTGACAAGCATCACATGATCTACAATATTATTTTGCATCCTTGTGCAATGTAGGCGACCACAGTACAACTCTCAAAATATTCTACGCAGTGGATTTTCTTGCATAATGTCCTCCCGCAACTCTTCCATGAGCTTCCTCTAAAATTCTTGGTCTTTCATTCTTAGAGAAAGATTTGTGTAGTATTTTATATGGCCCCACCTTATACAAATGTTTTTCAATCAAGGAAATATCAGCTGCCTTGACTACCAACTCCTTTTTCTGTTGCACAGTATACTCCGCAGGTTCCATCCCGATACTTAAAAAATCAATAATTTCACTGAAGTCATCATATTTAACCCTTATTGCAAATAAATGCGCATTTGGAGGGTTCTCTTCAATGCTCGTGCAACATTCACTGGTCTCTATCCTTTATAGATGATCAGGTCTCACATTCAATATTATTGGCTTAACTATAACTTCAAAGTCATACTCCTGAAACAACAACAACCACCTCCACCTCCACCTCTCTAAAGATACATGGCTAATGAGGTCAGAAGGATTATTTTTAGACGTCAGGGATCAGAGGATCCTGAACGATTTTGGTTTGTCTCTTAAGCAATATGGAAAGCGCGACAGGTCACAATTGATGACATAAAGAAGGCACAAATTGTCACAGTGCTTCAGGAAAGGGATTTGGCATGGTATATGGTATATGAAGGGAGTTGGATAGTCGTAGATACCAATGTAGGGGTACAATAGATTTAGATTCAATTAGATGAAATGTATTTGGAGTTGTAATATCTAAGAAGGGTTAGGAAATTTGATTAGGAATCTACTCAGAGGTATGGTGTATCAAATGTAAGTCATAAGGCCATTATAAAGACTATTTCCCTGTGTTTAGAGACTACATAAATGGTGGCACACCTAATTCGTTGTACCTAGGAACCATTTGTTGGCTTGAGGGAGTCTAGACCCAAGTTCGAAGTAGCTGCGCTACCAACAAAACCCTCTATTACTAGCACTTTCGGCAACGATCTACTGCACCAACTGCAGTCTCACTCGAGGAAATATTAGTGGATGCTAGAGCTAGGTTTCTGCATCTAGAGGGATATTAGGACATGGATTTACTACTATGATTCTTCCTTATGATTTCCTAAATTGCGGAGATGCAATTATCTACCCTCACAGTTTATGCCATATTCATCAATTACTACTATCGTGCACTGGGCCTTTATCAAATTTATGCATTAATAAACCCAATAAAACACGTATAAACATCATAAAATACTTCACTATGCATAAAAATCATACATGACTTCGCAATACATAAAAAAACATCAAAGATAAACCATAGAAAAATTACGCAAATACATAGAAATACTTCAAAATATTCCTTCTCTTAATTGATAATGTGTCCTTCTGAGTACAATCCTTGTTCGACCCATGCACACAACTGCGGGTGGTCTGCGCACACAGCTGTAGACCAAGGCCTCCATGCACACAACTGTGGAGACTTCTGCAAAGACCCAAAACAGACTAAAACACAACTAATTCTTGGTTTGCGCTCATACAATCATAATATCATCTTTGTCTTGAATCACTAAGTCATCTCCTTATATAGGTTTCTCTCTTACAATACCATGGTCCAAAAACCATGAGCGGGGCTTAAATATTAAAAAAAAACCGATCCCTTTACAAAAATAGGGGCTTTGACCTGCCCCAAAGCCCCTAAAAATCCTAAAAGGGTTTCCTAGAGAGCATATCTTGTGTCTTACGCATGTTTGTGAGCTTATTTTTTTGTTCTCTACTTTTCTGCATAATTATAGTTAAATCTACAAATCTTAAATTTTAATAAAACTGTAATAGTGTAGAATCTCATATTTTTAATATAATATTATTAGATCTATTGTGATGAACTGTCCAGTGGAATATCCATGACAATTTACAGATCAAAACTAGTGTATGTCAATATTTTATAACATTTACAAGGGTTTGGCAAGATTTCACTGATTGATATAGATGAGAAATGTTTGGAGTTTTGACATGATGCTTGATTGTTCATATATATGTTTTGTCTTATGGATTGATTAAATTCATAGTGATAACAAAATTATGGTTTTGAGTTGATGACTAATGATTTAACATGATATCTGATGATTTTCCTTGATGACAGTGCTATGTTAGCATAATGAATTTTAGTGACTAATATTGGTATTCAATAAAGATTTTTTATTGGCATCATTGGCTTTGACATTTTGGTTGAAGTATAAAATATTGTGATTCAGTATGCAGTAACATCACAATGAATGGATGGAAATTATATGATTTTTCTCTGATGTATGCATTCATATTTAGTGATAGAAATGATTCATGATATGATCATAAGGATGACTTGACAAAGTTTGATTGGATAGTGCTTGAAAAATAAAAGGTTGTTGTAACTTGGTATTTGGATGTGACCTCTACCTAATACTTGGTCTGAAGATTTTGTCACAAGGATATTTGAATAAAATTTTATAGATTTTGATATTAGTTTTGATCTAGCATCTAAGGCTTGATAATATGCCTTAGTTGATATGATTGTACAATATTGATTTATGTAAGGCTGAGCATATTAGTTTTCTCAAGTGTTATGTTTGCATAAATAATTATATGAAGCAAGCTTGCCAATCCTAGCATGTTTGTATCGACAGTTATGTGGTGAAGCCATGATGATGCTCCCATCCAAACCTCTACTTCAAAAGTGGTCCAAGGTATGACTTTGATTTTGGTTTTATATGATGATGGTCTATTCTTCATAGGTAATGAACCTATGATGATCAAAGTAAGAGGGATATTTCCTTTGAAGTTCAAAATGAAGAATAATGACATTATGAATTACATTCTGAAGTTTGGAAAATAAAAATATGTATTGTTCAAAGATATTAAAGAAAGTGGAAATGTGAATCTTTGGACACTCCAATTGAATTTCAAGAAGTTATGAAAATATATTGTTGAACATGACTTGGGAACCGATAGTTAATTGAAGCATTTATGTACAGTATGAACACCTGTCTGTATATAATAAACACATAAAACCTAAGTGAATTCATGAAAATTGAGTTTTCGTCGAGAACTCTTTGAGATATTTGCATGGACGATCAATTTTTTGGTCTAAGATATTCTTCCTATGATATGTGACTGCATGGATATACGAATGATGTTTGGGATAGTTATTGATGAGATGAGAACATATGTGTGCTTCTTTAGTATGAGATCTTCCATGATATTTTGATGAAAAAATTGTAGCGCTAATCATGACTAAGGTTGAGTACGATATTGATAGCATGACTAGCTGTGAGGCTGGTTGAAGAATGTCTTTGGAGAGTTGTTTGAGCTAGTTATGAATATGACAAGGATATAATGTGATAATAATAAGTGGAATCCGATTGGAAAATAATTTTTTATATAGCTGGGATCGAGATATCTTCAGCCCATGTTATTGTATGAGATAGGCTTAGATGTGTGGTTGCTTCCTCTATAAGAGGGAGGATGAATAGGGTATCCTTTTTGTGATATATATTTTTTCTAATATAATATTTGATTTGATGTCTTATATGAATAGGAGATTATTTATATTGTGACACGATGATTAATCTGATACCAGATAGGAGCATGATGATATGTTTATGATCTACAGAGAGTAGGACTGATCAAGAACATTGAGCTAACTTCCCCCCCCCTGTCTGAGCTCTGAGGGTGAGGAATTGAGATTGAAGGCTCCTACGGTTAAGGGATATCCAGAAAATATTCACGATATGAGAAGAGACAATCAAGATATAAGAAGGAATAAGAAAGAGATGAGCATAAATGAGTAGTGATAACATTTGATAACGAGATACTTGAGACTAGATATGATTTGATGACAATATCCTTGTGATGATTACATGATGCAGTTGGAATTTCTCCCTAGCTGAGAGGGACTATTAATTTGGTAGCTCAGTGACAAATCCCAACCATGAGACGAGATTCCTCTTTTCAAGAGGACCAATTTTGACTATAGAGGTGCTCAATTTGGACAAGGGAAAGTGTATTTTTGAATTAAATCCCACATGTGCATATTTGATCAGGTCGGCCCTAAAGAAAATTGGATACCCTTGGAAGGCTATAATACAAGTGACCTCAACCTCATTTTGAAATCATCTTGTATCATTATCATATTCTCTTTCTTGGTTTTGGGTCTCACAGGTCTGAGGTGGGTTTAGGGAGATTAGCTCACACAAGTCCAAAATTTTAAGGTATGATGCTCACACGTGTGTTCTAAGATTTTGGTTTACAACTACAGGCATGAAATAGGCAGTTTTTGGTCATAACCATGGGCATGCAAGCCTACGTGTGCAACTGAAGGGTTTCATCCACACACACGACAATCTCTTTGTGAATTTGGGACTTAAGGTTTGGGTTTTTGGTTGACTAAAGTTTTCGTCATTTGACCATAGTGTTCGGCAGTTGACTGCAAAAAATGACAGTTGATCGCAGTCATCTGAAGCAAGTTTTTTAGTTATTAGATTGGTTGGATTCATTTTATAGATGTTTATTAGTTTATTTTGCTGGATAGGCTTATGATTGAATATATGTATCATTGTAATCTATTTTATTGAATCATTCAATGACAATATAATAAGAAGAAGAATTCAAAAGGTTTTTCCCCATAGTGGGTTTTTCCCCTGGACTTCGACCAATCCCAGTGTCTCTATGTGTGAATGATTTCCTTCTATCGTTACTTTATGTTTCACTGCATTGACGATGCTTTTTTTCTTTCTTCATAATTGCATATGTTGTAAAAATGAATAATTATATGATGTTATGGGGTGATTTTAATGTGTAAATGAAGAAATTGAATTATTAAAGAAAAGAATAATATAGCCCTAAGAAAAATTTAACAACCAAAATTTTGTTTTCCAAGTGCAAGTTATGGTAACTTTCCCAAAACTTGCTGATTTTTTTCCTTTTCTAGATAATGAACTCGTACATAATATCAAATATCCAATTTTTCTAATAGTATTATGAAACTTTTACCTAAAAAATATGATTTGTCTTCCTTCCAAAGGAACTAGTATCATTCAGTTTGGGCTTGTATAGCTTAGATATGATAGTTGTATCATGAGCACATGTTTGAGACTTATTTAAGACTAGCAAAAAACCCCAATTTCTTTAGCATGTAGTTTGAAGTTATAGTAATTTGAGCGTAAAATTTCTACACTAACTATCATTATGTCTCCCTATAAAAGTAAAAATTTCATAATCTAACACTTCACTCAAAAAAGTAATAGCTAAAATTCCAGTATGACTCATTTGAAACTAATTTTAGAATTAGCTAGAAACCTTAAATCCCATAGTATATTTTTCCAAGGAAAAAAAAAACAAGAATTCCAATTTATAGAAAAAACATAAATAAATTGTATGCATATGCCATGGAATTCATATGGCACATGGATTAGGGTTGAAACTATTTTTAAAGTACCAATTTAAGAATAATTAAAAGAAAAAAATCAATTTGATATGTTGTTCCACTTTGGGTCCCCAAAATTGATCCTATACTTGTACTATGATAACCATTGTATACATATTTTTCTATCCAACCCAAATATCTAGATCTACAATAAAAGTTCCTAATTTTTTTCCCTTGTTTACTATGTCCAAAAAGATAAACTACCACTGAAGTATGGCTAAATTTGTTGTTAACAAAAAATATCTATATAAAAGGAAAGAGCACATAAAGAAATCATTTATGTCCATGGGTTTCTAAAGTGTCCACGAATGAGGCCTTCATTATTTTCCACGACATCCCATTTTCCTTTATCCAATGTCAATCCTCTTTTTGAAAGGTTATTTTCTTCTTGGTTTTGTGCCCTGTAGATGTGTGTAGAAGTAGTGTGAGTAAAAATCCTCAATCCATTGATAAAATTATGAGAAATTCCATAGTATATATCGTAGAACGTATGTGGCGTAAAACTTCAAATTCTTATGATCACAATTATTTTACTATGTGTCCTAAATATCTCAAAAATTTGTATTCTAATTTAACTAAAAAAATTTATAACGAAAATTCCAAGATGATGATTTTGAAACCCTAACATCCACTTACTATATCTCAAAAAGTATAATGATTCAAAATATGAAATTTTACCACATGTGCCTTGATATTTAGCAAAATATTGTAAAATTAAGATATTTGAAACTTCCTAAAAAAGAAAAAATTGTGAAAATGTCGAGATGTCTCGTTTGAAGGGGGAAAACCCTAGGACTGCATGCTCTAATACCAAATTTCATGAACCAAGTGCTTAAAATATCATAAGAAAACTATAAGTACATTCCATGTGCACCAATGTTAGAGTGAAGCACAATTCCAAGGTATATAATAGAGGTGAGTTACACAATAACTCATTAAATAATATGAGAACCTCCTTTAAATTACATAGTACATTCATACATCTAAATCATGTGCACTCAATAATCATTACATGATATTTATATATACATATTGACACATTGGATGTGTGATCCATTTATTATTAAGCTGACCACTATTACATATTAATTTACCATACATATTCATTTAACCCCATAGATGTCTCCCATGGGGTCATATCATATACATTTAACCCCATTGGGGTCGTATCATTGCCCTTAGCGAGATCAAACACAGCAATGAAGAAACCCTTTGCATAGGCGAAATATAAAATTTTATCTTGATTGAGGGTTCTAGGTGATATCGATTGGATCACTATATAATTTTTCATCCATATTGATGTTTTTAGAGTGGAAAAATTAAAGGAATTGGCTTATGGAAGCAGTTTTATTAGAGGGATTTAGTTTGGATAATTGGACTCTAAAACCTCGTGGGGCTAGTTTGAGTACTTAATTGAATTTTTTTATGGGAAATAATTTAATTCTTGAGAGTAGACCCCATGATGTTATTCAACACTTAGATACCTTTCCAATGGTGTAAGAAATATGTCAATCAAATTTTGGACACAAAAGTGATGCCTCCTGAAAGTTTACCTATCATGATTAACCACCATAATTTGAGAGGGTGCCATGTGAGGCCATATTATTCACAAAATATGGGTACCCATGTGAAGACTATGGATAAAAATCTAGAAGGGTAAAGTTTGTAACTTTGATTTATAGTTGAAGGAGTAAAACTTAACCCCTTCTTGGTTGTAGGGTTGTCTTATAAATAGGCCACTAGGATGAATAATTTGGGTTATACAAGGAATTAAATGGGATATAAGGAAGGAAATGAAACATATTCAAAGAGAAATATAACAGAGAGCACAACAGTGTAGTGAAAACTCAACTTCTATCAATAAATGAAATAACATAATAGCGTAGAACATAATTTTTTTAGAATGGTGGTATAGTTTTTAACCCTATACAATTATTTGTTGCAAACAAATTCTTAATTAAAAAAAAAATGCAATGTAAAACAAACACATTAACAAAGATATTTTTTCCTAAAAACATAATCAAGGAAAACCAATAATATTTTTCAATATATATTTTTCTTTATAGTGTTACAATACACCATATATATCCCACAACATCCATGAGCTACGAATACATTTAACTTGGATTATAATACAAATGTAGTTTGTTAACCAAAACTAGGAAACCATGGGGAAAACCAGCATGTGCCACAAAACTTATTTTAACAAAACCATGTGTCGAAAAATACCAAAAATATACGCAAAAAACACCCATTTTTTTAAGGTCGTTTTCCTCGAACCTCTACGTAAGGGGGCTTCCACCCCCTTGAAAAACCCTTGAATAAGGGGGATTTTTCACTCATTATGACCCCCTATTGTGCATCACACATGTTATACTGTGTGGGGATAGTCTTCTCAACACCAAAGTTCCCTACCACATGATTGTAATGTGCCTCCTAGATCAAATTGGCACACTTGCTTGAAGGAACACAAAGGTGGCCTAGGTAGCACAAGATTGCACCCTAGATGTGGAAGTATAGCACTTTTTTTCTTGTGATCAATGTCTAGTATATGGTAGCGAAATCAGAGTCACTATTGTATAATTGAGGCCACCTAGAGGTATCGTGCCCATAAGATTTAAGAATTATGGTTAGCACCAACTAGGTGTCGAATGAGGTAGTTACAATATGGTTTATAATTTCCTTCTTGTATTTGATGTTCGAGTGGAATTGATTAGAGGTATGCAAACCAATTACAATGGTGCTCATTTTGTAACTTTTCTTGTGCATGAATGAATTGTAGAGTCTTATCGGATCAGTATGGATGATCGTCTCCTTCCCCATAATATAATTCTTCCACTGTAGACATGGCTGCACAATGGAGTGCATCTTCTTCTCATAGATGGGGTCTCTATGGATAACATTAAAGCATTTTTCACTATGATAGACCATTGAATGTCCTTTTTGAGTGAAAAACATGTTGATAGCATAATTAGTAACATCTATCTCAATCTCATTGAAATGGTTGTTGCAATTCTAGAAGGGTGTAGACTGTTCCAGAGCAAAGGCAATATTTCATATCCTCGAATGATTTTTATTGTGACTCAAACTAAGAAAAAATTGTTTTAACTCCACCCTTTTTCATTTAAATTAAGAGTCAAGAAATGTTTGATAAACCCAACACAAACCTTTGGTAGAAGTTAACAAAGCCCAGGAAGCTATGGAGGTATGTTGGAGTTGTTGAGATTGTCCAATCTCGTATGACTTGGATATTTGATAAGTCCACATGCACCCCATGTTAATCCATGATATATCCCAAATATAGATTTTTTTGCATTACAAATGTGCATTTCTCCATATTGGCATAAAAATTGTGTTTTCGCGTGATGGTAAACATCCACTAAAAGTGCTACAAATGTTATGCCTATGTTCTACTAAAGGGAAGGATGCCATATAAATATAAAACAAAAAAAGAGTTTATGAATGGCAAGAAGATATCACCCATCATCCTCATGAATGTTTCTAGAGAATTATTCAAGCCAAAGGGAATAACTGACCACTCATAAAATCCTTCTTTAGATTTTAAGGCTATCTTCCATACATCAATTTCTTCAATTGAAATTTGGTGGTAGGCTAACTTTATATCAATCTTACAAAATAAATTGGAACCCTCAATCTGATAAAGAATATCGTCAATGTAGGGGATCATACATTTGTTATTTAAAGTAAATTTTTTCATTGATCTATAATTAATATAGATTCTCTAGGTCCCATCCTTCTTCTACACCAACATAATTGGACTCTTGCAAGGTGAGGAGCTCGATCGAACGTGGAAATTTTGGATGAGCTCATGAATATAGCATTTTATTTCATCATTTTCTAAGAGAGTGTTTATATATTGGGCCATTAGGAAAAGGATCAAAGGGGTATTAATTCAATTAAGTTTTTGACCTAGAAATACAAAGGCACCCCCATAGGTGGACCAAAGATATATTTCTATGTCTCTACAATCTTTTCCACTTACTTCTATTGCATAGAGAGGCCATATGTTTAGGTTGTGGTGGTCACAATGAAATTAATTTTTCATTTTGATTGAAATGATGAAGAGGACAAAATTTTAAATCTGAGAGATTAACTTTCAACATTGTTTTTCTCAGATCAATGAAATTGTAGCAGTTGAAACTACCTCTAGTACCCTATAGAGTTTTCCTCCTGTATTAAGAATTAAAATACATGGACAAAACTCATAAAAACATGGTGTTTCCATATATAAATTTGTCCTAAAATAACATCACAAAATTTGAGTGGGGAAACATCATACAATTTCTCATCATTGAAGGGCTTGATACCATAGGATACATAACATCATTGATTGACACAAAGGTATCATGGATGGCTCAACCAACCAATGTTGTATGATTAAGAGTGTGGAATTGTTGTTAGCTTCAAACCCTTGATGACCTAGGATGCGATCAATTTCTTCTGGTTACCATTTCCAAGAATTAAATGAATTGGTGTCCCCTTCACCCAGGTCTATGAAGTGAAGAGGCGCTCCTACTCTTTAGGCTCCTCTAGCTCTTTTAGTTGGATCTTTGCAATCACGATGGTAGCACTAGGCTTTGCATCAATAATCCTGCTTTCCTTTATGATATCCTAGATTATAATCAAAGAAAAAGTTCATTTATTTTTCTTTAATTTCTATCAACAATTATTTTTTTGAGTGGCATTCATCAATGTTGTGCCAAGGGTTGTGAAATTCAAACCACTTTCTAGTCTCGTTTTTTGAATTCCCATTACCTATTTTTACTTGTGACTTGGACTAGGTGTCTTTAGGTTTCCCCTCGATTTCTCCCTTGTTATACAAGTTTGGGTTTCCTTTTTCATGCTTATTTTGTAGCAAATTTGTATACCCAAACTCCTTATATGGTGTGTTTGGTAAATTATAGGCCCTAAATCCACCTTCCTTGTAGTTGGTTACTTCCTAAAAGAAAATATTAAAACAATAAGTGATGTTATTGATTAAACCTGGACTAACAAAGCATTGAATTAAGTGGAAAAAATGCATTAATAAAACTAAACTAAAAATAACGTAAAACAACATGAAACAAGCTTGTGAAGCAAAAAAAATCAACAACAAAGTAAGAAAAGGGTCCTCTTTATTGATTAATGGTAGTCAGATAGTTGCAAATTAATATCAAAGACACTTTAAGATAGTTGATTGATAACATGGTTTTCAATAGCTCTCAACAAAATTTTCCCCTTCTCTATCTCTTTCGCAAGCTCTTTCTCTCTCAAATAAGCAAAGAAAACTCTCTCAAATGGCGGAATTATCCTAACTATGGTATGCTTGATTTCTTTGGAGAATTTTTGGCACCATAAAAATGCACGGCTTATTGTTTTTGGCTCTCCATGATCTTGAATTTATAGAAATTTTGAACAGTCATTCCCTCATTTAGCTCATTAGTGAATTTGTTTCCCTCATAAATGATATGAGAGCTACCATCCTTCTGCCATTAAGGCTTCTTGAGGCTCAAGGCTCAAATGGTCAACCCATAATTTTAAAGAGATTGAATATTTTTCAAGCAAGTTCGCATATTGAGGTGTTGACCGGGATTTTAGCAACCCTCGCAGCTATAGAAGAAAAATCTGTGAGGTCATGAATAAATATCTTTGGATCAGTCGTGAAGATTGATTGTTTAAGTCAACTTTGGGAAAACCTTATGATTTTTTCCTTTCATAATTTTTCCAACTCTAAATGTATCTTATGTATATGTTTCTTACTGACTCTGAGTGCTTTATACTATGTACAAATGAGTGTACCATTTTTTCATTATAATATTTTCTCCTTGATGTGTGAGGTTAGGAGAAATTGTATAACTGAAATACATTACATTTTTCTATTCTAACGATGCATCTTACCAAATTTTTGAGAGAGAAAAACTTGCTATGGAGATGCTTATGGGAAATGAGCTTGACTAAGAACTGAAATAAAACCATTCTTTGTAGAAATACTGATACAAAAGTGTCTATACAAGGAGGGCATATCCCATGCTCCTTATGATGGTTGTGATTGAAAATTTATAAATACATAGGAAAATATTGTCAAGTCAAAATTGAATTAGGTGATGTGCTACTATTTGTAGAAGATAATTTCTTTTACCCTTAGGGGTATCTCTAAAAAATAGGTCGAAATGGGTGCCCCCATGCATCAAATACAAAGCATTGTTGAAGGAGGTGTGATTAAATACACGAGTCTTCAAATAAATGAGAGAAGTGTAATGGTCATAAAGTATGATACACGCTTTATGTGAAATCTTATGTTGGTGTCAAACATACGGGGGACTGGTGAAATCAATGGGAAATGAGGGTTCTCATTGTTCCACCTGAGACTATCCCAAAAATGTTGGGAGAAATCAAGGTATTTCTTCAATTATGGAAGATGAGTGTGGATGTAAATAAAAAAGAAGTGCGAACTTCCTGGAAAATAATTCCAGAAATTTGTATGAAGTTGAGGTAGGTGTTGTAACATGATGGGTTAGAGGTATGATAAATAGGGTTGTAAGTATATATGAGGGATGCAAAAAAATTGCTTAAGGTTGGATTTGTAATGCAAGTGGAAATAGTTGAAATAAGAGTGTTGTGGTGTATGCTCCTGGGATCAGTAGGATGTCAAGGCGAAGTATATGTATGATCTGACTGTCATGGTGGATGGGTAAAAAAAATGATCAATGACGTGGAAATGGGTGAGTAAAACAAAATTTCCGGCTAAGGGAAACTAGGGACTACTCTCGGGTAATCGGAACAAAAATATGGGTGAGGAACCTTTTCCAAAAAATATTTATACACTTCCCACAAGAATTTAAAAGTGGTTTTAGATGTACAAACATGGAAACAAGTGCACCAAGGGTATGGTCTAGGACTGCTTTATGATGCAGGTGGGTATATGTAGAGGGTGGGGGTCCCATTGGCTAGTCTCTATGTGAGGTGTATGAATCAAAGGTGGTAATGCAGATGGTCTAATGCAATGTGGATGGACGTTAGGCCAAGTGCGTAATGTGGTGGTGCATTCATCATGATCCAAAAAGAATGGTGGCCCATCAGGAGGGTGATAATATAGAAAGTGATGAATAGAGATGAGGCTTTTCTTTAAATTATGCAAATGAAATTGTTCTCGGGCCTAAGAAGATGGTCATGGATACCAATAGTGTCAGGTGAACTAAAAAATGGGGTACTCCATGTGGGTGAATCTCTATTAACCAACGTGAACGTTTACCGAGTGTGAGTGGAAGGTGATAGTAAACACGGCCGAGATGAAGCACCTTAAGGTTAATTTCAGAGAAATGATGTTAGGATATGCAATTTTTTTAGGGAAACCTATCATGCTAGTGAGGAATGATACCTTAATTGTCAATTGGTGCACCGAAGGACTGAGTTCAATGTGGAAGCTATTTATTACGTACAACTTAAAAAATAATACCCCAAGTGAAAAAATATACATATATTTAAGAAACATGTACCTTGGAAACTTGAAAGAAGAGGTATCCAAAAATGCAGAAAAGTGCACCTGAAAGGTTCTCTAAATGTGAAACAGGTTCAAAAAATGAAAAATTTTGACGAACAAAAAAGAGGGCACCATGGTGTAGATGATTGTGCTTTCATCCTAATATACTAACAGTTCAGTGAAAGGAGCTCGTGAAATCTAATACGAGCCACCGAAAGTAAGGAAAAAATGGGATATATAGGGGTAGTGGGGCCTACAATGCCACCTCATTTGTACCTGTTGACATGGAACTTGGTGTGGATCCCAACAACCATTTCTATGGTTGTGGTCAGTGAAAGTGTCCATTCTTCGTGTGAGGAGAGCTAGGTTAGTCATCATAAGACCCCCTTTGTCAATTTAGTAGTTATAGGGTAGGTATATCAAACATGATGACCTGCACAATTGTTTTTAGGAAAATTATCCCTACCATCGCCGATGATTATCTCATAGTTGTGCGAGCCGTTGCGGGTTAGGGAGGACGAGCCACGATGATATCACTACTTAATAGAACACAATCATGTCTACATAAAACATAGGCACGAGACCCCCTACGATGGGGCTCATAGGCTAGGGTGATACAACAATGACATGGGTTACGAATGTGAGGGGCTCCAGGGTGAGTTCCTCATGCCTATTAATGGAATAGGTGCGATTCCTATGCGACTGTTTGACAAATAGTTGCACGGGTTACCAAGTTTGTAAATTTGGTTTCCTTAGCCTTCTTTTTGTCTTTTTTCTTTCTTGGACTAAACTCATGGGGATCACATCTGTAGGATGGTGCTATGGAGGGAGAGGAATTGGGGTGACCTGTTGAAGATTTCAACAAGAAATAGTGAAGGAGGCATCCTGAAACATCATTCCCGATCCTAGTTGGAAAATGATCACCTAAACTAGGTGGGGCCCACACAGGTGATTTTTGGCGCAAAGTCTATTTTTAGACTATGTATATTTTTAGACATGTCGATCATATTCTATGAGTTGCGGGATGCTATTTGTGGATGTTTGTTCAAGTTGGAAAAATAGATGGATTTGTATTTTTAGACATATTGGGCGGAGTCTATTTTTAGACTGCCAGTCTAAAAATAGATATGTCGAATATTATTAGCTGTTAATAATATTTGGAATCTAAACAGTATCTTATTCTCTTGGAGCACTTCAGTTAAGTGCACAGATGTGGCATAGGAGCTGACAGAAGGAATTGCACTATTCCTAAGGGTTAAGTGGAGCTATTTCATGGAGGACTTCAGTTAGAACTCATGTGACATAGTTTGGTGGAGTTGTAGAAGTAGTTGGTGGAGTTGTATTCAGTTTAACTCAGTTAGACTCAGTTGAGATAGTTGTATCTAATCTAACTGAATGATACACTAGTGAGAGTGGAGTGAATTAATTAGTTAATTAATTCACAAATAATAACTCATTAATCAACTGAACAATACAACAGTTAACTACAGTGCATGTCAGATACAGTGGAGACCCAATGGAGAGATAGGTGAAAGGGCAAGATGGACTATCCATTGTGACTACTAGTGATGCATGGATTGCATCTACATATACATTGGAGTTTCCAATGATAATAAAGCAGTAAAGGAGAGTGGGATTGCATCAAATTTTTCTTTGTAATCAACTTGGATTTCATAGTGGAGGCAGACTAGCAGGAGGGCAGAGATTGGTGCATGAATTTGCAAGATTTCTTCTATGTTAGTGTGTGACGATTGATTGTACTGAGAGCTTGATGTAATAATATTTGTATGAGATTGTTACATGATCTCCATGATACATAATATATGATAGTTGGGGTTTTCAACTTTAGGCTTTCCCGTTAAACAACTGTGTTATGTGTGTTTTTATTGCTTCATGTGTTTTGCAATTGTTGATTAAATTTCCACAAGAATTATAGTGGAAGGATTCTATATTTAGAAAGAAGATAAATATTGTTAGATCAGGAGAGTCCGGACATATGCATGCTTAGTGCATATAATTTCTACATGGTATCAGAGCTGTGTTATATATTTTCTACATGGAATGAGAGCAGGAATTTTTGGACATGCGAGTTTGCAGAGAATATATGAAACTTTTGGTGAAATTTTTTCAGAAAAAATAGCATATTTGGATTCCTTGTGAAAAAATACCCGAATTGAAAAAAAAAATCGATCGCATCGGAGCTCGGATGAGGGAGATATCATCGATTTAAAATCAACTCTTTTGTTAGAAAATTTTGCGATGGCAGGACAATTGCAATGTGCGCAAGCCAAGAATATACATGCATTGAGGTACAAGATGCATGCAAAGCTTTGAGAAGCAAAGCAGAGGTTAGTGACTTGGTGGTTGAGAGGGAGCCTCTCAACATGTAGCGTGAGAAGCAGTTTCAGAAGGTTGTGGAGTAGCCACAACTGGAGATGCAGAAGAATCTTTATAGATTTGAAGTAGATGGGATTTCTACGGAGCTTCCTACTGTTGGGAAGTGCAAGAAAGCCATGCAATTGAAGCTTGAGAGGGAGCTGGATTTGCATGCAGGTAAGAGTGAACCTCGGGATGTGGAGTAGCCACAAGATGAGGATCATGGAGTGGAAGAAACCACTCATGTAGAGAAATTTTGTGCCAGATGGGCAGAGGGAGTGCATGCAGCTATACCACCAGGTGAGAGGTGGGGCGACATGAATGATTAATCCCATGAGGATATTTCTAGGAAGGATTCATTGAGATGGTGTGGATCTCATGAATTGAACCTGGCTACGAGGAGCCCACAGAGCAGTAGTAGCATGATCAATTGGATTGATGCAGGCAGATCAAAGTGACAGTGTTGGATACTGGAGCGTGGTTCAGAGTTGACAGTAAGTGCAGAGTGCATGGGTGCAGAGTTCAACAATGCAGTGGTTCCTGAAGACATGTGCAGTAGCTAGGCAGAAGTTGAAGACTTTGATGATAGATGCATCAGATTGATTGAGTTGTTTGGAGCCTATTCAGTTTCAGAAGAGTTTCATAGAAAATGCATGGAGTTGCATGGCACTTGCAAAGGTTGCAGGGTGAATGCATGGAGTTGCATGTCGCATGCAAAGAAAATCCTTTCTTGTTGAGAGGAAGTGTTGAAGATTGCAACAAGAAACAGTGAAGGAGGCATCCTGAAACATCATTCCTGATCCTAGTAGGAAAATGATCACCTAAACTAGGTGGGGCCCACACAGGTGATTTTTGGTGCAAAGTCTATTTTTAGACATGTTAATCATTTTCTATGAGTTGCGGGATGATATTTGTGGATGGTTGGTCAAGTTGGAAAAATAGATGGATTTCTATTTTTAGACATATTGGGCAGAGTCTATTTTTAAACTGCCAGTCTAAAAATAGATATGTCAAATATTATTAGCTCTTAATAATATTTGGACTCTAAACAATATCTTATTCTCTTAGAGCACTTCAGTTAAGTGCGCAGATGTGGCACAGGAGCTGACAAAAGGAATTACGCTATTCCTAAGGGTTAAGTGGAGCTATTGCATGGAGGAATTTAGTTAGAACTCATGTGACAGAGTTTGGTGGAGTTGTAGAAGTAGTTGGTGGAGTTGTATTCAGTTTAACTCAGTTAGACTCAGTTGAGCTATTGTATCTAATCTAACTGAATGATACACTAGTGAGAGTGGAGTGAATTAATTAGTTAATTAGTTCAAAAATAATAACTCATTAATCAACTGAACAATACAGCAGTGAACTACAGTGCATGTCAGATCCAGTGGAGACCCAGTGGAGAGATAGGTGAAAGGGCAAGATGGACTATCCGTTGTGACTACTAGTGATGCATGGATTGCATCTACATATACATTGGAGTTTCCAATGATAATAACGTAGTCAAGGAGAGTGGTATTGCATCGAATATTTCTTTGTAATCAGCTTGGATTGCGTAGTGGAGGTAGACTAGCAGGAGGGCAGAGATTGGTGCATGGATTTGCAAGATTTCTTCTATGTTAGTGCGTGACGATTGATTGTATTGAGAGCTTGATGTACTAAGATTTGTATGAGATTGTTACATGATCTCCATGATACATAATATATGATAGTTGGGGTTTTCAGCTTCAGGCTTTCCCATTAAACAACTGTGTTCCTTAGAACAGGTGTGGGTGTGTTTTTATTGCTTCATGTGTTTTGCAATTGTTGATTAAATTTCCGCAAGAATTATAGTGGAAGGATTCTGTATTTAGCAAGAAGATAAATATTGTTAGATCAAGAGAGTCCAGACATATGCATTCTTAGTGCATATAATTTATACATGACCTACTCTATGCGGTGGTTGCATATTCCTAGGCATGGGAAACCTTAGATGGATGGGGTTTACTGAAGTTCCTTTGAACCCATTTTTGAGATCATAGAAGGAATTCCTGTGATTTTTTATTGGGAGGTAGGAGCCCGAAAGATAGGTCTTCAATATATGGGGGATAAAACTCCCTCTCATGGTGGATGTGGATGTATAATTCATCACTAGACTAGTGCCTCAATGGGAGGTACTTCCTAAATATATTCTGCGTGGTGAGTCGAGACTGAATGAGTGGGTCATGCAGTGGTGTGGAGTCGACCCTTATGATGATGATTAAATTAGGATCGAGTCCATATAAGACTTAGCTACATAAGTGATTGTGAAAATGATTGTATGTATATGTGAGACTGTTGCCCCACATTGGATAATAGGGGTACAATTGATGGTGTTGGAGCATATACACATCGGTACTTTATTTGATTCAGATTACATGGTACATAAGGGGATAACTATCCAACTGTCATAAGGGGTGAAAAATGAGATAAATGGCTTCCAGTATGGAAGCATCCTTTGAATCATTTTGTATGAGAGGGTGGCCATGCTATGCCCAATTATTAGAGTGGGCGTGACTCCTCTGCAGGATCCTCAGATTATGAGATGGGATCCATTGGTGCCCCAAGCTGGATATGGAGAGGTGGGTTAGTATTGGATCGACACTATTTAGGGTTGGTTCATGTCAAACCCTTAGGTTATTTTACAGCTCCCATATGAAAGAATGCACTTGAGGGGTGACCCAAACATGGGGCTGCCCCAAGGTGATGCTTGGGGACTTGTAGGTATGTACTTATTATGGTGTACCTTGTACCAAAATTGAATATGTTTCCTTTGCAAGTATGGGTCCTTGTGGGCACCCCTAGGGAAAATTGGTGGGTGTTTATGGTGGTGTTTAGAGACAACCTTGGGAGGGGGCTATTACAATGGGAAAGTGACGACCTTGGGATGGGGTCGCAAAGGATTGACCAACATAATGGGTGTACCTTGAGATAGGTGCTCCTCGAGAGAGGGGAGAGGTGGCAGGCCTTCAGGAGGAGATATAGAGGTTGCAGGCTCATGAACGTGTTGCTGAGCATAGGGACTTGGATGTGCGACAAAGGTTGACAAAAATTATTTTTGGATTTCCCAAGGTTGGCTGGGAAATGCTCAAGGAGTATTTCATCGAGAGGACGATGACACCAGATAGGGAGTGGCATTTGATTCTCCATTCAGTTTTTGTTCCAATGGCCACAATGCACCTTATTTTGGCTCTAGGGTAGGGGGAAGGAGGGCCTCCAACATGTGGTGCAAGGGGTGATAAGCCCCAAACTTAGATGAATTTGTGATGTACCAGGGGAAGCACCCATTATGAGGATGCTCCCCTCTATTTGGAGATGATTCATTTTTTTCTGGTGATGATTAGTTGATGTATATAAATTATCTCTCTCTCTCTCTCTATTTATTATATAAATAAATAACAATACAAATCATGCATACAATCATCATCACAAAGACACATCACAAGAGCACAAAAAATGGTATATCTCATATATATATATTATATATATATATGAGATATACCATTTTTTGTGCTCTTGTGATGTGTCTTTGTGATGATGATTGTATGCATGAGTTGTATTGTTATTTATTGATGTGATGGTTCATTTTATTGTGCTTATGTGTCTTGATGATGACTTGTATATAATGCATTCCAATCTAGGATTTGATTAGCTATGTGATCAACAACATAATTTTTAATTCTTGGTATATGTGAAAATGTGATATGTTGAAAACCACTTGCTAACAATTGTGCATATAGATATTTCCAAGAAAGACAAGGGTTATAGAATTTGAAGGTGCGATTCAACTATGATATGAGAAGATGGGAATCAAGGAACATATGTAAATGAAGGATACCTAGCCGGAGGCATCAACTAGAATGCCTATAACGACGTTGTATTCAGCTTGATTATTTGTGTCTGAAATAATGCAAACACCATCCCGATGAAAAATCATTTGATCAAGAGAGTAAATGGACTAGGTTGTCACAATGAGATTCTATGATATTCGAGAAGCACTATAAGTGAAACCGTGTGGTAAGCTAGTGGATGATCCATCTATGACACATAATGGGAGTGTAGTTTAGAGTACATTGATGATGAGGTGATCATAAAAACAAATCATGGTACATAGTTACTTCATAATGAAAAAATGTATGGTTAGGGATGGAATTTTGTGAGGCAGAGCGTATTGACAGGGTATTTAAGACAAGTACCATCAGGCTCTACTAACATATATATGCACCTTTTAGAAGGTAATGTTAAAAAATACAGGGTCCTTTCCATAGGGATTCAAGCTTTCCAAGTCCCAGGGCTTCATTAGAAACGTCATACCAAAGTACTAAATCCCCCTCATTGATGTACTTATAGCCATTTTGGGATGGCAGGTTGCATCATGAAGTTAATTCCCCACTTACAGAAGTGATCGAAAATGATGATTGTGTGCAAAGGAGCGAGAGGGGATTTGGATTTATTGCCATATCATTGGTAGCGTTCACATATTTTAAATGAATTTTTGTAGTTTCAAAAGAGAGTTGGAAAAAAATAACCAACGTGAAGGATCTTTTGGAAATTGACCATCCCCAAGAGGTGACCACTGTAGGATCCACTATGGTATTCATTTAATACTTTATTAACTTCATCCAGTGCAAGGCATTGGCGTAGAATGGTTACCATGCCATGGTGATTAGGAACGTCTCTAATGAGAAGGTAGTGTGGTGCTTGATGGTGAATGTACCTTTGATCTTCACGTGTGAGTTGAGGATTGAAATTTTGGGTTTCTATGTAAAGGAGGATATCACCGTACTAGGGGTCATATGTCGATATGATGAATAGGTGCTCCTCGAGGAAATAATTATTTATAGGGGGCCCTTGGGATTTTGAGGGGAGGTTAAAAATGAATTCAAAAAGGATGAGAGAATTCTTGCTTTTAGGTGAAGAAAAATGGAGGTTAAATTATTGCAAAATAACAACCCATCAGGCATATTTATGTTTCATCATACAACAAGTGAGAAATTATCACATAGCATTGATATTGGAAATAATTATGGCGGTCCAAATAATGATGTAATGCCAAAACTTCTATGAAAAGTGGATAAGGGGTAAGGCAATTTTATCAATTGGATCATAATTCAAAGCTTTTGTACAAAGTGGAAAAGGGATAAGGAAATTGTATTAGCTGGATCATAATTTAAAGCAAGTCCTAAGAGGTTTTTTCAAATATAATAGATGACATTTTCTCTATTATTAGTGCCTTCTTAGACTAACATGACCACGATGGATACTTCTGATGACGATATGTAGAGGGTGTAGTCCTTGTTGTAGTCAAAAAACTTATTAATGTGTCTCCTCTTGACCCAATTACCTTGATGAAGAAGATATGAGCTAATTAAGAGAAGAATGTGTTGATTTTATAAGTGCAATAGAGATTAGCACAATATTTCAGAAATACCGATAATTACTTTTGATCTTGGTCTTATACCGAAATCGTATTAATGGTGCTCATGACAATGTGTCTTTTAAAAGACTGAAATGACTGTTGAGCTTGCTCATCCCAAACAAATGGGCCATATTGACAGAGAAGATAGAGAAAAACATGCAAACAAGTAGCCTAATTCATAATAAAGTGGTGTAATAAATTTTCCTTAACTTGCAAGCTTTGCAATTGCTTCAAAGTCTTAGGTGGCGGGATTTCCCGGATGGATTGGAATTTTAGTGGGTCAACTCTATTACCCTACAAGGAGATAATGAATCCCAACAATCATCCTTCATTTACGTAGAAGACACACTCAAGAGGGTTCAATCATAGGTTATACTACCGACAACGCTGAAACACAAGGCAGAGATCCTCAATATGATATGAGCACTTATTGCAATGGACTATGAGGTTATCCAAATTGGCGAGGATAAGATGAGCTAGATCATGAAAAATTTCATTCATGGCCCACCAAAAGTGGCTCCAACATTTTTAAGGCTAAAGGGCATAATGTGGTAGGAAAAATTACCACATAAGGTGGTGAACCCCTTTTTGTACTGATTTATATGGAATATCTAAATTTGATTGTATCCTGAAAAGCTGTCCATGAAGGACAAGGATTTGTGCCCTACATAGGAGTCAATGACAACTAATGAAGGGCGTGGTATAATTATATTTAGGGAAGGCTTTATTGAAATAATGGAAATCAATACAAACCCATATAATAACGTGTTTCATCATGGCGAGTACGAGATTGGGAACCCAAGATGTGTAGGAAATAGGGTAAATGAAATTGACTTTATGTAGCTTACTGATTTCTTTTTTAATTGCCTTTCTTTTAGATGGATGGAGCTGGCACTACTTTTTCCTAACTGGGTAGGTGTTAGGCCATGTGTTGATGTGAAGCTCTATGATGGTAGGGATAATTCCAAGAATTTAAGAATATGACCATGAAAATATGTCCATAAAATATTGGAATAGGGATTTATATGAGGAAATCGTTTTGGGAGAAAAATATTCCCCCAACGAGAAGTATTTAACAATGCTAGGCTTGGTTGAGATGACTACCTTAACATTGGGTGATATAGTAGACATGTTCCCTTCTTCAAACGCATCAGGTGTAGGAATAATGTTTTTGAACCAATCTACATGGCATGCAGGTAGAAATATTTGGTTTCTACTGCAAAAATAATGTTAGTTGGTGTGTCAATAGATGTGAATGATTTTACTAGGAGAAAGAACGAGTGATGATGCATGGCATCCCATAGAAATTCAAGTTTCATCATCGCCTCCAATATGTCCTTGTCAAAATGAAAGAGGCTTGAAAATGGTGGCGGAGGTGATGAGAAGTAATTAGGTAGGGGTTGAAATATAGAAGTATTGATTGAAAAGCAAGGGAATGATTATGTACTTATTGTCATAGAACCAAGAGATGTTGACAATGCATAGACAGGTTGAGCCCATGTAGTCATAGGTGGTGCAACCTTCACGATGGGAAAAACGATCTCGACACTATGTGTTGACAAGTGTAGCAAGAAAGGATCAATTTGACTTATCCTTGGTCAAATTGAGAAAATTCAAAATTTCTACATCAACAAACAACTTGGAGGCAGTTAACTGAGCTGACATGGATATTTTCACTCAACTGGCTCAGTAAATTAGAGTTGGAGGGCTTGAAGTTCAGTTATGCATGTGTGATTACTTAATTTTAGTAATCCAGTTCAATTATTTCCAGTTATAATAAGTTAAACTAGTTCTAACAATTAATAGAACTAGTTGGATGTCAGTTGTATAGTGGGACAACTATCTAAATGAAAGATCGTCTAGATCAATTAACCAAAAATATCTCATGCATGCAAGGAATTCAAATTTCTAATATGTGGTGGGGATTCCAAGGCAGTGTAACACCCGTTGTAGACTAGTCTTGAGTGTACAAGTGTTGCATGTAATCAATTCTTGGAATTACACTATAAATTTGAAGGAAATTCCTAAAGAATAAGGGCCAATTTCCTCAGGATTTTAACAAGGAAATAGGAGGCTAGGTGAGTTTATATTTGGCTTAGTGTTGGCCATAGTTGTTCATTGAGTAGAGAGAACAATTATTATTTTGCAGGTTGAGCTTAGAGATGGAGCTAGAAATAGTAATAGATTCTCTATTCATCTGATTAATGTAAAGAGGATTTTGGGGTTTTCCCTAGTTGGGTTCCCTTATAAATCACTATTTGTGGTTTTTCTTATTGCATGTTTATGCATGTTTCTCTAAATTGTGAATTTCATTTCGCAGATTAGTAGAGTAGAATTGTGTCTCTTGATTTTAGTTTAAATTTCTTGAGAAATTGCAATTATTTCAAATTTATACATGGTATCATAGTAGGATTCACATTAGAACAAGAATTTTGAAGTTGTTCCTTAGGCAGTTCGAATTTTCAGCTTCAGTGCAACAGGATTTCCTCAAATTTGGGAGAATGACCTTTAATCGAATGAGATTAGAGTATGCTTTGGAGGGTAGCTCAAATTTCATTCCCTAGAAGGATCACATGGAGGCAGTTTTTGATGAAAATGGATTACTGTATTATGTCAAAACAAGGATTTCAAAACCATGATCAATTGATGCCCAGAACCTAGCCCAATGGAAGAAAGATGTAGCCAAGGCGAGGAGAATAATCCTGTAGGGAGTGAGAGGCCACATTGTCTCAAATATCCATGGCAAAGGGACACCATTTTCCATGTGGAAGGCACTAACTAAACTATTTGAAAATATTAGTGACCATATGTAACTGGCTCTGAAAGAAAAAATTCAAAACATTAAGATACAAAAGAATGATACTATTCCGCAGTATCTCTCCATATTTACACAAGTTCAGGATGAGCTTCGAGGGGCTGGTGTGAATTTTATAGAATATGACCTGGTGATCCTAGCTCTTTTAGGCCTTCCAAAATCCTGGCATAACTACCAAGACCCGATGAATGGGAGGGAGAAATTACCGAATTGGGAACACTCATGCTATGATTTGTTACAAGAATAAATCAAGCGAAATACCAAAGATGGAAGTTCATCCAAGGGAGAGGATGAAGAAAATATTTCATTGGTTGGGAAGGGTAATAAGGGAAAAGGGAATAAAACTCAAACCAAACCAGATTCTAGCCAAGGGGGTTAGAAGAAAGACTTGTCCAAAATAAAATGCTTCAATTGTCATGAATTCAGGCATTATTCTACAAAGTGTCCACACAAAAAGTCTAGAAAGAAGAAATAATTTGGAGCAACATGTGAAGCATTGGATTCATAGTTCAAGTTATACTTCACCCTAATAGAATGCATGTATAGCACTGTGAAGGGGAGTGTGTGGTACTTGGACTCAGGTGCCTTGCTCCACATGACATGGTGCAGATATTGTTTCAGTGACCTAGAGGAGAAAGATCTCTAGATGCATATTGATCTTGGGGATGAAAAAAGGTACAGTCCTACCGAAATTGGTATAATAACCTTAAAGATAGATTCATGATCCCCTCTTCACCTCAAATATGTCATTTTTGTACCAAGCCGGAATAAGAACCTCATATTTGTAGCAGTTTTGGAAGACCATGGATATGAAGTAATATTTAGTAAAGGGAAACCATTTTTGAGAAACATAGCCACTGGGAAGGTGAAGCAGATTAGGGTTTATGTGAAGAACCTGCACGAAATTTATGTGGAAGATTGTGTTGAATTAAGCAGTAAGGTAGGGAAAGTGAAAATTTGAGATGTTGGTGAATTCTGACAAGGGTTGTACCTTGGGGAAGTATGTAAAATCCACATTCCATGATAGAGAGAACCAAAAAAATGTAATATTGGAGAGAGTTCACTTTGATGTTTCTAGACCTATCTTAACAACCTCCATTGCTAGACATAAAAAATATGTTATTTTTATTGATGATTTCTAAAGAAAGTGTTGGATCTTCTTCATGTGGAAGAAGGATGAGACATTATAAAAATTTGTAGAATTCAAGGCACTAGTTGAGAAAGAGTCCGAATAGAAGGTGAAGGCTCTGAGGAGTGACAATGAAGGTGAGTGTGTTTCAAATGACTTCAAGGACTTTTGTGCCAAAGAAGGAATTCAAAGAGAACTAACAGCTCCCCACAAAACCACAACAAAAAGGTGTATCTGAGAGAAAGAACCAGATCATTGTGGTACTTGTGAGAGCTATGCTACATGAACAAGGCCTACCACTACATTTGTGGGCAAAGTCATGTAACACAACAATCTACTTGTAGAACCAGAGTCCTCATCATATTCTTGGTATGATTACACCAAAGGAGGCCTTCCCAGGGAGAAAGATGGATGTGTCTCATTTTAGAATCTTTGGAGAATACATTTTTTGCCATGTATCTAAATATTTGAGGAAGAAACTTGAGACAAAAACAATGTTGGGAGTTTTTTTGGGTTACATTGAAACTCCACATAATTATTCGGTGTATGTACCTTCCTTCAGAATTATAGTTGTGTGAAGGGATGTAAATTTTGATGAGGAGAAAGCAATGAGATGATCTCATGAGAGGGAGCTTCAAATCCCACCGGAAGAGGAGATTGTAACTCCAAAGGAGGAGCCTAAGGAAGTTATGGAGTAGCCACAAATGGAGGAGAATAGAGGAGGAAAAGTGGAGACATCCACTCAAGCAGAACTATCCAGATAAGGTAGGAAAAGAACCATGGAATATGAAATATTGGTGCAAGATGCGAGGGAGAATGTGGGAGTTGCTTCAAAATTGCGCAGGAAAAGGAGGTCACCTGAGAGGTACATTGGCTACATGGCTCTAATGACTGTGCTTGTAGAGACTGAGACATCCTCTTTTGAGGAAGCAGTTGAGAAAATAATTTGGGTTGATGCTACCTGTTACCTAAAACTAATGGGTTCAGTGATATATTGTGTTAACACACGACCATATATGTGCTATGCAGTCAACCAACCAATCCAAGATAGGGTTGGGCCGACCAAATTTTATTGGAAGAGAGAAAAGCATGTTTTACAGTACATCACAGGCACTACCTAGTATGGATTATGGTACAAATGGACAAAGGGAGTGAAGTTGCATGAATTTACAGATGCAGATTAGGCAGGTAGTCCATCTAACTTAAAGAGTACATCTAGTGCAATTTTCAGTGTTTTGTCTGCAGTAATTTCTTGGTACAAAAATAAGCAGAGGTCTATGGAAATCAGCTCAGCAAAAGCTGAATACATGGCTACAAGTCAAGAAACATGTGAGGCGACCTAGATGAGAAAGAAATGTGTGGGACTATTTGGTCAGGAGATAGATCCAAACATGGTCTATTTTGATAATTAGAGTTACATTAAGGTCTTTGAAAATTCGATATTTCACGATCGATCCAAGAATATAGATATCTAGTGTCATGATTTACGGGACTATGTGGAGAGGAGGATAATGTTGCTACAATATATTCCAACTGAGGAATAATATTCTAACATCTTCACAAAGGATTTGTTAAGTGGGAAGTTCAAATTACACAGGTGTAGGATAAGGGTGGTTGATAATCCCTTTCTTGGTAAGAGGCAGTGTTGAAAAGTGTAGCAAGAAACGATCGATTTGACTTAGCCTTGGTAAAATTGAGAAAATTTAAAATTTCCACATCAGGAGACAACTTGGAGGTAGTTAACTGAGGTGACATGGCTCTTGTCACTCAGTTAGCTTAGTAAATTTGATTTAGAGGGCTTGGAGTTCAGTTATGCATGTGTGATTGCTAAATTTTAGTAATCTAGTTCAATTATTTCCAGTTGTACCTAGTTAAACTAGTTCTAATAGTTAATAGAACTAGTTGGAGGCCACTTGTGTAGTAGGACATAAATCTAACCTAGAGATCATCTAGTTAACTGATCAATCAGCCAAAAATAGCTCATGTAAGCAAGGAATTTGAATTGCTCAACTCTGGTGGATATTCCAAGGCAGTGTAACATCAGTTGTAAACTAGTCTAGAGTGTACAAGTGTTGCACATAATCAATGATAAATCCTTGGGAATTGCACAATCAATTTGGAGGAAATTACTAATGAATAGGGGCCAATTTCCTTAGGATTTGTGCAAGGAAATAGGAGGCTAGGTGAGCTGAAACTTAGCTAAGTGTTGGCCAGAGTTGTTCATTGAGCAGAGAGAACAAATATTCTTTTGCAGGTTGAGCTCAGAGTCAGAGCTAGAAATTTCAATAGATTATATATTCATCTGATTAATTCAAAGAGGCTTGAGGGGTTTTTCCCAGTTGGGTTCCCCTAGAAATAACTATGTATTTTTGTTTTTTCTTATTTCATTTCTACACATGTTGTTCTAAATTGTGAATTTCATTTCGCAAATTAGTAGGGTAGAATTGTGTCTCTTGATTTTATATTAAATTTATTGAGCATTTGCAATTCTATCAAATTTATACATAGTATTAGATCATGATTCACATTAGAAAAATAATTCCAAAGTTTTTCCTCTGGAGTTTCGAATTTGAAGCTTCAGTGTAGTAGTATTTCCTTAGAGTTGGGAGAACAACCTTCAATGAACTAAGATTAGAGTATGCCTTGGAAGGAAACTCATATTTCATTGTTTGGAAGGACCATATGGAGGAAGTGCTTGATGATAATGTATTTCTATATTATTTCAAGATAAAAATTCCAAAACCATGATCAATTGATGACAAAACCTATCCCAATTGGAGAAATATGTAGCCAAGGCGAGGAGAATAATCTTGGAGGGAGTGAGAGACCACATTGTCTCGAATATCCATGGAAAAGAGACACCATTTTCTATGTCGGAGGCATTGAATGAGATATTGAAAAAAAACAGTGGCCATATAATATTGGCCCTGAAAGACAAACTTAAAAACATTAAGATGCAAAATAATGATACTATTCCATAGCATCTCTCCATATTTACACAAGTTCGAGATGAGCTTGGATGGGTTGGAGTGAATGTTCCAGAAAATGAAATGGTGAGCCGAACTCTTCTAGGACTTCAAAAATCATAACTACTAGGGCTCGGTGAATGAGAGAGAAAAATTACTGTATTGGGAATGCTTATGGTATGATTTGATATAAGAAGAAATCAAGCGAAACAATAGAGATGGAAGTTCATCCAAGGGGTATGATGAAGAAAATTTTTCATTTGCTGGGAAGGGAAAGAAGGGAAAAGGGATGAAATATCAAACCAAACAAGATTTCAGCCAAGGGGGAAAGAAGAAATACTTTCCCAAAATAAAATTATTCAATTTTCATGAATTCAGGCACTATGCTACAAAGTGTCCACAGAAAAATTCTAGCAAGAAGAATGCATGAGGAGCAGTAGGTGAAGAATTAGCTTCAAATTTCGAATTGGACTTCACCCTGATTGTATGCATGGAAAAAATTGTGATATGGAGTGTGTGGTACTTGGAATTAGGTGCCTCATTCCACATAAAATGTTGTAGAGATTTTTTCAATGACCTGGAGGAGAAAGATCTCCAGATGCATATTGAGTTTTGGGAAGATAGAAGGTACAGTGCTATCGAGATTGGTATAATAACCTTTAAGAGGGAGTCAAGATCCCCTCTTTTCCTGAAAGATGTCATGTTTGTACTAGGCCTGAAGAAGAACCTCATCTCTGTAACAATTTTGGAAGACCATGGCTATGATGTAATATTCATTAAAGAGAAAGCATTTCGAAGACACAAAGCCACTAGGCAGGTGAATTTGATCAGGCTTCATGTGAAGAACCTATAAAAACTTGATGTGGAATATTGCGCTGCATTAAGTAGTAAGGCAGAGAAAGTGAAAAGTTAAGATGTTGGTGAAGTCTGGCACATAAGACTTGGTCATTTGCATCATGGCGCCCTTAAAATTATGCAACAAATAACCACTGGCCTCCGTAAAGGATCACTTGCGCAGCAGGATGTCTACAAGGGTTATACATTAGGGAAGTATGTAAAATCCACATTCCACGATCAAGACAACAAAGAAAATGTGGTCTTGGATAAATTATACTCTGATGTTTGTGGACCATTCACAACAACCTGCACTTCCAGACATAAATAAATAGTATGTAGAGTGAGCGGTTCACAGTCTTGAATGATTATTAAGTAGTAGTGCATTCACGGGTTTATCGATGATTCTCAAGAAGTTTTGGATCTTCTTCTTGTGGAAGAAAGATGCAAATTTCTCAAAATTTGTAGAATTCAAGGCACTAGTTGAGAAAGAGGCCGAAAATAAGGTGAAGGATCTCAGGAGCGACAATGGAGGTGAGTATGCTTCGAATGAATTTAAGGAATTTTGTTCCAAAGAAGGAATTCGAAGATAATTGAAAACTCCACACAACCCAAAAAGTAATGGGGTAGCTAACAGAAAGAACCAGAGCATTGTGGGAGATGTGAGAGATTTGCTACATGACCAAGGCTTGCCACTGCATTTGTGGTTAGAGGCATGTAACACAACAGTCTACTTGCAAAACCAATGTCATCAAATTCTTGGTATGATTACACTAGAGGAGGCCTTCTAGGGGATAAATCTGGATGTGTCTCATTTCACAATTTTTGGAGCCTCTATTTATTGCCAAGTCTTCAAATATTCGAGGAAGAAACTTGAGCCAACAACACAGTTTGGAGTTTTTGTGGGTTACACCAAAAATACACACAATTACCAGGTGTACTTACCTTCCCTCATAATGAAATTTGTGCAAACAGATGTAAATTTTGATGAGGAGAAAGAAATGAGATTCTCTCTTGGGATGGAGCTTCAAATCCCACCAGAAGAGGATCTTTTGGCTCCAAAGGAGGAGCCTCAAGAATTTGTGGAGAAACTGGAAGTGGAGGAGCACAGAGAAGGTAGAGTTGAGACATCCACTAAAGAAGAAATATCCAGAGAAGGTAGAGAAATGACCACAGAACCTGAAATACTGGTGCAGGATGCGAGGGAGAATTTGGGATCTGTTAGTCATCCATAATTTTCACTATCTAAAGATGACTAAGTATTGGTTCTGAATTTCTAGAAACAAAGTTCATGAACATTGTGAATTCTAGAAATCTCGCTACCTTCATTATCCTTAAGATATTTTTTTTCACTATTTCATCATTCCATCATGTCAATGCTCCGCTCACCCATCACAAAAGACCCATCAAGGGCTCATATGATTTATTTTGTCTTTGTTGTGTCACCTTTGGCCTCAGCCCTCTATTTTGTTTTGCCTAACTCCTCCATTGTCCATTTAGGGTTTTTAAGGGCATTTTTCTTGGTTTCATGACCTCGATGGTTAAACATCAACAAGGCTTGTATCCTACTATTCTTATACCTCCTCCTATCCTTAATATACCTTCACAAACCTTTCCCATCACTCCTATCCCTCAAATTCATCATTTTTATAAAAAAACCTAGTCTATGGCCACATTTTGACACTTTTTAAGACTAGGCCTATTTTTTTCCCTTTTGGACCCCTTCCCCTCACTTAATTATTTAAATTCCACATTCCCCTACTCCCTAACATCTATCCCTATCCCCCAAAATTTCCCCAAGAATTTCTGCTATGAAGAAATTTTAAAAGATATATTCTACTTTCATCATCTATGCTTGGTTTTCTAAGAGGATAAGGTCACTAAGAGAATGATGAAGATGAAGAAACAAGTGATGAAGCTGAAGAAACTGAAAGTGAAGAAAATGAATATGACACTAAAGATACAAAGGATAGTGAAGAGGAGGAAGATGAAAGCAGTAATGATAAGGGCAATGAGAAGGATGAAAGAAATGATGAAAAAGAAGATAATAACAAGGAAGATAGCATTGATGATAAAATTAGTAACAAAGAAGAAAGCACTGGAAAAAGCAGTGAGTCAAAGGGTGAACAAGGAGACCAAAACAGCGAGCCAAGGGAAGATGAAGATGGAGATAGCAGCCAAGAAATAGAAGGAACAAAACAGTCAAGGTGAGGGAGAAAACAATGAGTCTAATTACAGTGATAAAAGGGGCAGTGAACATAGCAAAAATGAAGATAGTGCAAGCTATGAAACATAGGCTGAGTTAGAAAATGAAGACCATAGGCAAAACAAAGAAAATAGTGGGCTAATCATTGTGGGCATAGACACACATAATGAGGTAGAAAATGATAGCTATGGTGAGGAAGAAGATCATGACAGTGCTCATGAACAAAATAGTGATAATGAAGTCACAAATTCTGAAGGCAAAGACAGTAGGCATAGCAAAGATGAAGGAACCAATGAAAGTGCCTATGAGTTTGACCCTACAACAAATGCAAGTAGTGGTACAAAGGCTGAATTTGACAGTAAACACAGTTTATCAAATGATGAATATAAGTATAGTCATGAAGTTGGAAGTGTACCAAGCAATGATCAAGGCACCTCTTACATTGCGAAGGAGAATGACTAAGCACTATAAACAAAGAAAACCACTTTGCAAGAAAAAAGCTCAAAACTGCCCAAAATGAGGGCCCGACACCGAATGATGAAAAATACCAAGCTAGGATTGGTATTTTGGCTCAAGCTTCACTACAGGTCTCCAAGGACCCTTGAGGCACCTACATACCAAATTTGAGGAAAATTGAACAAGTTTTTGTTTTTTGCAAAATTTCAAGCCTAAGAACGCAGCACCCCCTGTGCTGCGCTTTTTCCAAGGGAATTTTCAGAGGGTGCAGATTACATTTTTGGATTCCCCATCATGAGAGGAGTATTCTTACCAAATTTCAGCTCAATTGGAGTTGTTTTGGTCCCCCCAAAAGGGTCAAAAACACTCATTTTTTCACCTTTCTGCCCTCTTTCTGAATAGGTGCTGCGCTCCTGGCAGCCTTGGTTTTTCCACTTTTTGGGAACATTTCGTAGGTCATATTGAGGGAAAAAAGGAATATTTGGAAAGAAGACATCCACATCTTTCCAATGGGCCATCTCAGTGCCTTTTCTGACATCGGGAAGGCCTCCAAAACTCTGTTGCAAAAAGACCTTTTTTGGTGTTGTGCTCCTAGAAAGTTTTCAAGTTTTTGAGACAGTATGTTGTGTTCCTGTGTGTAACTAAGAAAATGTGTGTTAGGCAAGTTTCATCATGTATGTCAGAGCCTAAAAGTCAATATTTTTTCTATTTTAGTCCGAAAAAGATATTTTGGAAGATATTTTGTGCCTTGGACCTTGTAGGGCCTCAAGGACAGGTTAGGATATTTATTTTTGGCCAATAGGATTCTCGATGCTCTAGTGAGCTCTCTTCCTCCTTGCTTGTTATATAAGCCATGAGGATTCATTGTAAACGGTTGGGACTTGATGTGTTATAGAGAAATACATGGTTTATGATCTTGGAGAAGATATTTGGTTTTATGAAGTGAATGAATGGCTTGTGTGGCTTGATGTTGGAGAAGCTTGCTTGCACGATTCCATAGCTTGGTGAATGGGGATGTTTTTCTAACTTGTTAATGTTTTATTGTTCTCATTTTGTTTTAGTCTTCTTGTTTTCTATAGATCAAAAAAGTATAGGTTGAGATATGCTGATGGAAGTGTTGGGTTTCCCATGTTTTGGCAGGTTGGCAATGCCAAAAGATGAGACAACATCAGAACCACTTTCAGACCTCAAGATCTAGCCCTCCTGGGTCCAGAGAGGGATCTCTCTATATAGGCAAAGGTTTTATGTCTTTGAAGCTCTGTTCTAAGATATTAGGCTAGTTAGAGGCACGGGTTTGTTTGTTTGATTGTATGTTTTGGTTGTTGGGAATCAGGAAAGAAGGGTTCCATATAAGACAAGGATGAGCAAAGAGGATTTTAGGTAGAGGAGGGATGATTCAGAGAACATCGAGACCATTGGGTAATGGAGTCAGGAAAGGGTTTAATTTCTATTCAATATGCAGGCTTTCAGTTTGGCTAGTCATCTAAAGCATTAGATCTTAAAGATGATAGTGTGGCATGAAAAAGGTAAGAGAGAAAGTGAAAGCAAGGAAACCTCCAAGGTGACCTTTCAGGAATCAGATCTAGAGACAGGACATGCCATTGGACAACTTGTGATCCAAAACCTAGAAGGCTAACTCTTCAGACAATTAGGAAACATAAAAGATTTAAACACAAAGGTGAAAACCTGAGATCAGAGAGAGAATTTGAACTCTCAGTGCTTTGGCATCCAACTTGAGGGAACTTAGGAAGGTTCAATTAATGAAAAGGATCCTAGTGAGACAGAGACAGAGTTCTGGACTCCCAGTATCCCAATTCATTCAATTAAAGCCTAACAAGAACATCTGAGAATAGATTCATTAATTCATACATCAGCTAGCAGTATATTTGACCACTACACTGGTTAAATTAGCTTGAAATCAATCCTCAGATAACACATACAACAGAAAACATTGAATGCAGGGAGAGTAGAAACATAGGGTACCTAACAAGGGTAAATCCTATGCCAGATTTTTGATGTGTGCCAGAAGAAATGAAATGTAATGAACTAAAAGACAGAGATAGGAAAACATCACCGCTGCTTTAAATCAGGATCCAAAGAAATGTGCTTGTCATATTAAAGAGAAACACCAGTCATGTACAACATTTCCAACAGCTTAGAATTCAGTCTGAAAACATTTTCCTCAGCCTATCTTACAAATTTACACAGAGAACATGTCTCAAGAGAAACATCTTGCAGTTCACAGATATCCGATCAACAACCTTTACAATGAGTTTCTTCATGAATTTTATAGCTGAAGAGAGGCAGAGGGGGTAGATGAAATACTAAATGAAACATTAAACAGAGTACGAAGGGGGGGCTCGAGGCCCCTTCTATTTAATGCCTATGCATTAATCTTTGGTACTCTTTGGGTGAACGAGTGGTCTTCGACAGGATGAAATTTACTCTAGGTATGTTCGTGACGTACTCTCGGCTATGGTACTCTGCAGTACTTTGGTGAATAGACAAAAGGCAGACGCAAACTATGAGGCCTGCCATACTATGTAACAAATGCTCTGGTAGCATTAGGACTGGTCTTAGGGCAGTGATTTTCTCATGGACACAATGAAGACTAAAACAGTACGAGTACCGTGTTCTTCCTCGGGAGGAGACTTCTGCTGATGTGAATCCTTGATGATATTTTTTTCTGCACGCTAGGCCCTCTGTGTGATTCATGAGGTCTTCAACCTGATATCTTGCCTTTAGCACACTGAATTAAGGCTTAATATTTTCAATAATGTGCATTAGAACCCTTAACTTTGTACTGATACTCTTTGCCACTTCATGACTGTCTCTGCCAGCGAAATTTGAGCTTTAATGGCTCTGGAAAGGTTTTACAGAGTTAAACTCTATTCTTTTAATGAAAATCCTGTCATAACACCTTCCTAGGCTCTTCTTCATAATTTCGATCCCTGAAAATCGTTTTCCCTACGTTCTGTGCCACTATGACAGTGACTGTAAACCATGATGGTTGTCCACTGCCCATACCCTGCAAAATACACACAACCGTTAAGAAATCCATGCTGCAGGGTAAAGGGCATTTTGAAGGCTTGTGGAATGGTGGCGGAACTGTGGAGGGATGCATGGGGACCTTTCGATCATGCACGGGGGCGACGATTGATGGCGGAAAATGGACGATGGAAGGGTTTTGGACATCGGGCGAAATACAAAGGAAATGGGAAAAACGCTGCGAGGGCAGGTGATGTAGAGCTTTGGTGGTGGGACCCGGTCCATGGTGGGGGCGATTAGATATGGACCATTGGATTGAATCTAATGGAAGATTGTGCTCGGATCGGAGGGAGAGTGATAGGCGGGTCCAACTCCGATGAGTGATGGAGCGATTGGTGTATGGCCGTTTGATTTTAGGTGAGACCAACGACGGAGATTGCGTCGGAGGATAGAAATTGCGAGGGTGGGGGGTGGCATCGTTTTGAAAATTACGATTTCGATTGGAGCATGAAAGCACGGGCCGTCGGATTAAACATGAATCAACAGTGGGGATGCTATCGATGGATTGCAATCGGGAGCGCAGTGGGCGACATAGTTTAAGATTTGCGATTGCGATTAGTGCCCAAGCCTTGGTTCTTGGTCTTAGCGCTCGGGGCATATGGGGAAGTGGTTAAAGGGCTGGGCCAAAGGGGCTAGCCTAATATATGTTGAAATATGGGTTTTCAACCCTTTTTTAATGCAATTTGAGGCTAGAAAGGGGTAACGGTAGAGGGAAGAAAGGGTTATTAAACCGAACAAGGGGTGTGTGTAGGATTTAAAGGGGATTTTGGGATAATTTAGAGAAACAAGGGGAGGGAAAAAAGAGGAAAGCAGAGGCTCATTGAGGATGAAATAATGGGAAAGGCCTTTGGGCATCCTTTTCTCAACAGAGATGGCTTATTGACTTGGAAACAGTAGTGGAAATTCATTGAAGGGCAGAGGTCATGAAGAGGCTTCCAAGGATGGTGTGTTTCCAGGGAAATGCATTCCTTGAAGGCTCAAAAAACAATTTAGCCCCCTATTTTCTTGTCAAAAAATTCATAGGGGGCTAACAGTGGCTCCACATGGGGATGGCTTCTTCTTGAAGGAGTCAAGAATTCAGAAAATGATCTTTGGTGTAGGCCAGGTGCCTGCTTCTTGAGCCATCTTTCTTCTTTGATTCTGGCTGTCACAAACATGATAGATCTGCAGAAATATTCCCAAACAATCCACCTACCTAGACTATAGTCCTATCATTTTTTCTTCAGGGTGCATTTGGGCTAGCAGACCCTTCACATCATCAATTTTCTACAAACAAGAAAATAAACCTATTCTATTTCTACCCTTATTACTTCATGAGATCAGATTAAACTGTTGGTCTCATATGTTTCTCTACCTAATCTAATATCTGCTGGGATTAAACTGTCCAGCAGATTTCTTCTCTACATCCTACAACAGAAATTTAAAACAGTCAAAATAGGATTAGACAGTCTAGTTTGCTGTGGATCCAAGGCATAAAGACAGTTGCACATGGACAGAAATTTGTACAAAACTGAAAACAAAATCTTGAAGGCTTGAAATCTGAAACTTTGAAGCATCCTTATTTTCTTTGTGACTCAGGTTTTGAGCTTGTTAGAGTCACCTTCTCTTCTTCATTTTAGCTCTGGTTTTGGGCATGTTAGACTGGGATAATTTTAAGGATGGAAAGTTATGTTGAAGTTTAAAAAATTGGTGAATCTCACTAGTCCCTAATATGGAAACTATAAAATTTTTGTTGATGTATTTGTAAAATTATTCAAATTTTTAATGATATTATATATATTGTCTATATAATTTTGGCAATTTTTAACGTAAAATAATTTTATATTGTAAAATTTGGGCGAATCATTTTTATAAAAAAATGTAAATTGGCGAATCTTTTTTTTTTGGAAAAACCATGGAAAATTAGCCCACCTGCAAATATTAGCCCCTAAAATTTTCCATGATGTTAGAGCTGATCCTTTTCTTCTTTGTTGGCTCAGGTTTTGATCATGTTAGAGCCACTCTTTTCACTTCAGAGGTTCATGTTTTGAGCATGTCTGAACCTCTCCTTTCTCTCTGTTTTTTGAAACATTTTTCTCTTTTTCTTGAAAACATAACAGAACAATGGTATTTACAATGGAAATGGAAACTGGAAATTGGAAATCAGCAGTAGTAGTGTTTGAGCATCCTGCCATTGACAGGACCCCCAAATAGCTCTGTACCATCTAGCTCTTGCAGAAAAAAGGCATTTGGACCAACAATGGGCTGGATGATGTATGGACCTTGCCACAAACTGTCAAATTTTCCATGCTTTCCTTTGTCTTCTCTCCTGGAGTCCCATTTCATAACTTTATCTCCAATTTTGAAGTCACATGCTTTTGTTCTTTTGTTAAACAACTTCTTTATATTTTCGTGAACTTTGATAGCTATGTTATAGACCTCTTCCCTTGTTTTCTAGAGATGAATTGTTTGTTTTATCCTCCTCACCATGATGTCTTCTTCTGTCTGAATCTCATGGACAAGTTTAATCACTGGTACCCCAAGGCTGGTAGGAAACACTGCCTCTGTTCCATAGACAAGCTGATATGGTGACATGCCAATGGATTTCTTTGTTGTAAGCCTATCGGCCCACAAAGCTTGCACTAACTTGTTGTGCCATGACTTCTTATTCTCTTCAAGCAGCTTTTGTTAATGTTCACCAAGCTATTTTTTGATGATTCAGCTAACCCATTACCTTGTGGATAATAAGCAGTTGAATGAACGAGTGCTATTTGATACCTGTGACAAAAATCAACCATTTTCTTGGATCCAAATGCAGTAGCATTATCAGTGATTATTTTTCTTGGGCAACCAAACTGAGAGAGGATGTGATCTTCTAGGAACCTAATGATGACAGAATCTATGGTATTCCTAGAAGGTATGGCCTCTATCCACTTAGTGAAGTAGTCTGTGGCTGTAAGGATCCATTCGTGTTGTGCAGAAGAAGCTGGGTGTATTTCTCCTATGAAATCTAGGCCCCATTGCATGAAGGACCTTAAACAGTGATGGGTTGTAAAGGTAGAGGGAGGAGCTTTCTTTTGCCTTCAAAGATCTGGCATTTATGGCAGGCAATTATCATCTTATGGATGTCACTGAAGAGTGTAGGCCAATAATAACCAGCTCTGAGTATTTTGTTAGCAGTGGCTTTCCAGCTCAAGTGGCCTCCACACTCTCCTGCATGGAAATCCTGTTGAATCTTCTCTGCTTCAGGTTCAGGCAAACATTTAAGCAATAAGCCATTTGTATTTTTCCAGTATAAGCATTCATGTAGTATGAAATAGTTTCTGGCTTTTAGCTTTAGGAATCTGGCCTTGGTGTTCGATAGTTCAGGAGGGGCATTGAGGTTTGTGAGCACACACAGAATGTCAGAATACCAAGGGGAGTTTTGAAACTCCCCCTCAACAGTGGGATCAGGCAATCCTTCCTTCTCATCCAAGGCATTTACCATATTTATGTCGAAGGCTTGTAAATTTGATTCAACCATTAGTTGATATAAGCCCTGACCTTTGATCAGTTTTGTGGGTTTTATTTCCAGGTTGTATTCCAATATTACAACAATTAATTTTCCCCTCTTCCCATCCGGGTCTTGGGACAAAATGTCTTTAACCACTATGTTTGGCACGTAGGCTATGGTGTGAGAATGTAGTATGTACACCCTAAAGTCTTTCAAGGCCTTTACCAAGGCATAGGCCTATTTTTCCATTATGTTATATTTCAAGGGTGCATCCCTCAGAGCTTTGCTAAAGAAAGAAATGGGCTGTTCCATTCACTCAAGATTTTTCTGTAGCAGAACTGCAGCCACTGTATGCTCGAAGGCAAATGAAAATATCAGGAAATCCTTTGAGAAATCATGGCTAGTTAGGACAGGAGCTCAGGTGAGTGCATGTTTAACTGATTCAAAAGATTTTTTAGCCTCAACAGTCCATTTAACTCCTACACCTTTCTTCAAAATATTAGTCATATTCCTCAGGTGCTCAGTTAAGTTGGGAATAAACCTCCTTAAGAAGTTGATTTTCCCAATGAAGGACTGTAATTCTTTAATGTTTCTCGGGTGTGTGATTTGTAGTATTCCCTCAACTCTTTGTGGGTCTATCTTAATTCCCTTCTCAGATATAGTATGACCGAGAAGTTTTCATTCGTGCAACCCAAACATAGTCTTTTTAGGATTCAATCACAGACCGAACCTTCTACATTTTTCAAACACTCTTCTCAGATGTTTTAGGTGCTCTTCATCAGTCTTGGAGTAGACTGTTATGTCATCTAGATAGATTACAATGAAGTGCCCTATTTCATCTGAAAAGGCTATGTCCATTGCTTGTTGGAAGGTGGCACCAGCGTTCATCAGCCCAAAAGGAATTTTTACATACATAAAAGTGCCCCATGGAGTGGTGAAAGTGGTTTTGTGTCGATCTTCTGGGAGTACTAAAACTTGGTTGTAACCTGAAAAAATGTCTAACAGGGAGATCCTTTTTGAGCCTACTACTCTCTGAAGGATGTGTTCCATTTTTGGTAACGGGTAGTTGTCCTTAAGTGAGGCTCTGTTTAGATTCCTGAAATCTATGTACAGTCTGATCTCACCTGTTTTCTTTCTTATAGCTACTAGGTTCGAGACCCAATCAGAGAACCTCACAGGGACTATTATGCCTGCCTCATACATCTTCTTTATTTCCTTTTCCACTGCAGGCAATTGTTTTGGGTTTATTCTGCAAAGTTTCTGTCTGAAGGGTTTTTGGTTCTCTTTCAAAGGTATTTTGTGATGTATGATGTTTGTGTCATAGGCCTTTAAGTCTTCGTAGCTCTAGGCAAACACGTCGATGAATTATTTGAATAGGTCAATGTATTTATTTTTCATGTTTGCAGGAAGGGACTTAGCGAATTTGATCATCTTGGGCTTATCTTCAGTGCCTATGTTGCATTCCTCGACATCAGAGTCTGAGTGTTCTATAGTGGGATTTTTCGCTACATAATCGAAGTCAAAAAGATCCTCTAAAGGTGCCAGACCTTGGGGTATGTTCTTATCTTTGGCCTGCAGCACCTCTACTTCCTCACTATCTGCATTCTCATACTCTTCGGTCGGTTTTCCAAGTTGTTCAGTTAAAGTGTTTATTTCTATGTTACAGGGTGTTTCTTTCTCGTCTGAGGGTTCTTCACTTAGGTAGCTATCTTCGGATTTCGAATTTGAGTCTGAGCATTCAAACTCGTTCTTGCCTATCAGTAAATCCTCAATCTGCTTATCGCCCTCAAAGACTTGCCAATATTTTTCATTATCTGGCACTGCAGGCCTAAATTTGGTTTGAATGATGATTTTTTGGTCACTGGGAGGCTTGTGATATGAACTAGCTATACAGGCCAATCCATTTGCAATTACGTTCTGACTCCTAGGGACAAACTCTAATTCATATTCCATGAAAGTCTTCAATAAATCCATGGCATCATTCCTATATGCTCTCAACCTAGAGTGTTTAGCTGTATACTCACCGTTCACTTGTTTTATGACCAACTCTGAGTCTCCATGCACAGCTATCCTACAGGCTCCTAATTTTTTCAACAGATTCAAGCCAAGGATAAGAGCTTCATACTCTGCGATATTATTTGTACATTTGAAGTTTATATTAAAGGCATGGCTCTCTGCGTAGTCACTTTCTGTGTTATGAAGCCACACTCCTGCTCCCGCAATTCTTCTAGTACAGGACCCATCAAAATTCATTTCCCATAGGGGGTTGTTTTCGTGTTTATCATCATTTTCTTCCCCAATGCGGGTCTCACTGGTCTGTTGTGTCATGGGGTCTGCGTTGGACTATGGAAGGTTTTGTTCTTCATTTTCCTCTAAGTCTAGAGTGGCCATTATGTTAAAATATATGGGCTCAACCCATTTGTTTGTGTCTCTGTTTTCTGATTCTTGCTCTCCCAAGGATTCATCGTTGCAAAAGATAAAGGAGTCCAGATCTGTGTGTACAGAATACAGAGGAGAATTTTCAGTGTTTTTAGGGCTGCTGACCAGGAATTTCATTTGTGCTTCTCTATACAGTATCCTAAGCTGGCTAAAGATAGGGATTGTGGCATATGCCCCATCCATCTGCATTATACCTTGCATCTTGGCTCCCCATGACCTAGATAGTAACATGCCATACTTAGGTGGTACATCTGCCACCACAAAATCCATAACCATACATTTTGTAGGGATCTGGGTAAGGTTTACACACAGGTCTTTGATTAGGGCCAGGCATTTTACTCTGCTAGAGTCAAATGAATATAAATCTTTATAAGGGCGAGTTATCTCTAGGCCTAACTTTTCCATAACTACCTTAGGCATTAAGTTGTGTGAGGCCCCAGAGTCATGCATCGTGCTGTGAAGGATCTTGTCATGGATATTGAGACTGATATAAAAAGGAGGTACTATCCCCTCCTGAAATTTCCCTTCTATATTTGGACCAAACAGAAGGGCTGGTTGATCATCACTCAGATTGACAGTGTCACTGTTTTCCCCTAGATTTAATGCTTTCAAAATTTGGCCTTTATATACATCCTGAGTGGCCAGCTCAGAGAGTGGGACAGAGATTTTAATTTTAGCAATCTCACTCTCCAAATTGAAGAGAGATTGGCTCTTTGTGACACTCAACTCTGTTTTGTTAGCCACTGCCTTAGTGGCTGAATCAGTGTGCTGATTCTCACTATGCACAGTGTTTGTGATATTTTTATCAGGAGCACTAACTGTAGTGCTAGTGCTGCTAGTTTGTTGAATTTGTTTATCAGTGTTTTGGTTGTCCTTTTCTTTGTTCTTCCTAGAACTCTCAGCTGCTGATTTGTTACTTTCAGCAGTTACTTTAGAAGTTTTCTCAGGCCTTTTCTTAATGATAATCTCAGAAGTTTTGGTTTTGGAATTGTCTAAGCCCTTTTTGCTTCTGATTTCATACTGTTCTCTAACCTGCATGGTGGCATTTTCAAATCCTAGCTTGTAATCCTCAGATTCTATCCTTTCCTCATCCCAGTATGAGGATGAGGGCTGATATTCCTCTGTGGAACAGTTGTGGGTTGAGTTTTCTATTTAAAACATGTTTATTGTGGTTCCCTCAGATTCATCTATGATTCCCTCATCTTCATCAAGAAATTTCTCTTGAAATGGGGGAATAACTTGTTGATCTGATTCTCTTTGCCTATTGGGATTGGTATTGTTCCTTCTAAAGTTCTGGTTCTGGTTATGATTTTGGTTTCGGTTTTGGTTACTGACTGTGACAACCATTTTCTCCATCATTTTTTGCAGCCTTTCCATGGTTTTAGATAGACGGTCATAGTTGGGATCAGATGTGGACGCTACAGTGTCATCTCTATATGTCACCCTTTTCTCAGCTCTCAATCTTGCTTTCTTCTTAATCAGGTTAGCCTCTACACTCACTGCTCCTTTTTTCATGTCTTCCAATGTGTTGTAATCTCTCTCCCTAAGCTGGTAGGCCATATCAGCCTCAAAGCCTTCAGGGTATTTCACTAGAGACATACCTTGGGGAGGTTTCATGTGTGGAGGAAGTGAGTTATAAACACTGTTAAATCTCGTAGAGTAGTCATGGACACTCTCTCCTACATTTCTTTTCAAGTTCTTGTATTCTGCTAAGATTTGGAGAGGGTTGGCCTTAACTTCCCATTTGTTAATAAAAATATGATATAAAGCAGGAAGGTCTTGGATACAATTAGGAGGTAGGATTTTAAACCATTTCTTCACATCACCTCCTAAGCTCTGGGAAAATATTCTCATTTTGACTGTATCATCATCTATCTCCATGTAGTCAAAATAATCTTCCATCCTATCTACATGGTGCTGAGCCGTGGTAGACTCTTTGGCAGTGAAGTGTGGGATCTTTGATTGATAGTCATTGGGCAAGGGCACTAGAGGCTGAGGTAACACCAGAGGTGCATACCAAGCTGCCATGATGATGTTCTGAGGAGGAAAGGGGTTGGCTTGAGCATCTGGTATATGGATTATAGGGATACTAGAACCAGGAGAAGTCTGTTGAGCTGATTTAGGATGATAGAGTCCCAAGTTTTGAATGAAATGAATATCAGGAGGTGTAGATGGAGGGGTCTCTCTGTCCCTAATGTGTTTATCACTTTGGGTTGGTGAACCAGGAAACTCAAGGTCTGACTAGACTAGGACATTGAATGACCTAGTTCTAGGTAGACTATTTTGAGAGTCTAGGTCAAAATGAGGGTCTGATAGAGCTGTGTTGTAGCCACTACAACACCACCCAAAATTTTGGGTATATTTAAAATTTTGGGTCCCCCTCTGCTCGCTTAGTCGTTAGGGTCTTTCATCGAACCTGCAATTAGTGACATCCCAGCAAACTATCCCCAATCCCTCATGAGTTGTCTCGCCCTCATGATCAGGCACTGTTGTTGCAATCACGCCATGTGTGAAGGATCGCCATGCATGCAGTCGAAAGGAAAATTGTGTGTATTTAAATTAAGAGTGCTTGCATCATGTATTGTCCAGGCACTTTGTTTTAGCACTTCGCCGAGCTCATAGTCTAATATTTATTATTTTGGGGGCACCTCTCTAAAATGTAACTGTAAACTAATTAGTGTATAATGTTACATGCAGGCGATCCCGCAGATGATATACTGAAGAATATCACCATCGCGTTGGGAGAAAGAGATTGGAACCCAACTAACAAGAACAAAATGGTTAGGGAAGTTGTCAATCACGAAGAAGAAGACTCTCTTACAAGAATACAAACAAAGTGGCAAAGCTAATGTTTTCTTGGACATGCGGTCTGGGGAAAATGATGACACTCTTGAAGATGCAGATGAGGCTATCACTAGATTCCAGAGTGAGCGACAGTCACCGATTCTCAAGAAGGACAAATACACTTTATCAGATGGAGAAGATGACATTCTTACTCATCATGGAAGCTGCATTTTAGTGGGGGTTCTGATCAAGAAACAATCCCAATGCTGCTATTTTAATAGGAGACAAAATAAGCATAAATTCAAAAAGGAAGTTTTGGAGATCTTTTATAATACCATCTAAATGTCGATGGGTGCACACAAAGGAAAATATTTCACCACTCCGACAAGCCTAGCCCGAAGTATAGCCCGGGCGAACAAAGTGGACTCAAAATATTTACATAGAGAATGACAATCTCATTCAAGGCATTGGCAAACCTTTGGGAAATAATACCTCGTAACCCCATGCTACATGGTGGGCACAAACATGTGGACCATGGTTATGGTTTTAGATATGATGTGATTAAACCAAGGCAAAGAAATCATATTATTTCAAAACCACAGGAGATCGTGGAGCATTATAAGGGGCGCACATTTGATGGGCCAAAGTTACGTTGTATATTTAATGCCAAGGCGCAAACACATATGATTTCAAAAACCATATAAGACCTCCGAGAAAAAGCATACATGATGAAGTTTCAATCTATGTTAAAGCATTAGAGGCAGATATATAAGGTGGTCAACTTTACGATTAAATTGGCGGATTAGAACCTTATGACAACTCATTACAATGGAGCTCGAATATTTCTATGGGGGTTTTGACCTATGATAAACATGTTGAGCGGATATATTAATCAAAATTTATGTTTAAAGAAAAGGTTCGAAGGCGTTTTCAACTCACGGTAAAATTTTACAGCAAACATATATATACAGCTGTCCAACATTATGATAATAACATGGATCAGAACTATATGAAAGTGCACTACGTGGGCTTAAACATGTTTATGGCGGTCAACTTTACATTTCAAATATGGAGCGGAACTGCAAATGAGCGCAAAAATTTTAATGGTGCAGTTTTAATCCACGTAGGGCAGGTATATATGCGATCAACCTTACGTTGGAAACAGGGCGCAAAGCATCTTGAAGACGTTGCAAATTTGTGAAAATGTTTCCACGCCAGAGTTTCAGTCGTTGGAGAAGATATATATGGTAGGCACGTGTTATGATTGAACAGGTCACAGGGTCGCAGAGATAGAACATCACCCAAGGCTGCGACTTAGCGGTCTTTGCGACCCAGCGACCCCATCAAGCCATAGTCGCAGGGTCGCATGTTTGCCCAGGTCGCAGGGTTGCAGAGTGATACGCCCATGGAGAGCTGCGACCTAAGGAAACTCTCCGACCATGCGACCCCATCAGAAAACACAGATTCATGCTATAATTGGCTCCGTGATGATGTGCTGCACTACATGGATGGGCTTCCCAATGCATGCTGCCATGCATGAGCAATGATTGTGCTGCTATGCCTAAGCAAGGGAGCGAAAAGTCATTAGTCTTGGGACGTCCACAACATTCTCTGCATGCTGCGACTACCCGCCACGTCGAACTATATTCACAGAATAGAAGGTGCTATGATGAAGAGTGTTACTAAAATGTGACAGGGTTCAAAAACAATATGTGTGATATTTTCAACTTCCACGTTATGACTTGATCGCTTGTTTACTTGAGGCTAATATAAAACAGATTAAAACTTTCCTATTAGTGCTAATTACGACCATTGCCAGCTGTCCCCTATTATCTACGTGTCTTTTATTATGGAAGGCATGCAAAGCCTCTTCCGCTCTTGTTAAAGACCCACATGAAGGGTGGTGGGTGGTTTTCCTTATGCGTTTTCAATCATGCTAGCCGTTGGAATTCTTATTCGGGACCATGGAGCGCAATAGAAGAACCTTACAAATGGGCTCAAATACTTTTACGTCGGAGTTTTAGTCTTTGGAGCAGATATATAATAAGTGGTTAAAAGCTGCGTTTAAATGTGGATCCAGACCTTATAACAGATCTACGATGGCAATGTGATAACAATCATCGAGCGGTTATAATCCATAGAAATGCAGAACCATACGAAGACATTTCAAACGAGCGCTGTTTTCTACCTATGGTAATGTTTGGAGGAGACGTATATGTATATCTAGCAGTCAAACCTCGCCATTAAAATATGGAGCAGAACTACTTATGGGCGCGAAGGCTTCTATGCATGGTGGTCGCATTTTATAATAAAATTTGGAGCATATATCTAGTGGCCAAAAGTTTGTTTGAAATACGAGCGGAAGGGTGACAAGCCACGATGGAATTGTATAATAAACTATAACGAAACAACAGTAAAATCAAGGACGGAGTTTTAGAATCACGATAGCCATAGCCTATGTTTAAACGATGCTCGAGTATGGTTTTAAACCACGTAGTTGAAGAGCTAGAACGCAGGTTAACCAAAGGATGTGTCAGCACCAGAGATGCTCCACGGTTTGTGTATCGATAGATGGTGGTTACATAAATACGCCATGGGTGATATCATAGTTCTAAGTGCCACGAATGCTGGAGGAGGTGAGTCAGCTTTCCAAATAGATGCCGAAGAAACGATGATACGATCTGCCATTTTAGCCATGCAAAACCAGAAAAGGAGCCAGCGCACTCCAAAAGGATTAAAATGTTGCATACATCTGTTTGGCATGCATGATCCCGCTTCCAAAATGGATCGAGCATTAAGTAACAAACCAAGAAAACGCAGACGTTGCTGCATGCGGTAAAATATGTAAAGAATCATGTTTGTCTAGAACAGGTCGCTTACCAAATCGCAGTTGTGCAGCAGTGACGAGCGCGACCCATCTCAAAGAACGACCACGCGACCCTTCACCAGATTGCAGCCTCTTGGGTCGCATAGTCGCAACTCGTTGCGGACTCGGAGAATGCGACTCAACCTCCATTTGTGACTCTACGACTTCTTCCGAGTGCGACCAGTCACTGGGTCGCAGAACGAAGAAGGAGCCACATATTCAGGACTGGACTCGCGATTCATAAATTCATTTTTGCAATGTTCATAGGAGATCAAGAGGGCATCATGTCGCATCAATGTATAATGCTACCAATAGACATTGAAGAGGCCTAGAAACGGCCTACTCAAGCCACTCTCTCTGATGACAAAGTCTTGACCAGACAGGGGTCTAAACTTATTGTTTTTCACTCTTGCAAATTAATTAAAATGCCTTTAGCATTATTATTATTTCGATCATGGAGATATGTGACCTATGTTATTTTGTTGCAGGAAAAACCTTTCGGTTTGCATAAAGAGCCAGAGTTTTCCTTAGCGAACAAGGGGACCTTTTCAAACAATTAAATTCTCACGAACCTCCAAAAGAACTCACTTTAAGTTCAAAGGAACTTGGCCACGCCCACCAAAAGAAGGTCACAGGTCGCATATCTGCCCAAGGTCGCAATCCACAGAAGTCGCCAGGTCGCTAAGTCACGTCCCTTGGTAAATGCCCGACGGCGCGACCCAGCGACCCAGCGACTAAGTCGCAAGGTCGCAGAACCCAGCCAGGTCGCAGGTTGCAGATTTCTTTAGGTCGCGGGTTGCTGATGATTGGAGGTCGCAAGTCGCAAATTTGCTTGAGGTCACGGGTCACAGGTTCCCAAAGGTCACAAGTCGTAGGGGTCGCTGGGTCGCTAAGTCGCATCCCCTATCAAATGCCTGACGGCGCGACCCAGCGACCTAGTGACTAGGTCGCAAGGTCGCAAAACCTAGTCAGGTCGCAGGTCGCAGAATAGACTGGGTCGCAAGGCAGCCCAATGGTCAGGAAGATGAAAAGTCAAGGAAGCCCAAATGGCAGGTTTTTGATTATAAATACTCCTTCGGGAGCTTGTAAATGGATCTTTGGTTGGGACTCGAGCTGAGTACATTGTATTACCAGTAGATTATACATTTAATGATGAATACAAGAATTTTGAAAAATCCCTTTGTGGATCTAGTGTTGTTTTATGTATGAGCGCTTTTGAGTATTATGTTTTCAATTTCTGAACATCTTTAGATTAAGGGAACTGTATTTTTAATTCAAATCACCGTTGCGTAACAGTTTGCTGAGTATGTTTATGGTGGTTGAGTTTATTTCACTTAACGAACGCTGATGGCTTTGTTTATTGGCATTTGTGTCACCATTTAAAAATTTTAGGAAGTGAAAGGCGTTCTTGCCATGAGGAATTGTTTCCTTTGTGGTTAGAACAGTTTACAAGCGTGACCCGAATGAAGTGTTGTTAAAAACACTTCCTTCGGTCTTCATGCTTTATTATTTTCTCTTGCTACTCATAGTGTCTTATGTACATTTAATGCATCAATCATATGTCTTGTATCATTTGATTAGGTGTGTATCCAATGTTTTATAGAGTTTAAGCGAGACCCAAAGCAAAGGAGAAATCAGTGGTAGCCGGACCCACACCCCAGATGGGATCCCTAGTCCAAACGGTTCAAGGTCTAATTGGGACCTTTTACCGGGGAGATCCCCTGCTGTTGGCCGGGACAAATTTTCCCATCAACAAGCTGTAAGGTCTTCTGGTTCAGAGTTAGCTCTATGGATGTGGTAGGAAATAGTTGGTATTTTAGGTGTAGGAGATCTCTTAAGGATTCTCTATGGGTTCTCAACTATTTCAGGTGGGTTTGGGTTAGGATAAGCTCTTGTGTGAATGGTTCTTGAAGCCAGAATGCTATTTTCCAACAAAGCAGCTTAACCCTACTTGTTACTTCTATTGTGGTTGATGTTGTAATAGAGGTAGGTCTCCCAGTGGAGTCTTATGTGAACCAAGATAATGAGCAGGCCTACTGATCACCAGTGGAGTCTTTTAATCGTTTAGGAACTATGGAGTCTCCTGGTGGAAGGTTTAGGATGTTTCAAGAAGGTATACTGTCCACTACAGTGTTTCTGTAATGTCCTTTTTAGGGAAATCCTTAAAACACAGAAAACTCTAACCAGAGATGGACCAGGAGGGAATTTACTAGATATTTCACCTCTGAAAGAGGATGAGATTCGGAGGCTGTCTCGCCCTTTCTAGAATCTGTCTAAGAGTGTGGGAGAAAACACAACAAATGGTATAGAAGTTGATTTGTGAATAGGAGTGTTTAACTGCCAACCTAACCAGAGATTGTGGGTTTCTAAGGCTCTTGTGATGTAGTAAGATGAAAAATACTCAGAAGTTCCCCAGCGGAGTCGCCATTATGTTGGTGACAACAATGGGACACAGACCAATATTAGCAGCTATGAACTCTCAGATTTTTTCCCCAGCGGAGTCGCCATTATGTTGGGGTTCCCATGTTTTGGTAGGTTGGCAATGCCAAAAGATGAGACAACATCAGAACCACTTTCAGACCTTAGGATCTAGCCCTCCTGGGTCCAGAGAGGGATCTCTCCATATAGGAAAAGGTTTTATGTCTTTGAATCTCGGTTCTAAGATATTAGGCTAGTTATAGGCACGTGTTTGTTTGTTTGATTGTATGTTTTGGTTGCTGGGAATCAGGAAAGAAGGGTTCAATATAAGACAAGGATGAGCAAAGAGGATTTTAGGCAGAGGAGGGATGATTCAGAGAACATCGAGACCATTGGGTAATGGAATCAGGAAAGGGTTTACTTGCTATTCAATATGCAGGCTTTCAGTTGGGCTAGTCATCTAAAGCATTGGATCTTAAAGATGATAGTGTGGCATTAAAAAGGTAAGAGAGAAAGTGAAAGCAAGGAAACCTCCAAGGTGACCTTTCAGGAATCAGATCCAGAGACAGGACATGCCATTGGACAACCTGTGATCCAAAACCTAGAAGGCTAACTCTTCAGACAAGGAAACATAAAAGATTTAAACACAAAGGTGAAAACCTGAGATTAGAGAGAGACTTTGAACTCTCAATGCTTTGGCATCCAGATTAAGGGAACTTAGGAAGGATAAATTAATGAAAAGGATCCTAGTGAGACAGAGACAGAGTTCTGGACTCCCAGTATCCCAATTTAGTCAATTAAAGCCTAACAAGAACATCTAAGAACAGACTCATTAATTCATACATCAGCTAGCAGTATATTTGACCACTACACTAGTTAAATTAGCTTGAAATCAATCCTCAGATAACACATACAGTAGAAAAAATTGAAGGCAGGGAGAGTAGAAACATAGGGTACCTAACAAGGGTAAATCCTATGCCAGATTTCTGATGCGTGCCAGAAGAAATGAAATGTAATGAACTAAAATACAGAGATAGGAAAACATCACCGCTACTTTAAATCAGGATCCAAAGAAATGTGCTTGTCATATTAAAGAGCAACACCAGTCATGTACAACATTTCCAATAGCTTAGAATTCAGTCTGAAAACATTTTCCTCAGCCTATCTTACAACTTTACACAGAGAACATGTCTCAAGAGAAACAGCTTGAAGTTCACAGATATCCGATGAAGAACCTTTACAATGAGTTTCTTCATGAATTTTATAGTTGAAGAGAGGTAGAGGGGGTAGATGAAACACTAAATGAAACATTAAACAGAGTAGGAAGGGGGGGCTCGAGTCCCCTTCTGTTTAATGCCTACGCATTAATCTTCGGTACTCTTTGGGTGAACGAGTGGTCTTCGACAGGATGAAATTTACTCCAGGTATGTTTGTGACGTACTCTCGGCTGTGGTACTCTGCAGTACTTTGGTGAATAGACCAAAGGCAGACGTAAACTATGAGGCCTGCCATACTATGTAACAAATTCTCTGGTAGCATTAGGACTGTTGTCAGGGTAGTGATTTTCTCATGGACACAATGTAGACTAAAACAATACGAGTACCATGTCCTTCCTCGGGAGGAGACTTCTGTTGATGTGAATCCTTGATGATATTGTTTTCTACGTGCTAGGCCTTCTGTGTGATTCATGAGGTATTCAACCTGATATATTTCCTTTAGCACACTGAATTAAGGCTTAATATTTTCAATAATGTGCATTAGAACCCCTTAACTCTGTACTGATACTCTTTGCTGCTTCATGACTATCTTTGCCAGCGAAATTCGAGCTTTAATGGCTCTGGAAAGGTTTTATAGAGTTAAACTCCGTTCTTTTAATGAAAATCCTGTCATAACACCTTCCCAAGCTCTTCTTCATAATTTCGATCTCTGAAAATGGTTTTCCCTGTGTTTTGTGCCACTGTGATAGTGACTGTGAACCATGGTGGTCGTCCACTGCCCATACCCTGCAAAACACACACAACCGTTAAGAAATCCATGTTGGAGGGGAAAGGGCGTTTTGAAGGCTTATGGAATGGTGGCGGAACTATGGAGACGTGGGAACCTTTCGATCATGCATGGAGGCAATGATGGATGGAAAAAAATGGACGATGGAAGGGTTTTGGACATCGGGCGAAATACAAAGGAAATGGGAAAAAAGCTGCGAGGGCAGGTGACGTAGAGCTTTGGTGGTGGGACCCGGTCCATGGCAAGGGCGATTAGATATGGACCATTGGATTTAATAGAATGGAAAGTTACGCTCGGATTGGAGGGAGAGTGATAGGTGGGTCCAACTCCGATGAGAGATGGAGCGATTGGCGTATGGCCGTTTGATTTTAGGTGAGACCAACGGCGGAGATTGCGTCGGAGGATAGCAATTGTGAGGGTGGGGGGTGGCATCGTTTTGAAAATTGCGATTGAGATTGGAGCGGGAAAGCATGGGCCGTCGGATTAAACATGAATCAACGGTGGGGATGCTATCGGGGGATCACAATCGGGAGCGCGGTGGGCGACATAGTTGAAGATTTGCGATTGCGATTAGCGCCCAGGCCTTGGCGCTTGGTCTTAGCACTCGGGGCATATGGGGAAGTGGTTAAGGGGCTGGGCCAAAGGGGCTAGCCTAATATATGTTGAAATATGGGTTTTTAGCCCTTTTTTAATGCAATTTGAGGCCAGAAAGGGGTAACGGTAGAGGGAATAAAGGGTTATTAAACCGAACAAGGGGTGTGTGTAGGATTTAAAGGGGATTTTGGGATAATTTAGAGAAACAAGGGGAGGGAAAAAAGAGGGAAGCAGAGGCTCATTGAGGATGAAATAATGGGAAAGGCCTTTGGGCATCCTTTTCTCAACAGAGATGGCTTATTGACTTGGAAACAACAGTGGAAATTCATCGAAGGGTAGAGGTCATGAAGAGGCTTCCAAGGATGGTGTGTTTCTGGGGAAATGCATTCCTTGAAGGTTCAACAGACAATTTAGCCCCCTGTTTGCTTGTCAAAAAATCCATAGGGGGCTAACAGGAAGCACCTCAAATCTCATATTTTCTATAGTTTTGATGTTTTCTTCTTTTAGTTCATCTTAAGGAATTCTTGACTGCTCCTTCGGCCCAGTAAAATTGTTCTTTGTTTCATGAATGATTAGTATGTTAGCTTATAAATATGATTCATGGTATGCCCTGCTTATTTAAAGTTTTCAAAACCTTATTGTGAAGCTTTTCTATGAAATACTGGTTGATTAGGTTAGGACAAAGAGGCCTTGTTTCAATCTTACCATTTTCCCATGCTTACCAACTTGTTTCAGAGCTCCCGTGTAATATTCCTAATTAGCCGAAGCTAATAGGAATATTCCTTTTTGTTTTCATTTCTTGTTACAAGAATAAAATTGTAAAGGAGGACAAATTAAACTCCTTAAACAAAAAAATAAATCAATGCCCATGTGAACAAGGCTAAATCAGGGATGCTTTAATAAAACTCCCTTATGTGTGAAAAGGGATTGTGACAATTGACTAGGTCAACAGGACCAAATCTACAACGATGTCCAGATGCAATGTACCTAGATAAACAACGCAGATCTAGTTGGAGGGTTGGTTTCTCAAGCTCTCATCTTATAAAAGGAAGGGGAACGCTCAAGAGAAGGTTGTTTTTGATATTATATCTTCAGAGTATATTGTCTGTTTAGACATATCTCATTCTCTTGGCTATTTAGCAGATAATTGTGAGGATTTCCTGTTTTGGGATTCTCTCTCCTTCCATTGAGTAGCTCTTGGAGGGCATTTTACTACTCTTGCACTATCAGACATTTGGCCAAGCTCCATCTCCCTTAGACAGCGTAAATCCTATTGGGGTTTACTTGTTCTAGTGAGCTGCAGCAAGTGGAGACTAGATCTACTCAGATCTAGATTATACTAGTGCCTCTTCTCAGTGAGTGAGTCTTTTATCCTCCTAGAAGAGTGTATTAGCTGTTGGGCCTCATATTTTTATCTTGGCATCAGGTCAACTATTCATCAAAGCCTACAACGCAGTTTGATCCCTAAAACTGCATTATTTTCAGTTGTATAATTGCAGGGTGTTTTGGAAATAGTTTGGAGGAGAGATCTCTGGTTTATGGATTCTTCCTTCATTGTGGTGATCCATGGATTAGCCATCTAATCCATGTCTATTTCAGATATTATATATTTAATGTTATGTTCACTTCATATTTTTTGAATCATTCTGCAGATATGTTGCAGTAAAACTCAGATCTACTCCTGTTCTTTCATGTAATGCTGAAAACCCAAAGGGGTATGTATAATAAAGACACTTTTACGTATGGATCTGTTGTAGATCTATTTTTTTTATGTATTATCTTGCTCTAGATCTAAGTTATAAGCTACTACTGTAGTATACTACATTTTTCAGCTCTAGATCTGCAGATCTGCACTTTATACAGTGTATCTCATGAAACCCTTGCCGGGTTATCTTCTTTGATGTATAAAGGAGTTGAATCTCCATTTTTCTTCATGCTTGCATGTAATAAACTCCAAATATAATATTCAAGCTATTTTTTATTCAAACCCTTTAGAAATTCACGCTGCATAAGCTTCAGTTAATTTCTGTGGAGTCAAGTCATGGGGATTGGGCATTTTTAAGCCATATTGGAAGTGGGCGATATGTTTAACATAGATAGAGTCATTTTTTTCAGCTCAAATTTGGTATGTAAGTCCCTCATGACCTAAGATAAGGGATCCCACCATCCTTTGCCCTTATTTTTACGGAAATCTCTGAAATTAACGTTTTTAGGGTTGAAATAGTTTCTTTTCCCCACTTTGGGTTGAAGAAATGAATCATAATGCTTGATGCTGAACATATTATTGAAGGAAATATGATTTAATACCTGTTATGATATATATGGCTGCATCTCCAACTTTATAATATCTTAATATATTCTCATTGTTGTAGAAAATCCCTATTTTGGGATATTACAGTGGTATCAAAGCAAGATATTTTGGCTCAGCCTGTGAGTTCCAGCTTTCAGAAGGGGAAAGATCAGAATGATGGAGAGGATGAGTTTACTCTCATCAATTTTCAGATCCAGAAATAATTTCTCCCATGAGGTTAATCTGATGAAGGAGAAGAGATTCCAAGAAACTCCTAGAGGGTTTCAAGAAGAGGAAGGACCATGCACTTCCTATTCTCATGAAGAAGAAGACCAGAAGCATGGAAGACACTTGGAACATCAGATTATAAGCGAATACCTTGTTGAGTAAAATACTCAACCTAGATCCTTCAAGGAGACTCTAGCCTTCCCACAGTTCATTCAATTGGAGGAAGAAAGGAGACCCTGCAACACAAGAAGAATGAAGGGAAATAGGTTTATATTTTCTACTTTTGATGGATCATCTTCAGCAAGGACTTGGACAAGAAGACTTGCAACATTATTCCTACTACATCCAGTGGTAGAAAGAGAAGCAGTAGAGATTGTAGTGCTGCACATAAAGGGCAAAGCAAGCACTTGCTGGTTCAGCCAGATAAGTCATGCAAGAGTATCTACTCTTGTAGATTTCACTCAGAGGGTGATCAAGAGATTTGATGAAGAAAAATCAGAGAGGGAGGAGCCCTCACCATCTGTTGAGGAGACTTATATCAGCGTTTTCACAACCATGGTGGAGCAACCTTCAACACTAGCAGTTGAGGGAGCCAATCCAGTGAAAGAAATAACTCTTGCAACCATGAAAGGTGTTCCCAAAGTCCAGCAAGGTATGATTTCATTTCCACTTTCTATTATTGCAGAAAATATTTCAGAAGATTGTGGAAATATGTTTTTGTATGACCTAGGATCATCACTTACTGCTAATCTAGAGCAACAAGGTTGCACTGCGCTGTCCAAAAGCAGCAGTGAAGAGATAAGGACCCATTCCTCATGGGAGCATTCAGATGCCAGCTTCATTCAAGAAGCCATGGAGGAAGAAATGTCAAAGGGTAGACATCTTGAGATGAGAATATCTTTCTCCTCTCTAGATGAAACTCTCTCAATGAGCATGCCACAAATCAAAGAGAGACTTCTACTTGCAGCAGATCCAAGGCCTCTTTGGTTTTGGAAGGCCATGCATGAGGAGAAGGTCTCATCAAGGGATCCCATTGGAGGTGCACTTCAACATTTCATGAAGTGCAAGGTTCTTCAAAGGATGGAGGAGAAGGGTGTCCTACCATGGGAGGATACCAAGCATTTGTAGAATGAGATCCATCATCCACATTGGGATGAGTGGATGGCAGTATGGAGAAATATGTTTCCAAACCCCTTGCAGATCTATGATACAGGCCAGCAAGAGGCATGGCTGCACTAGTTGTTTTTGGGTGAGTTTGGTTAGTACCCAAAAATTTCTATCTCTTTATCTCATGCCTTGAGTCCCAATGATAGGATGCATAAGAATAAGGCATGGATGTTGTGGATGTTAAGAAGATATTTTGGACATCATATGTCAAATCTTATGTCCATATGTTTTCCGTTGTTTGAGATATATCTCATGGGCTCACCTGTATTTATGTTTGAGATGTATTTCACGTGTGTACATTGTTTTGGGAGAAAGGATAACTTCCCCATGATGTATGAGGGATCTGGTTTGTACCTTGTTGATGAGACAACTCACATGTACATCATTGTATTATTGCTTCATGATCTGCATTTTGATAATGCAAGGAAGCATCAAGAGTCCTTGTTGCCATGGTTATTATTGAGAGAGTATGGGCTGAAATTTTTCCATACTCATCATAATGTTTTAGAAGGAATGTATGGCACATTGTCTTGTTATATTGATCATGTACAACTGATATATATTGCTATTTACTACCACAGAGTAGATGAGCACTCATGCACAACTAGTACCTTGTTGGAGGACAACTTGCCACCTGACATTCTCAAGCAGCAGTTGGGAGAACTGCGCTGCATCCCTTGGATAGACCATTGGTACCTTGGAACCATCTGCATTTTTATGATTTGGATGCCAAATGGTGATGAGCTGCCATTCATTTTGGATGGGATGGTTTGGGCCAGCATGATTCATGACATGGGAGATAGGATCTTTGGAGATCTATTCTTCTTCTTGCCACTTGTGGGCAACCTATTTGCAGCCCAAGATCAGTATGTACTCTAGACTTGCCATAAGTGGAGAGGAAGATAGCATGGGGTAGGCCTTCTTACCTATCATGTTCAGCTATTCAGCCCACCTTCTTTGCAGGAGCCTAAGGTGGATGAGATCTTTCATGAGTTGCCATGTTGGAGGGTGACTCATCTTGTATGGATGATAGCTTGGGGGTGGAGGTTTTACATGGGAATGTTAGTTCCCAAACACATTTTAGACTCCAAGGAGATGAGTTGCAGCACTCACCTTATTATTTTCTTGAGGAAAATCAACATTTTGGAGGGGAGGATTTTAATAGTCCTAATTAGCCCAAGCTAATAGGAATATTCCTTTTTGTTTTCATTTTCTTTTTACAAGAATAAAATTGTAAAGGAGGACAAATTAAACTCCTTAAAAAACAAAATAAATCAATGCCCATGTGAACAAGGCTAAATCAGGGTTGATTTAATAAAAATCCCTTATGTGTGAAAAGGGATTATGACAATTGATTCAGTCAACAAGACCAAATCTACAGCGCTGTCGAGATGCAATGTACCTAGATAAACAACGCAGATCTAGTTGGAGGGTTCCAATGTGAAAGGAGCTAAAACTTTGAGATGGTTTAGGGTTTCTCAATCTCTCATCTTATAAAATGAAGGGGAAGGCTCAAGAGAAGGTTTTTCATGATATTATATCTTCAGAGTATAGTTTATGTTTAGACATATCTCATTCTCTTGGCTATTTAGCAGAGAATTGTGAGGATTTCTTGTTTAGGGATTCTCTCTCCTTCCATTGAGTAGCTCTTGGAAGGCATTGTACTACTCTTCCACTATCAGGCATTTGGCCAAGCTCCATCTCCCTTAGAAAACATAAATCCTATTGGGGTTTACTTGTTCTAGTGAGCTGCAGCAAGTGGAGACTAGATCTACTCAGATCTAGATTATACTAGTGCCTCTTCTCAGTGAGTGAGTCTTTTGTCCTCCAGGAAGAGTGTATTAGTTGTTGGGCATCATATTTTGATCTTGGCATCAGGCCAACTGTTCCTCAAAGCCTACAACACAATTTTATCTCTGAAACTACGTTATTTTCAGTTGTGTAGTTGCAGGGTGTTTTGGCAATAGTTTGGAGGAGAGATCTCTGGTGTATAGATTCTTCCTTCACAGTGGTGATCCATGGATTAGCCATCTAATCCATGTATATTTCAGATATTATATATTTAATGTTATTTTCACTTCATATTTTTTGAATCATTCTGCAGATATGTTGCAGTAAAACTCAGATCTACTCCTGTTCTTTCATGTAATGCTGAAAACCCAAAGGGGTATGTATAATAAAGACACTTTTACGTATGGATCTATTGTAGATCTAATTGTTTATGTGTTATCTTTCTCTAGATCTAAGTTATAAGCTACTACTGCAGTATACTACATTTTTCAGCTCTAGATCTGCAGATCTGCACTTTTATACAGTGTATCTCATGAAACCCTTGCCGGGTTATCCTCTTTGATGTATAAAGGAGCTGAATCTCCATTTTTCTTCATGCTTGCATGTAATAAACTCCAGATGTAATAGTCAAGCTATTTTTTATTCAAACCCTTCAGAAATTTACGCTGCATAAGCTTCAATTAATTTCTGTGGAGTCAAGTCATGGGGATTGGGCATTTTTAAGCCATATTGGGAGTGGGCGATATGTTTAACACAGATAGAGTCATTTTTTTCAGCTCAAATTTGGTATGTAAGTCCCTCATGACCTAAGATAAGGGATCCCACAATCCTTTGCCCTTATTTTTACGCAAATATATGAAATTAATGTTTTTAGGGTTGAAATAATTGATTTTCCCCACTTTGGGTTGAAGAAATGAATCATAATGCTTGCTGCTAAACATATTATTGAAGGAAATATGATTTAATACATGTTATGATATATATGGCTGCATCTCCAACTTTATAATATCTTAATATATTCTCATTGTTGTAGAAAATCCCTATTTTGGGATATTACATCCCGATAGTTTGATATATGTTGTTTAGGAGTTCCCTCTCCAGATATTGAGTTGTTTGTTTATATTATGTGTTTTCCCAAAAAGCTGAAGGTGAATTTCTAAATTTAGGAGTTCTAATGCTTCTATGTATCACTGGAATGTTCATCTTACATGTTTATCAGTTTGAGCATTGTTCATAGAGATTAATGGTTTTCCCTACCTCATGAGTCATTGCTCTCAGAATATACACATCTAAGACCTCTTAGTTTCTTCCCAAAATTAATGTTCATCACACCTCATCATCACCTAAGTATCCATTAACCTTGCAAAATTGGCCCTGCAATACACTCTGTTTCATCATTTAAACACCCTCGACTTCATATGACCCCATAGCCCTATTGATTCGATATTCTCTTATTCCACCTATCCTACTTGATCATCTTACCCTAACCCAAAACAAACAAACAAATTACACTTAACAACTAGCCTAAAATCAATCATCCAAAGCGAACAAGTTCACATCCTTCACATAGTAGAGAGAGCCCTCTCTGAGTCCAGGAAGGCTAGGTCCTAGGACTCCAAAGATTGGTCTGATGTTACCATGCCATTTTGTTTATCCAATCTGCCAAATCACGAGACCCTAAAATAATGGCGATCACGGTGGGACCTGAGTAAGTAACAAGCTTAGATATCCTTAAGACCTCAGAAAACCCACAAACATCCTTAGATTGGTATTCAGTTGCTGATGGTGGACAAAAATTTGCCTTAAAAAATTTGAAATCATCCACCTGGTGACTCCACAACTCTCAATAGACTTAAAGACTCCACTGGAGGAAGAACCTGAAACATGACCAGTCATCCTAGAAAGAAAGAGCACTCAGTCCTAAGTTGGATTCAAGAAATTATTATTTTTATCTATAACTATGTTCTATCCTACTTTAAGCTTGATAAAGAATACACTGATGAGATCTACATTGAACATTGGAAAGATCTCAAGCCTCAAATTTCAGACCATCAGTAGACTTATGCACCTGTGCTTACCCCAGATTCACCTGTGGAAAACCTAGTGAAGCATGAGCCTCATGCTACCTTTCCTCCTCTTGCTGAAACCTCAAACAATCATAAATCTCTTTTTACACTACATATACCCACAAAGGTCCCAGAAAGATACAAGCCTCTGATTTTACCTCCTATCTTCCAAGCCCTCCCTACAAATCTTGCAAATAAACTACCCAGATTTGATGGAGAAGACTCTAAAGTCACCGCTAAAGAACACATTCAAAATATTGAGAATTTACTTGACCTTTTTGAAATAGAAGAAGATGATGTGCGTATTAGAATGTTTGCCTTATCATTACAAGGAAAAATCAAGAGTTGTTTTAAGGACCTTCCAGCTGCAAGCATTATCAATTTTCATCAATTCACTCAAGTCTTCCTAGATAGGTGGGTGATCATGGGAAATGAAGTTCTCATCATAGAGGAATACAAGAATTTAAAAAGACAACCAGGGGAGACAGTACAAGACTTTTCAGCTAGGTTCAATAAGGTATACAATGCAATACCTGCTAAGATAAAGCCACCTTCAGGGTGGGCTCTCTTGCAGTACCCAAGTACTTTTGACCCAGAGATGGAATTCCAGATAAGAGAAAAAGACCTTTCAAACCTGGAAGAAATGCAGAATATGGAATTTACTGTGGAATTCAACATACTAGAAAGAGAGGAAAAGTTAGAAGAAGTAAGGAAGGAAAAAGCGGCTAAAGAGAAACTGACTTCTTCAGAGGTAAAGCTAGAGATTTTGACAGATACAATCAGCAAAATGATGCATATACTTGGCAGGAAAGAGGAAGAATACAAGGTTGAGGTTGGTGCTAATTATTCTAAGCAGTTGGTAGCATTTTCTTTGGAGGAACCAAATCAGTCATTTCAATGCAAATATAGCTATCAAAACATACTGGCTGACCAAGGCTGCAAAGAAGAAGATGCGGAAAGTTGTCAAGTAAGTACTATATGCCTGCCTACATCTCGTGCTTCACTATTAAGAGATTATTACAAGAAAATTAAAAATAGAAACAAGGTAGAATTCTCTAATGAATCAGTAAGGGAGGAAATGGATAATACAAACCCTTTTTCAAATCTAGAAGTTCTCCCCTCAAATAATCTTGGTATGACTATTTGGATTCCAAAATTAGAAATGGAAGATGAGCCAACACCTCTTGAGTCCCTACCCTTGTGCTTTGAATCATTTCAGATTGCTAAAAGAAAGGCTATTGGCCACGAATACTCTCCTTTTCATATGATGGAACAAACTGTTGATCAAGTGTGTATAATAGATGGCATTCCTCCTATGAATAAGCTGTCCAAATATGATCAATATCATGATGATTATGTTTTCCAAACTCAAGATAACACTATAGAACAATAAATGATTAGTTTGTGGGACAAATACAGTCATTTTCAACAGCTCAAATACAGTGATCAACAAATACCACTTAGCTATGACAGTGAAGAAGAAAGTGAAGAAAGTTTGGGAGAAAGGGAAGGGTCTTTACCTCTTTGTTTTACTTATTTTCAGTTCATCAAAGACAACCTTAATGCAATCAGAAGTCAACAATATTTGGGTATTGATTTCAACAACAAAGAACACATTCAACCCTATGTTCAACCTTCCCAAGAGAAAGTGGACTCTTGTAGTTATATCCAAAGAAAGATAAAAATGCCTCCCTTTTTAACTGAAGAGGAGATAGATCAACTTATAAACATGCAATAAACCTCTATTTATTTTCCTCCTAATCTTAACTATCACATAGCAGAAAATGGATTTATAGATCAATTCAAAGAGAAACAATCTGATAGTCCAATATGTATGGTTGGTGAAATTAATTATATTGATGATTCTCCAAGGTTTGATCAATATGTTGATAATGATTATGCTTTCCAAATAGAAGCTAGCTTTGCAGAGTATTCAACACTTGGTTTTTGGGAGGAAGCTCAGTTTCATCAACCTTAGAAAGGTAACCAAAAAATGCATAGCAGCTATGACAGTGATGAGGAAAGCTTAGAAAATTTGGAAGCAAATGAAGGCTTGAAAATTTATGATCACAAGAAAGTTGTTGCTCTTCTTTCTCAAGAATATTTGTTGCCAAGGTGTGCTCCTACTCATCAACATGGTGGTTTTCACACAGAAATCAACCCACTCAGTCAAAACCCATCATGTTTGCTAAAGGATAATATTGCAATCTATGATGAGTATACCAGTTTAGATGATCATGAGGAAGAGGAAGAGTTTATTTTCCAAAAAATTCCTAAGCTCAGCCGAGTGGAGGAAGAAACGGGCCTAGATCAAGCTTATTTTCCAAATATTCACATTCAAATATTGTTTCATGATCCCTTTACTGATTTGTTAAAAACATTTGAAGAGGGAGTGAAATATGTTAAGAGAAGTTTGATGCAAGGTTTAAAGAGAAGTTTAGGCACCACTGTTCAAAAGAAAGTAAGATGGGAGTGGCCCTTTTTTTTGTCCAACATACTCAAGGAGATAAACCAAGATCCCTCATGGAATCATTTGCTTGACTGGTTGTGTTGGAAAAGAGAGTTCACTAGCTGAATGTATATCATGTATAGTTTAGATTAGGATAGATAGGAATGCAAATAAGCTCAGCCTTTGAGCATATTTTAAATTTAGATTGTTTTGAAAAAAGAAAGAAAAAACTCAAAAACATAGAAAGAATGAAAAAGAGGGTAGATTTGAAAAGAATATACAACCCCATACCCAAAAAATAGTGATACTGAAAGTGTGCAAGCCTAAATTCCACTACTGATGCAAAAAATGAAGGTCTTGTTCAGTCATCTAGCCTAATCATGGCTGAGAAAGTTTTAAATTTATTGTTGATAAGTTAGTGAAAGAATGTTGGTCAAATCATTGAAGCTTGAATTGTCAAAGAAAATAGATTAGGAAAGAAAGATACTCGTTCCACATGCTTAAATCTGAACCAAAGAGAAGGATAGGGATACTTAGAAAATGATGAAACATAGCCCTCACACCTTCTAATTTTTTTTACTTATGAAAATAAAGTTTGTGTGCAGTTTGTCTTGATGCCATGACTCATGATGAATCAGATTGTCTAATACTGGTTCAATTCATGCTTTGAATCTCTTGTCAAATATCTTAGAGAATGAAGTCTGTCATACTGCTTAATCTTGGCATTCAAATATACTAGGTAGATAATAATAAGAGTTCACTAGCATAATCTGAACTATTGGAAGAAATAATTGTAGAAGTAGATAGTTTGTTTTTGCTTTCAAAAGAAAAAATATCAATGGGTTTGCTAGTTCAAGTGCACCCAAGGAAGAAATTTTTTTAGGCAAGTAGGTTGGGTTGGTAGAAATGAAGTTGAGCTAATCATGTTTTCAGATTATCACAATCACTACTTCAGGGAAGCTACAGTAAAAGAAAAGAAGGAAATCCACCCAATGGATGAGGCACTGGTCACCATAAACTAGAGATCTGAAAGATCTGGACACCTTCTAAAAAGGAGCTGCCCTCCCCAAGTGGAGCCATTGTTAGTCATCCATAATTTTCACTATCTGAAGATGACTACGTATCGGTTCTGGATTTCTAGAAACAAAGTTCATGAACATTGTGAGTTCTAGAAATCTCGCTACCTTCGTTATCCTTAAGATAATTTTTTTCACTATTTCATCATTCCATCATGTCAATGCTCTGCTTAGCCATCCCAGAAGACCAATCATGGGCTCATATCATTCAGTTTGTCTTTTTTGTGTCACCTTTGGCCTCATCCCTCTATTTTGTTTTGCCTAACTCCTCCATTGTCCATTTAGGGTTTTTAAGGGCATTTTTCTTTGTTTCATGACCTCCATGGTTAAAAATCAACAAGGCTTGTATCCTTCTCTTCTTACACCTCCTCCTATCCTTAATATACCTTCACAAACATTTCCCATCACTCCTATCCCTCAAATTCATCATTTTTCTAAAAAAACCCTAGTCTATGGCCACATTTTGACACTTTTTAAGACTAGGCCTGTGTTTTTCCCTTTTGGAACCCTTCCCCTCACTTAATTCTTGAAATTCCACTTTCCCCTACTCCCTAACATCTATCCCTATCCCCCAAAATTTCCCCAAGAATTTAGACAACCCTTAACCCCTTCATTCCACTCCCTCTGCAAGGTAGTCCTAAATCCCCACACCAAACCCTATTTTCCTCTTTCAACTAAGCTAGGGTTTGATATGAAAAGGAGGCGCAAGAGAAAAGGATTAATTTTATATATCATGTCAGCAAGCATAAGTCCATACCAGCTCATAAACATCATGCCTCCATCATTTTACAAGAATTCATTCCAAAAGACAAGCCATGTGTCATGCCCAGGGCCAGTTTTGCTCCAAACTGTGTTTATGACCAAACAGAGATGAAATTGACAAATTTGAGAGAGTATCTTATCCATAATAGGCCCAAGAAGAAAAACATCCTTCCGTTTTTACACAGGTATCATGGTTTGGGAGAAATGTCAAAAATACAGGTGTCATGGGAGAATTTATGCATTGCTGGAGTTACCTTGGGAAAATCAGGTTTTCTCAAAGCTGGAGTATCCAAATGACTTGCTTTATGAGTCAAATTAAAATTATACTTGAATATATTTCCAATGAGCTATCATGATATTAATTTGGAATTGCGGAAGACATCCAAAAGTGGCCTGCACAAGCACTCTGCATTTTTGCACCAGAATTCAACACTTTTGTCCAGTGTTGGGAGAATTCGTTTTTGGATAGGTAAATGAAGACCACATGGAAACCAAAAATAATTTTTGGAAATTATACTCAACCGGATTTCGAATGAGCTATCATGATCTCAATTTGGAGTTATGGAAGGCCTCCAAAATTTGTCTGCACCAACACTCTGCATTTCCGCACCAACATTCACCACTTTTTGACTAGTGTTGGGAGAATCAGTTTCTGGATAGGTAAATGGACACCAAATGGAAAAAATAAAGCATTTTTGAAAATTGGACTCAACCCGATTTCCAACGAGCTATCACAGACCCAATTCGGACACCGGGAAGGCCTCCAAATTCCAACTACAAAAGGCCTTTTTCTGCACTGCGCTCCTGGAAATTTCAAAAAATCCTAACAGAGGTTTGGACATAAAAAAGCTTGTGCTGCACTCCTATAGAAGTGTGCTGCGCTCCTGTAGCCTTGCCTAGTGAATTTTAACAATGTGTGCCACATGCATGTAGGATTGCGTTGCGCTCCGATGGTTAGGCCTGGCGTGTAGAGGGAGGGCCCGAAACGACAGTGTGCAACCCGGAGGCTGTGCTGCGCTCCTGCCATTGTTTTTTTTGAATGACCGCCCGAGCGCCCAACACACATATTTGTGTTGCACTTTGTCATGGGAGTGCAGCCCTACCCAGTGTGCAGCCCTGCATGAGGTGCACGATCAGTGCCTGGGTTGCGACCTATGCTGCTCTCCTGCCACTATTGTCAAACCATCACCTGAATTTGCGTTCAGGACTGCTTGGCGTGCTACGCTCCTGCACAGGCATGCAAGACTGCACGAAAATATGTTTAGCACCACTCGAATCTCCCACAAGCTTTGAAAAAGCCATTTTTTCTGCTATGAAGAAATTTTAAAAGGTATTTTCAACTTTCATCATCTATGCTTGGTTTTCTAAGAGGATAAGGTCACTAAGGGAATGATGAAGACGAAGAAACAAGTGATGAAGGGGAAGAAAATGAAAGTGAAGAAAATGAAGATGACACTAAAGATACAAAGGACAATGAAGAGGAGGCAAATGAAAGCAGTAATGATAAGGGAAATGACAAGGATGAAAGCAATGATGACAAAGAGGATAATGACAAGGAAGATAGCATTGATGATAAAAGTAGTAACAAAGAAGAAAGCAGTGGCAAAAGAAGTGAGTCAAAGGGTGAACAAGGAGACCAAAACAATGAGCCAAGTGTAGATGAAGATGGAGATAGCAGCCAAGAAACTGAAGGAGACTTTAAGGAACAAAACAGTCAAGGTGAGGGAGAAAACAATGATTCTGTTAGCTCCCCGTAATTTTCAAGATTGGCAAAGTCAAACTGCAGGGAGAACACTATTTCAACCACTTTGGGATTCTAGGATCTAGCCCTCCTAAATCCGGAGAGGGATCTCTCCAATAAAGTGTAAAGATTGATTTATCTTTAAGGCTTTTGGGTAATGATATTAGGCTAGTTATGAAGACTGAGGTTTTTGTTTGTTTTTGGATGGTTGAGCATGATTATTATTTGGGTGGAAAGTCCTAAATGGAAAGAGTTTAAAAGGTGTGAAGTTGCAAGAAATCAGAACAAGTTTTGGCTGAAAATATAGATATAACGCTGGTTTTTAGTCCATTGGGCTATGAAGTCATAATAGGGTTTAATTGAAACAACAAGGTTCAAGAGTGGTCCATGGGGCAAGTCATCTATGTCTAAGGATCTCTTTAAAGTTGATTTTATGGAATGAAATGATACAACAAGAAAGGGGAATTTAAACAAATGAAGAACAAAGAGCAACCTAAGATCAGGTAAGTACTTTGAAACTATCCTGCTTTCGACATACACTTAATAAAGACATAAATGTAATCTAAGATCTGGTAAGTACTTCAAAACTAACCAAATTTTGATATAATTTCAATAGAAAAAATTTTAAACAAAAAGGGAAACTTTAAAAGAAACTTTTGGAGACGAAACTAGAGGATAGGGCTCACCATAAACTTCCCTATCTTTACTTTACTTAGTAAACTTTCAAGACAAACACATAAGATAACAAAGAATAGTCTAAGATCAGGTAAGGACTTTTAACACTAGCTTGCTTTCAACACATTCTTAGAGAAAATTTCAGATAGTTTTTGGGGATAAAACTAAAGGACAGGGCTCACCATCACTTCCTTAGTTCATCTCTACTTAACATAAACTGAAAATAACGTTCAAGAAAAACATTAAGCTCAGACAGTAGGACAAGGGAACGCCAGCATTCCTAACTGCTTAAACTGAATTAAATCATTCATAAACAACACAATTTGGAAGAAAACATGTAGATAAAGCTTATCAATCAGAGAAGGGTACTGATAAACAGTAAATCCTAACTCTATGCTTACTGTTCTTTATCAGAGAAGATGGACAGAGTGAAAACATAAATAAAATAACAATTTACAATAAGAAATAACATCACCATTGACATAGACCAGGATCCCATAAATCAACTTGTATTGATGCTTCAAACCAGTTACAATATTCAAGTCCAGTGTTTCAGTTCAACAATCATCTTCACTTCTCAGCCTGACTTATTAGATCACAAACAGAGCTCCAAGAGCCTTTGAATACTATTTACAAGTAGGAGTTTCAAGCACAAGTATATTTCAAAGTTCAACAACCAACGTTTACATTGAAATCCTCAATAAGATTTTATAGGAGGATGAAGAGGTCGAAAGAGAAAAGATCTATGGGTTCAATTAATACAGATTTAGTTCTTCTCAGCCTTTGAGGGGCTCAATGGAGAAGTTTACATATATTTTCTCTGTATTAATTGTTTTACATTTAAGAAGTAAGCTCGGTGGGAGCTTTCGTTGACTTTAAGGCTATGTGTCATCTCTGTAGTAACTCAGCAGATATTTTGCAATAAGTTCTTCGGCTGAATTAATTGTTCAGCTGTCGGGAGGCAAATATCCGCTGTTCTGGTCTTTACTTGGCCTCTGTTGAATGCTGTGAAGATACAGGTGGCATTAGGTAGCTGAGAGGAATCAATTAGCCTCTGATGTGGCAGTGGAGGCATCCTCTATCTGATAAATATATTTGATTTGCCTTTAACTATGTTTTAATTTGGTGGATTAGGCTTTTGATTTTCAATCTTAGCCGTAATCCACCAAATCTGCAATTCTACCTTCAATTCTTCATCTCTGGTTTGATTTTGTCTTTGAAATTGATACTCTTTGATTTGTTTTTAAATTATGTGTATCTTGTTGATGTGCAGGTACCGCAAAGGGTTCATATGGCATTAGTGCTCATGATGCACTAACGAAACGTGATGTTAAACCCTATGGAATGATTCTTCTTTTATACACAAAGGCATGGGGGATTGTCATCCCGACCTTTGGTTTTCCTTTAATAAAATGGAAATACCATTTAAACCTGCAAAATAAATAAAAACGTTATAAAATCCTGCGTATTTGGTAAAGCTGCTTAGGAGGCTGTGGTTAGGAGCAAATGGTGGAGAGATTAAGTTAGATCCGTTGATCCAACAAAGATCAATGATGGGGAGCCATGATGATAATATAAAGTGAAAGAATCACTTTACATTAAAACGGGTGGAAAATGCAGAGAAAATAGGTTAGAACCTTAATCAGCAGTGATAAAGGTTAAGAGGAATTTGGGGTTTCCGAAAAGGATCTGGGCCGTTGGATCAGTTTGGACCCAGAGATCAATGGCTATGATTACTCATTGAAGGTCCTTGGCATATGGCGGAGGGCGATAATATATGGCCAGATAAGATCTGAGCCGTTGATCTGCAGAGATCAACGGCGGGAAACACACGCGATGAAACACTATGGAAAGGGGGAAAAATGGTTTCGGAGGAGAAAACCATGGGTTTCACGCGACAGAAGGGAATAAAATCGGTTTTAGTTTTTTGGACGCGATATGCGTCAGAGGCTGACAAATGGAATTTTGAATACCGCCCATATCGGGTGATTTTGGGGAATTAACACCCATGCTTAAAGTTACGCGATATGTAACGTTAGCCGTTAGATCTGGGGCCTTAGATCGAACGGTGGGGAGCGAGCGCGATATTGATAAGATGCGCGGGCGGAATGAGGTGGGGACAGAGAAAGGTGGTTTTAACCTGAGCCGTTAGATCTAAGATTGGACGACAGAAATCAAATCTAGAGGGAGGCAAGACCCACAGGCATCGGGCCTGTCAGGGTTAATATGGGCCATTGGATGGAACAAATCAACGGCTCAGATGTGATCTTTGATTTGAATGAAATAATACAAAGGCGAAGAATGGGTTAATAAGGGCTGTTGATCTATAGAGATCAATGGCTGATATTACGGCCAAAAACATTATGAAGCAGGGCGCATGTTTTTTAACAAAGGTCAGGAGGGAAGATCTGGGTCGTTGCATGTTGACACGTGGAAAAACCAGATGAAATCGGGGCTTTGGCAATCGGCGGGGCAATGGACATGGGGGGTGCTGAAGCGATTAACTGTGGGCCATTGATCTACAGATCAGATCGACAACGGGGAACTCATCGGGGAGTGACCAATCGGGTGTGGCATAAAATATTAACGCGTCCAATGAGATTTTCCGATGTGATACAGCGCCGGCCATCGGATTGGCCCAATGATCAACGACGGAGAAGGGCTCCAACCAATGAACGAGCAGAACCACATTATAGTATATAAAAAATAAAAATTTTATGGAAACAAAGGTTTATTGTGTTGGGCAGGTTATATATATGAAATGGCTTGGCGCCCGTCTGCGGGACTGTTGGTTTATATAAAAAGCAATAGGCCCAGGGCTTATATGTATAAGGGCCAATCTCATCAGAACTTTGGTGTGGGTATTTCAATCTACCCATTCAATAAATCTCAGATGCGAGATTATAGTGACCATTTGATCGGGAAAAGATCGATGGCTTTTTCATTTAATAACATTGCACTGGTGGGTTTAATGTAAAACATAAAAAAAAGAAGGGTTTTTATGTTTTACAAAGGAAATTTGCATCGGAGATGGGTTTATTCACAAATTTTAGGGCCCGATTGTAGGCTATGAAGGTTATATGAAGCTGCAATGGGTTCAGGGACTTATATACAAAGGGCTAATCGCATTGGAGGCTTAACAAAATAAAATAGACTTGCGCTGGCCGATTGCTCCGATTTTGATAAGCGTTGAAAGGATTTAGCACTTGGTTCCAGCACCAAGGCATATTTGGGGAAGTGGTTTAGGACGTAGCCCAAAGGGGCTTAAGCCTATAGTCAAAAAACTTATTTTTTATGAAAATTTTCAAAGTTTTTGATGGATTTGGGGGTTTTAGCAAAGTTTAAAAATGAGTTTTAAACTTTGTAAAAGGTTTTTCATGAAGGGAAGAAGGGAAATCATGAAAAATAGAGGAATTTCATGGGGAAAAATGAAGGTTAGTTTTTGAGTGGAGGAGGGGAAAAATGGGATTTTGTAGTAGTCTTTTCTTCATGGAAAACAATAGAATTTCCGAGTTTGAAAGGGAAAAAAGCAGTGAAGATTAAACAAAGGGCATGATGTCTTCATGAGTCTTCAAGAGATAACATTTTTAGCAATAAAAATTGTTTCTTGAAGGCTCAAAAAATGATTTAGCCACTTTTTGATATAACAAATTTTATAGGTGGCTAACAGTGGCTCCACTTGGGGATGGTGCCTTCTTGAAGGCATCAAGAACTTCAGACTTGCATTCTCTGGGGAGGCTGATCAGTGCCTTATCCATTGGGCTACCTTTTCTTCATTTGTATGATCTTCTTTTGCTCTGAAACATGTTAGCAGCCATGAAAAACAATGGATCTTCATCAACAAGCTTTCTACCTACCCAATCCTACTGATCTAACATTTTTTCTTGTTTAGAGTGCACTTATATTGGAAGAATATTTACAAACATTTTATTGTTTTGAAAGCAAAAAATATAATCTATTTCTACTTCTTATATCTCCGTGAACTAATATTAAACAGTTGATTTCATATGCTTCTCTGCCTAATCTACTATCTGTTAGGATTAAACAGTCTAATAGATTTTTATTCACTAATTTCTAAAACATAAATTTAAAAGCATACAAATCAGGTTTGAATAGTCTAACTTGTAGCTGATCTATGGCATAAAAAACAAGCTGCACATAGAAATTTTTTTACAGAAAATTAAATCAAAATGGAAGGCTTAAGATCTGAAAGTTCAAAGCACGGCCTTCATCTTTTTTCAGCTCTATTTTTTCCTCTGTTTGAGCTATTTTTTCTTTATTGGCTAGTTCAGATTTTGAGCTGATTAGAACCAGTTTTACCTCTGTTTTTGACTCAAGAAATAAACAGATTCGAGTCATCTTTGTTTTGAAAACTAAGGTTCAGATTTTAAGCTTGTTTGAACCTTTAATTTCTAGCCTAATCTACCTAATTGATAAGCTAAGATTAAGCTGTTTGGCAATCAAATTCACTAACCTATCAGCAGTCAATTTAAAACTAATTAGTCAAGATTAGGCTATTTGACTAATTAGAAGTGTGTTTTCAGGAGTGGCATTTAAGCTCTCACACTTTCAAAAATTTATTTCTCTTTTTGGTATGGGGCTGTACCTTTCTTGTTTTTACAATCTGCCCTCTTTTCTCTCTTCTATTGTTTTTGTATTTTCGATTTTTCTTCAGAGACAAAAATCAACAACTATCTAAATGCTCAAAACTGAGCTTCATTGAAATTCATATCTAACCTATTCTAACTTGGAGTATTTACATTTATCATATGATACAAAAGTGCCAATGTAGCCAATTGAGTAGTGTAAAAAAGAAGAAGAAACTCTGGCCGCTTGTCAGAGGTATCCATAGTACATTTTGAAGATTAATCTTCAAAATCAAGGCTATCACAGAGGGTGAAAATTTTTCATGCATTTGGCTCTTGCAAAGGGTCCATGCTTGATAATTTGAGCCAGTTGGGACTTCCATACACTCTTCCAAAGGATCAACAAAGAAAAGATGAATATTCTCTTCTTTTTGGTTCTCCATGTCTGGTAGATTGTCTGCTTCCAAGACTTCAGATTTGAGTACTGTGCTGTTAGTATATGGCTTGGAAGTATCATCATCCTTAACTTGCAAAATAACAAGAAGTGAAATATCTTCTTTCTCTAAATCTATGCTTGCTTCTGATATAAATTCAGGCTCTTTGGATGACAGATTGTCATTAGTGAAGTGAGAAGTCTCTTCTAGGAAAGATGGTATATCCTTAGTAGGATAGTCTTTTATTTGTTTTTCTCCTTCAAAGTTTTTCCAGTATCTTTTATTGTTTGGGACAGCAGGTCTTAATTTTTCTTGAATTGTATATTGTTTTCTCTCCCAAGGTCTTAGACATGTAATAGTCACAAGGGCTAAAACACTAGCAAAACTATTTTGGTCTTTAGGAACAAGTATAAGTTGGAATTCTTTGAAAGATTGCAACAAATCAATGGCATCATTTTTATAAGCTTTAAGTCTTGGATGTTCAACCATGCATTCTTCTTTCACTTGCCTAATTACCAATTCTGCATTTTCGTGAACTGTTATCTTCTGGGCTCCTAGTTTTTTCAATAAGTGTAGCCCTAAGAGAAGTGCCTCATACTCTACTATGTCAGTTGTGCATTGAAAATTCAGTTTGTATGAATAGGCTTTAGAATAATTTTTTCCTGTATTGTAAAGCCATATTCCTGCACCTGCATTATTTTTAGTACATAACCCATAAAAATTCATATTCCAAAGAGGACTAGTTTGATTATTATCATTGACTTCTTTACTATCCTCTTTGTCTCGAGTGCCATAGGATTTTTCTATGGAATAGGCACCATGTTCATGAATGTCTGGTTTAGATGATGGTTTAGAGGGTAGCTGCTCGCTTAGTATTTGATCGGTTTGTTCTTCTGTTCAAGGAGAAAATTTTCTTTTAGTATAAACAGAAAAAGAACTACCCTGCTTCTTATGACCAACAACAGAACTTTCTGCATCTTTACAGCAATGTTCTCTACGTGAATGAGCAAGAGTATTTGTTTTGCAATAATTTTCAAAGACCGACTGTTTACTAATAGTCTGATCCATCTCTTCTTCTGTCAATGGGGAAAATATTTCTATGTCCCTTTGAACAGAAGTACAACGGCTCTCTGTCTCTTGTAAAGGCTGATTTTGAGGCTGGATGTTTTCTTGAGGCTCTCCTAGGAGATCTTGATTCGTGCTTGCAGGGAAAATTTGAGGATTTTCTATTGTTTCCTCGAAGCACTGCTCACTATTAGGATTTTCAATTTTATTGTGAAGATCTCTTATCAGCATAGTACAAGAAATAGGAAGGCAATCAATAATTTATTGACTTCCTTCTTTATTGCTTTCATTATAAGTTTGCTCATCATCTTCTATATGGTGTTGATAATAATACATATCTTGGTCATTGTCTTGATCTTGAGGTGATTGGGCTTGTGTTTGATCAGGGGAAAGCATAGCTCACTCTAGATCATTAATGTTCATATTAGCCATCAACCTATCCATTCTCTTTCCAAGCATATACATCATCTTTTCCATCATGATTAGAGATTTTTCTTGATTATTTTCTCTATCATCTTGTTTATCATACATATCTTGTCGTGGTAGAACTTGTTTTTTCCTGGGGAAAGGCATATGACATTCTGGATCACCATCGTTCAGATTAGCCATAAACCTATCCACCCTTCTTCCAAGCATGTACATCAATTTTTCCATCATGACCATATGTTTGTCATCTAGGTCTATATCTAAATCCATGTTTGTAAAAAGAGGTCACTGTGTCTGTTCAATCAGTTCAAGGTCTTCTACCAATGGAGTCATTTGGTCTTTTGGGAGTTTCAGAGTGTGGAGTCGCCAAGTGGAAGTTTTTAGCTCGTGAGGAGGTAAAATGTTTTATGGTTCCACCACCATGTGATTCTTGTAGAGCTGTAAGGTTTTCAGGAACTGAACTAGCTCTCAAGGGTGATCTGAAAATAGTTGAAAATTTTATCTTAGGACACTTCCTAAGGATACTTTCCAGGTTATCAACTATCTCAGGTGGGTTTGGGTCAGGGAAGGCTCTAGTATGAATATTTCTAGGAGCCACTATGCTGTGTTTTTCAGACCCAACTTAAACAAGAAAATTTTTACCGGATATGACAATCTGTAAAGGGAAGATTGATCTTTTTAAACAAGACAATTTTAATCCTAAAATCCTGTTACTGAGTGTAAATGATGCTAAGATGATAATGGGTCTTCCCAGTGGAGTCTTAAGGTCTGTTTAGGATTGTGGAGTCGCCAAGTGGAAGTTTTTAGCTCCTTTGGAGGTAAAAGGTTTTATGGTCCACCACCATGTTTATTAAATACCAATCTAAAATATTTTTGGGTTTTCTGAGTTATTTCAGTCCTATTGGTTCTTAAGAGTGTCCTAAATCTATTTCAAAACTTAGCTACGGTTATGAGACAAAGACAATATACTCTTATGGCTAAGCTAGCTGATCCTTCAAGGTTTGATAAGATCTTATGAGAATCCTAGGGATTGCCTAGTTTGTCACTGATTCAAAAAAGGTTCATCATGATTACCGTTTGCTTGGTAGTGCTTGAAGAGGGCTAATTTTACTCACTAAACAATGTTTGTTTGGCCATAGATGTTATGCCTGATGGCTCAACCAGCTAACCGAACAAATGTCATTTGAAACAAAGGGATTTCTGATATATTATGATTATTTGAAATGAAAATCACTCATTCCCCAGCTGAGTCGCCAGAAGATGTTAGCTCCCCGTAATTTGCAAGATTGGAAAAGTCAAACTGCAGGGAGAACACTATTTAAACCACTTTGGGATTCTAGGATCTAGCTCTCCTGAATCCGGAGAGGGATCTCTCCAATAAAGTGCAAAGATTGATTTATCTTTAAGGCTTTTAGGTAATGATATTAGGATAGTTATGAAGGCTGAGGTTTTTGTTTGTTTTTGGATGGTTGAGCATGATTATTATTTGGGTGGAAAGTCCTAAATGGAAAGAGTTTCAAAGGTGTGAAGTTGCAAGCAATCAGAACAAGTTTTGGCTGAAAAGATAGATATAACGCTGGTTTTTAGTCCATTGGGCTACGGAGTCATAATAGGGTTTAATTGAAACAACAGGGTTCAAGAGTTGTCCATGGGGAAAGTCATCTATGTCTAAGGATCTCTTTAAAGTTGATTTTATGGAATGAAACGATACAACAAGAAAGGGGAATTTAAACAAATGAAGAACAAAGAGCAGCCTAAGATCAGGTAAGTACTTTGAAACTATCCTGCTTTCAACATACACTTAAGAAAGGCATAACAATAATCTAAGATCTGGTAAGTACTTCAAAACTAACCATATTTTGATATACTTTCAATAGAAAAAATTTTAAACACAAAGGGAAAATTTAAAAGCAACTTTTGGAGAAGAAACTAGAGGACAGGGCTCACCATAAACTTCCCTAGCTCTGCTTTACTTAGTAAAATTTCAAGACAAACACATAAGATAACAAAGAATAGTATAAGATTAGGTAAGAACTTTTAACCTATCCTAGTTTCAACACATTCTTAGGGAAAATTTCAGATAGTTTTTGGGGATAAACTAAAGGACAGGGCTCACCATCACTTCCTTAGTTCATCTCTACTTAACATAAATTGAAAATAATGTTCAAGAACAACATTAAGCTCAGACAGTAGGATGAGGGAACGCTAGCATTCCTAACTGCTTAAACTGAATTAAATAATTCCTAAACAACACAATGTTGTGTAACCAGCTCCAAAAAGAGAAAAAAAGAGATATCAACGCCTTAGGAATAAGCCACTTCGAGGGGGCAACCTCCAATACATTACATAAATGAACAATTATTGGATGATACAATTTACAAAACCTCCTTTCTATATATAGGAGTCCATGGGGCCATAATGTAATCCTAGTGGGCCACAATGTAATCCTAGCCGACCTAACAATAATAATTTAAGGGCACAATAATAACAAAATGGGGGCTACAAGGGTACAATAATAACAATAAGGGGTTTACACTAACAATAATAAGGGGCTATACTAGTGATATAGGGACCTAACATGCCCCTCTCCTTCAAAAAAAAAGTGTTGTCCTCAACGCTTGAGTAGCTTCGGGTGCTTCTATATAAAATTCTTATCCTCCCATGTATAATCTTCAGTGGGTAAGTTCTTCCACTTGATGAGATACTCTGAAATTGATCGATTCCGTAGCTGTCGAGTTCTTGCTTCCATGACTGCTTCAGGTTCCAATATTATTTTTCCTTCCTCATCAATTTCTCGCAATATTGTTTGAACTGGAAGATTTTCACCTATAACCTTCTTTAAGCATGAAACATGGAAAACTGGATGTACTCGCGAAGAAGCAGGAAGCTCCAATTTGTATGCCATATTACCAATCTTTTGCAACACCTTGTAAGGACCATAGTACTTTGGCGATAATTTATTATCCTTCTTTGCTTGCTTGAGGGACATTTGTTTGTATGGTTGTAGCCGTAAAATACCCAATCTCCTACATCAAAACTTCTCTCGCTACGATGTTGATCTGCCTGTTGTTTCATTCGATTTTGTGCCAAATTCAGGTTATCCTTTAAGAGTTGGAGAACTTCTTGCTGATGCTCGATGTGATCTTCCACTGCTTGAACCTTCGAATTTTTCCTTAAATATGATGTGATGGATGGTGGATGATATCCATAAAGTGCCATAAATGGGGTCATTTTTGCTGTAGTATGGAAGGAAGTGTTATACCACCATTCAGCGAGAGGTAACCACTTGACCCATTGTGTTTGTTTATCGTATACAAAACAACGAAGATATCCTTCCAAACATTTATTTACTATCTCAGTTTGACCATCAGATTGAGGATGATAAGATGAGCTATGAGCTAATTGAGTACCTAAACAAGAAAATAACTCCGTCCAAAAATTTCCCGTAAAAATGGGATCTCTGTCGCTCACAATAACCCTTGGGCTTCCATGTAGCTTTTGAATTCTGTCCACAAATGTAGTAGCAATTGTACTTTCTTTAAATGGATGAGATAATGCACAAAAGTGTGCATACTTGGTAAGTCTATCAACTACCACCATGATGACATTCTTACCTTCGGACTTCGGTAAACCTGTGATAAAATCCATTGAAATCTCCTCCCAACGTTGACTTGGAATGGGTAAAGGTTGTAGAAGTCCCGGGGTCTTAATTGTCTCCACTTTATTCTGCTGGCAAACCAAACATTCCGCCACAAACTTTTGAATATCAGATTTAAGGCCATCCCAAAAAAAATCTTTCTTCACCCTGTGGTAAGTTTTTAAAAATCCTGAGTGTCCTCCTAAAGGAGAAGTGTGCAATTCCAAAAGAATCTTTTGTTTTAGTTGGGAATTCTTACAAAGATATAAGTGATCTTTGTACCATAAGGAATCATTTTTCCAACTAATGTATCAGATATACTAGGATCTTGCCGCAACTTTTGAATGAGTGTCCACACTTCTTCGTCCTTCTTCCATTCATCTCTTGCTTCGGTTATCCAATCTCGTTGGATAATAGAAATGGCACAAAGAAATGCTTCCACCTCTTCATTCTTTCTTGAGAGTGCATCTGCAACAACATTAAGCTTTCCTTTTTTGTAGATTATTTCAAAGTCATAACCCAACATCTTTGTGACCCATTTTTGCTGCTCTTCTGAAGATAGCCTTTGTTCCAAAAAGTGTTTAAGACTATCATGATCAGTTTTTACCTTGAAGTGTCTTCCCATTAGGTAAGTTCGCCATTTCTTTAATGCATGCAGTATTGCTAACATTTCCTTCTCATAAATAGGTTTCTGTAAATACTTTCCTTTGATTGGACGACTTTCAAAAGCAATGGGTCTTCCTTCCTGCATTAAAACTGCACCAATTCCATTTCCTGAGGCATCACATTCCACAATAAAGGTTTTTTGTGAAGTCTGGTGTAGCTAAGACCGGTGCTAGGCACATTGCCTCTTTAAGACGTTCAAAGGCCTTAGTTGCTTCAGGAGTCCATGAAAATGCATCTTTCTTCAACAATGTTGTTAGAGGTGCTGCTATTCTCCCATAATTCTTAACAAACTTGTGATAATACCCTTTTAACCCGAGAAATCCTCACAACTGCTTTATGGTTGTGGGGACTTTCCATTCCTTAATGGTTTTAATTTTGTTAGGGTCTACTTTAACACCCTCTTGAGATACAATATGACCCAGATATTCCACCTCTTGTACTCCAAAGAAAAATTTGGATTTTTTTGCATATAATTGTTTCTCCCGCAATAGTTTGAGCACCCTGTCAACATGTTCAACATGATCCTTCCAAGAGTTGTAGATTAGTATATCATCAAAAAATACTAGCACAAATTTTCTAAGGAAGGGTTTGAAAATGGAATTCATCAACCCTTGAAATGTAGAAGGTGCATTGGTAAGGCCAAAAGGCATGACCAAAAATTCATAATGACCCTCATGAGTTCGAAATGCTGTTTTTTGAATATCTTCAGCCTTCATTCTAATTTGATGATATCCTGAACGAAGATCCAACTTGGTAAAATAAATTTCTCCATGTAATTCATCCAATAATTCATCAATCACATGAATGGGAAATTTGTCTTTAATGGTGAGCTTATTGAGCTCCCTATAATCCGGACACATTCGCCATGATCCATCCTTCTTGTGTACCAACACTACAGGAGCAGAGAAAGAACTTTGACTGGGTTTAATTATACCCGCCTCTAACATTTCTGCAATCATACGTTCAATTTCGCTCTTTTGGAAGTAAGGATATCTATAAGGCCTGATGTTTGGAGGAACACTTCCTGGAATCAAATGAATAGCATGATCATGATCACGAATAGGTGGGAGTCCTTTGGGAGTTTCAAACACCTTGGAATGATTGTCCAAGACTTGTTAGAGATCTGTAGAAATAGATGATTTTGATGTCGGAACTTCTAGTGAGCATAATTGTGCAATTACGCCTCGTTGTTCTTTCTTTAGAAGCTTTGTCATGACATTAGAGCTTATTATCCTTCCTGGCTTCCCTTCAATACCCCGTAATTCGACTTCCTTTCCTTCTGAAAGAAATTTCAAGAAAAGTTCTTGAAAATTAAAAGCTACCGAGCCCAAAGATTGTAACCATTGTACTCCTAGTACAACATCAACACCTCCCATAGGAATGGAAAGCATTGGAATTGTCAACACATATTCCCCCATGGTTAGCTTGATATTATGGCATTTTCCAGAGAAATTTATAGTTCCTCCATTTGCAACCATCACTTGACATTCTGGTGCTGAGTATAGGAAACAATTTAATTCCTTGGCTACCTTACAATGAATAAAATTATGGGTGCTACCTGAATCAATCAACACTATTACCTTTTTCTTCTTGATTTGTCCTTCTATCTTGAGAGTTTGAGGAGTGGTAATTCCTGCCAGTGCATTACACGATATGGTCGGATTCATTTCTTCCTCTTCTAGGGCTGGTTCCTCGTGTATATCCTCTTCTTGTTCATTTTCTTCTTCCTCTTCACAATCTATGTAAAATAATTTCTTCTCAGCACACTTATGACCTTTAGTGTATTTGCTATCACAACTGTAGCAAAGCCCTTTTGCTCTTTTTTCTTCCAATTGTTGTGGTGTCAACCTTGTAGGTTGTGGAAATCTAGGCGTAGAAACACTTCCTTCTTTATAGAATTGAGTGGTAGGCTTCCTTGTCGCCATAATTTTACATTCAACTTTTCTTGCCAACCTAAATGCATTCTCCAATGAATCAGCTTCCAAAACACGAACTTCATGTTGGATGTTATCCTTTAGAGTACCTAAGAAGAGATCAATCCTGTGTTCCTCTGGAATATTAGTTACCCTTATATTCAATTTTTGGAAGTCCTCAATGTGCTGCCCCACTAAACCTTTTTGTTTGAGATTTATCAATTGGTTAAAGAAGGTGTTGCTCTTTGTATCCTCATAATGTGCTATCATTTCCTCCGTAAAAATTGACCAAGTGACAATTTTTTTACGGGAGCAAAGTCATTGATACCATACAAATGTATTTTGTTCTAAATGTAAAGTTGCAATGCGTACCTTTTGTGTGTTTTGCACGTTATGGAGATCAAAATATTGCTCCATCCGTAGTATCCATGTTACAGGATCCTTTCCATAAAACTTCCTCATATCCATCTTTGGAATATGGTGGTTCTTCCCGCCAACATTAGAGTTTATGAAATCACAATTAACATTTATTTTGTTCTCATCATGAGGTTCTTCTACTATCTTTTCACCATTAGGAAACCTTTCTTGTATAAACTTTGTCAAACCTTCCATGTCTACTTTTAGAAAATTCTTCATGTTTTCCATTTTCTCATCGATCTTAGCTTCCATGTCATCAATCTTAGCTTCCATTCCCACTTCCATGCCATCCATCTTAGATTCCAAACCAATCATCTTAGCTTCAACGCCTTTCTTCAAAACTTCCATTTCATTTTTTGTTGTTCTTTGCGAGAGCGAAATTTTCTCTTGTAATTTTGATATGTCATGTTGCCATTCTTCATCTTCATGAGTCATAGTAGAGCCTTCTGAAGGCTTAATGGGTGTTGAATTCTTTTTAGGGGCCATTTTAGAATCCAATACTGATATCTATTCTACAATATGCCCTTGGGATCAATTTAACTTTATTATTCGAACAAGACTTGTGCAATTTGAAAAAAATACACACCTTTTTCTTGCTTTGAGGAGCTCGATATTGAAATTGTATTATCTCTGTGATTGCAGATCTTCAATATCTAAAATTCAGCACTGTAGTAGCCCTCTGAATTTTCTTTTGAATGCCACAGGTATGACCTGATTTGGATTCTCCAAGACAAAGTTGTGTCCAATCTCCCACAATGACCTAATTCTGGACTGGTTCAATAGAGCGAACTTGTACGACTTGCCACGTGTCACTGTTTTGTCCTTTGTCTTTGAAATTGATAGCGAAGAAACTACAGGCTGTGTACTTGTGACCACTTTTGACGGCACTCCAATCCAATCTTCAGAGAGAGAGTTATTGAACTTTTCCCATGATCACCTCTTTGAGATGAAATTCAGGAGCCTGAAAAAGCACTACCTTCCACAGATCATATCTCCAAAAATATTGCGAACCAAGCTCTGAAATTTTTTGAAGAATTTCCTCAGGATTTCAGCTTCGTACCATATGAATTTCAGATTCTGAACCTTCGTAGAAAAATATTTATAGCGAAAATTCCACGATGACCTGTTTAGAAGCTTGTAAAAATACCTAACTTCCACAGATTATATCTCCGAAAATATTGCGAACCAAGCTCTGAAATTTTTAGAAAAGCTTCCTCAGGATTGCGGCTTCGTACCCTAAAAATTTTAGCTTCTGAAACTTCGTAGAAAAAAATTTATAGCGAAAATGCCACGATGACCTATTTGGAGCAGCGAAACCCTAGAATCCAAATCTCTGATACCAAATGTTGTGTAACCAGCTCCAAAAAGAGAAGAAAAGAGATATCAACGCCTTAGGAATAAGCCAATTCGAGGGGGCAACATCCAATACATTACATAAATGAACAATTCTTGGATGATACAATTTACAAAACCTCCTTTCTATATATAGGAGTCCATGGGGCCATAATGTAATCCTAGTGGGCCACAATGTAATCCTAGCCGACCTAACAATAATAATTTAAGGGCACAATAATAACAAAATGGGGGTTAAAAGGGTACAATAATAACAATAAGGGGGTTACACTAACAACAACAAGGGACTATACTAGTAATATAGGGACCTAACACACAATTTGGAAGAAAACATGTAGATAAAGCTTATCAATCAGAGAAGGGTACTGATAAACAATAAATCCTAACTCTATGCTTTCTGTTCTTTATCGGAGAAGATGGATAGAGCGAAAACAGAAATAAAATAACAATTTGCAATAAGAAATAACATCATCGTTGACATAGACCAGGATCCCATAAATCAGCTTGTATTGATGCTTCAAACCAGTTACAATCTTCAAGTCCAGTGTTTCAGTTCAGCAATCATCTTCACTTCTCAGCCTAACTTATTAGATCACAAACAGACCTCCAAGAGCCTTTGAATACTATTTACAAGTAGGAGTTTCGAGCACAAGTATATTTCAATGTTCAGCAACCAACGTTTACATTGAACTCCTCAATAAGATTTTATAGGAGGATGAGGAGGTCGAAAGAGAAAAGATATATGGGTTCAATTAATATAGATTTAGTACTTCTTGGCCTTTGAGGGGCTCAATGGAGAAGTTTACAGATATTTGCTCTGTATTAATTGTTTTACATTTAAGAAGTAAGCTCGATGGGAGCTTTCGTTGACTTTAAGGCTCTGTGTCATCTCTGTAGTAACTCAGAAGATATTTTGCAATAAGTTCTTCGGCTGAATTAACTGTTCGGCTTTCATGAGGAAAATATCCTCTGTTCTAGTCATTACTCGACCTTTGTTGAATGCTGTGAGGCTACAAGTGGCATTAGGTAGCTGAGAGGATTCAATTAGCCTCTGATGTGGCAGTGGAGGCATCATTTGTCTGATAAATATCTTTGATTTGCCTTTAACTGTGTTTTAATTTGGTGGATTAGGCATTTGATTTTCAATCTTAGCCATAATCCACCAAATCTGCAATTCTACCTTCAATTCTTCATCTCTGGTTTGATTTGGTCTTTGACATTGATACTATTTGGTTTTTTTAAAAAAATTTGTGTGTCTTGTTGATGTGCAGGTACCATAGAGGGTTCATATGGCATCAGTGCTCATGATGCACTGAAAAAATGTGATGTTAAACCCTGTGGAATGATTCTTCTTTTATACACAAAGGCGTGGGGGATCGTCATCCCGGCCTTTGGTTTTCCTTTAATAAAACAGAAATACCATTTAAACCTGCAAAATACATAAAAATGTAATAAAATCCTGCGTATTTGGTAAATCTGCTTAGGAGGCTGTGGTTAGGAGCAAATGGTGGAGAGATTAAGTTATATCCGTCAATCCAGCAAAGATCAACGGTGGGGAGCCATAATGATAATATAAAGCGAACGAATCACTTTACATTAAAATGGGCGGAAAATGCGAAGAAAATAAGTTAAAACCTTAATCAGCAGTGATAAAGGTTAAGAGGAATTTGGGGTTTCCGAAAAGGATCTAGGTCGTTGGATCAGTTTGGACCCAGAGATCAACGACTGTGATTGCTCAATGAAGGTCCTTGGCGTATGGCAGAGGGCGATAATATATGGCCAAAAAATATCTGAGCCGTTGATCTGCAGAGATCAACGATGGGAAACGCATGCGATGAAACGCTGTGGAAAGAGGGAAAAATGGTTTTGGAGGTGAAAACCATGGGTTTCGCGCGACAGAAGGGAAAAAAAGAAGTTTTAGCTTTTTGGATGCAATATGCGTCAGAGGCTAACACGTGGAATTTTGAATACCGCCCATATCGCGTGATTTTGGGGAATTAACGCCCATGCTTAAAGTTACGCGATATGAAACGTCGGCCGTTAGATCTGGGGCCTCAGATTGAACAGTGGGGAGTGAGCGCGATATTGATAAGATGCACTGGTGGAACAAGGTGGGGACATAGAAAGGCGGTTTTAACCTGAGCCATTAGATCTAATATTGGAAGGTGGAGATCAGATTTGGAGGGAGGCAGGACCCATAGGGGTCGGGCCTGTCGGGGTTAATATGGGCCGTTGGATGGAACAAATCAATGGCTTATATGTGATCTATGATTTAAATGAAATAATATAAAGGCGGAGAATGGGTTAATAAGGGCCATTGATCTATAGAGATCAATAGCTGAGATTACGGCCAAAAACATTATGAAGTGGGGCGCATGTTTTTCAACCAAGGTCGGGAGGGAATATCTGGGCCATCGGATGTTGACACGTGGATGGCCTAGATACAATCAGGGCTTTGGAAATCGACAGGGAAATGGACATGGGGGGCGCCGAACCGATTAACTGTGGGCCGTCAAACTATAGATCAGATCGATGGCGGGGAACTCATCGGGGAGTGACCAATCGGTGGTGGCATAAAATATTAACGTGCCTAATGAGATTTTCCGATGCGATATAGTGCTGGCCATTAGATTGGCCTAATGATCAACGACGGAGAAGGGCTCCGAATAATGAACGAGCGGAACCACGTTATAATATAAAAAAATCAAAATTTTATGGAAACAAAGGTTTATTGTGTCGGGCGGGTTATATATATGAAATGGCTTGGCGCCCGTCTGCGGGGCCGTTGGTTTATATAAAAAGCAATAGGCCCAGGGCTTATATGTATAAGGGCCAATCGTATCGGAACTTTGGTGAGGGTCTTTCAATCTACCCATTCAATAAATCTCCGATGCGAGATTATAGTGACCGTTTGATCGGGAAAATATCGATGACTTTTTCATTTAGTAAGATTTCACTGGCGGGTTTAATGTAAAACATAAAAAAAGGGTTTTTATGCTATACAAAGGAAATTTGCATCGGAGATGGGTTTATTCACAAATTTAAGGGCCCAATTGCGGGATATGAAGGTTATATGAATCGGAAATGGGGTCGGGGACTTATATACAAAGGGATAATCGCATTAGAGGCTTAACGAAATAAAATAGACTTGCGCTGGCCGATTGCTCCGATGCGATAAGTGCCCAAAGGGTTTAGCACTTGGTTCCAGCACCAAGGCATATGTGGGGAAGTGGTTTAAGACTTAGCCCAAAGGGGCTTAAGCCTATAGTCAAAACACTTATTTTTTATGAAAATTTTCAAATTTTTTGATGGATTTGGGGGTTTCAGCATAGTTTAAAAATGAGTTTTAAACTTTGTAAAAGGTTTTTCATGAAGGGAAGAAGGGAAATCATGAAAAATAGAGGAATTTCATGGGGAAAAATGAAGGTTAGTTTTTGAGTGGAGGAGGGGAAAAATGGGATTTTGCAGTAGTCTTTTCTTCATGGAAAACAACAGAATTTCTGAGTTTGAAAGGGAAAAAAACAGTGAAGATTAAACAGAGGGCATGATGTCTTCATGAGTCTTCAAGAGATAAAATTTTTAGCAATAAAAATTGTTTCTTGAAGGCTCAAAAAATGATTTAGCCACCTTTTGATATAACAAATTTTATAGGTGGCTAACAGAGTCTAATGATAGTGATAAAAGAGGAAGTGAACATAGAAAAAATAAAGATAGTGCAAGTATGAAATAGAGGCAGAGTTAGAGAATCAAGACCATAGGAAAAACAAAGAAAATAATGGGCTAATTAGTGTGGGCATAGACACACATAATGAGGCAGAAAATGACAGCTATGGTGAGGAAGAATATCATGACAGTGCTCATGAACAAAACAGTGATAATGAAGTCACAAATTCTGAAGGCAAAGGCAGTAGGCATATCAAAGATGAAGGAACCAATGAAAGTGCCTATGACAGTGACCCTACAGAAAATGAAAGCAGTGGTATAAAGGCTGAATTTGACAGTAAACATAGTGTATCAAATGATGAAGAGAAGGATAGTCATGAAGTTGGAAATGTACCAAGCAATGATCAAGGTACCTCTTACATTGCGAAGGAGAATGACTGAGCACTATAAACAAAGAAAACCACTTTGCAAGAAAAAAGCTCAAAACTGCCCAAAATGAGGGCCCAACACCGAATGATGAAAAATACCAAGCTAGGCTTGGTATTTTTGCTCAAGCTTCACTACAGGTCTCCAAGGACCCTTGAGGCACCTACATACCAAATTTGAGGAAAATTGAACAAGTTTTTGTTTTTTGCAAAATTTCAAGCCTAAGAACGCAGCACCCCCTGTGTTGTGCTTTTTCCTAGGGAATTTTCAGAGGGTGAAGCTTACATTTTTGGATTCCCCATCATGAGAGGAGTATGCTCACCAAATTTCAGCTCAATTGGAGTTGTTTTGGTCCCCCAAAAGGGTCAAAAACACTTATTTTTTCACCTTTCTGCCCTCTTTTCTGAACAGGTACTGTGCTCCTGGAAGCCTTGGATTTTTCCACTTCTTAGGAAGCTTGTAGAAGTCATATTAAGGAAAAAAATGTATATTTGGAAATTTTACATCCACAGCTTTCCAACAGGCCATCACGGAGCCTTTTCCGACATCAGGAAGGCCTCCAAAACTCTATTGCAAAAAGACCTTTTTTGGTGCTGCGCTCTTGGAAAATTTTCAAGTTTTTGAGACAGTATGCTGTGTTCGTGTGTAACCGAGCAAATGTGCATTAGGAAAGTTTCATCATGTATTTCAGAGCCTAAAAGTCAATATTTTTTCTATTTTAGTCCGGAAAAGATATTTTGGAAGATATTTTGTGCCTTGGACCTTGTAGGGCCTCAAGTACAAGTTAGGATATTTATTTTTGGCCAATAGGCTTCTAGATGCTCTAGTGAGCTCTCTTCCTCCTTGCTTGTTATATAAGCCATGATGATTCATTGTAAATGGTTGGGACTTGATGAGTTATAGAGAAATACATGGTTTATGAGCTTGGAGAAGATATTTGGTTTTATGAAGTGAATGAATGGCTTGTGTGGCTTGATGTTGGAGAAGCTTGCTTGGAGGATTCCATAGCTTAGTGAATGGTGATGTTTTTCTAACTTGTTAATGCTTTATTTTCCTCATTTTGTTTCAGTCTGCTTGTTTTCTATAGATCATAAAATTATAGGTTGAGATATGCTCATGGAAGCACGTCAAACCTCCTGTTTTCTATAGTTTTGATGTTTCTTCTTTTAGTTCATCCTAAGGAATTCTTGACTGCTCCTTAGGCCCACTAAAACTTGTTCTTTGTTTCATGAATGATTAGTATGTTAGCTTATAAATATGATTCATGGTATGCCTTTCTTATTTAAAGTTTTCAAAACCTTATTGTGAAGCTTTTCTATGGAATACTGATTGATTAGGTTAAGACAAAGAGGCCTTGTTTCAATCTTGCCCTTTGCCCATGCTTACCAACTTGTTTCAAAGTTCCCGATAGTTTGATATATGTTGTTTAGGAGTTCCCTCTCCATATATTGAGTTGTTTTTTTATATTATGTGTTTTTAAAAAAATATGAAGGTAAATTTCTAAAGTTAGGAGTTCTAATGCTTCTATGTATCACTGGAATGTTCATCTTACATGTTTATCAGTTTGAGTATTATTCATAGAGATTAATGGTTTTCCCTACCTCATGAGTCATTGCTTTCAGACTATATATGTCTAAGACCTCTTAGTTTATTCCCAAACTTAATGTTCATCACACCTCATCATCACCTAAGGATCCATTAACCTTGCTAAATCGACCCTGCAATACACTCTGTTTCATCATTTAGACACCCTTGACTTCATCTGACCCCATAGCCCTATTGATTTGATATTATATCATTCCACCTATCCTACTTGATCATCTTAACCAAACCCAAAACAAAAAAACAAGTTACAATTAACAATTAGCCTAAAATCAATCATCCAAAGCGAACAAGTTCACATCCTTCACATAGTAGAGAGAGCTTCTCTGAGTCCAGGAAGGTTAGGTCCTAGGACTCCAAAGACTGGTCTGATGTTACCCTGTCATTTGGTTTAGCCAATATTCCAAATCATGGGACCCTAACAGGATCTCGTTCGAATTTTCACAGGAAAATGAGGTCACATGAAAGGTGCACTAGCTACATGGCTATAATGACTAAACTTGTATAGAATGAGGCATCCTTTTCTGAGCAACCAGTTTGGGTTAATGTTACCATTTACAGGCAACTAGTGGGTTTCACTGATGTATCTTGTGAACACACGACCATATATTTTCTATGCAGTCAAAAAACTAATCTAAGCTATGGTTAGGTCGACCAAATTGCATTGGAAGGCAGCAAAGCTTGGTTTACAATAACTCAAAGGAAATAACCAATATGGGTTATGGTACAAATAGAACGAGGGAGTGAAGCTGCATGGATTCACATATGCAGATTGGGCAGGGAGTCCATCTGACCGAAAGAGTACATTAGGTGCAATTTTCATTGAGGCCCACAAATATTTCCTGGTACAACATGAAATAGAGGTCTATGGCACTTAACTCAGTAGAAGCTGAATACATGGTTGCAAGTCAAGCAACATCTGAGGCGATATGGATGAGAAAGATACTTGTGGGACTATTTGGTTAGGATATGTATCCAGCTATGATCTATTGTGGTAATAAGATTTGAAATAAGCTATTTGATAATTTGATATTTCATGATCGATCCAAGCATATAGATATACGATATCATCATTTACGAGACTGTGTGCAGAGGAGGATAATGTTTCTACAATCCATTCTGACTGAGGAACAAGATGTTGACACCTTGACAAAGGATTTTTAAAGAGGGAAGTTTGAATTCCACAGGTGTAGGATAGGGGTGGTTGATAATCCATTTCTTGCTAAGAGGGAGTGTTTATAAGTGTAGCAAGAAAGGCTCAATTTGACTTAGCCTTGGTGAAATTGATAAAATTTGAAAACATTAGCAGACAACTTGGAGGAAATTAATTGAGGTGACATGGCTCTTGTCACTCAATTAGCTCAATAAATTAGAGTTAGAGGGCTTGGAGTTCAACTATGCATGGTAGCTTTCTAAATTTTAGATATCCATTTCAGTTATTCCAGTTGTACTTAGTTAAATTAGTTTTAAAAATGAATAGAATTAGTTGGAGGTCAGTTGTGCAGTGGGACAATAATATAACTTAGAGATAATCCAATTAATTGATAAATCAACCAAAAATAGCTCATGAATTTAAGGAATTTCAATTTCTCAACCGTGGTGGAGATTCCAAGGCAGTGTAACATTAGTTCTAGAATAGTCTTGAGTGTAGAGATGTTGCATGTAAGCAGTGATCAATACTTGGGAATTTTGTAATCAATTTGGATGAAATTACTAAAGAATAGGGGCCAATTTCCTCAGGATTTTCTTAAGGGTATAGGAGGCTAGGTGAACTTATATTTTCCTAATTATTGGCCAGAGTTGTTCATTCAGTAGAGTGAACACATATTACTTTGCAAGTTGAGCTCAGAGCTAGAGATAGTAATTGTAATAGATTCTCTATTCATATGATTAATGCAAAAAGGCTTGAGGGGTCTTTCCCAGTTGGGTTCTATTGTAGGTAATACCCAACACCCCCCATTTTTAAATTATTTACTTCAATAATGGGGACCCTTTTTATTAATTTTTGGCTAAACACATTTTATGATCTTCATTAAGTTAATTGTCCTAAAATTTTACCAATTTTTCATTTTTGTTGGATTTCCATTTTGATTATTTCATTGAATCCAAATTTTCACAAGCTTTCCAACGATACTTGTTTCACTTCATTTGGTCAACCAATTTCTAAATGGCACTCTGTTGAAGTTTGATTATGTTTTTTGTCGCTTGGGTTAAAAAATGTATAAAATATAATATTTTAATTTTTCACAATTAAAATAGTCATTCATTGTAAATATTATTCCCCGGTTAAATTTTTACTATTTTTTCATTTTACACTAACAGTCCTACAAAATGACCCAGCTAAATTGTAAAATAGACAAAAACACGTTTCAGGATCTTGGTAATTTACTCCAACATGTTATTTTAAAAAAAATTGCCAAACTCTAAACCCAAAAATTAAAAAATGGCCGAAGTCCAATTTGTAGGATTATTAATCCCACATGGCCCCACATCACATCCCTTCACATCCTTGCAAAAAATGCGATATAAAAATTTTTGTGATAAAACTTTGCGATTGCGATATTGCGATATCACATATCGCAAACTTATTTAGAACTTCAAGCACATCCCTTTTAAAATTGTGATGAGCGATTTTCTTTATACAAACCGTTACAAAATTTAACATAAGGTCTCTCTCCACCTTTTAACTCCTGACTCACTCACCTTACCTCACCCTCACGTCACTTTCCTTCCACCTCCGTTGACTTCCCTTATCCCTCCATGCCTTCTGTTAGTGTTCAGAATATGCATTTTTCCATCAGTGATCAATATCTCTCTTTTCATTCTCATTTTAGGTGTCCCAATCTAAATTTTTTATATCATTCCATTATGTCATGCTAAAAATTGTTTCACTGATGGTAGCCCTACTCAGTAAAACTTCACTCTCCCTCATAAAATCATATTTTTTGACTCACGTTCATGTATTACTGAGCATAATAATATGAAAATCTCATTTCATCATGTCTTTTCTCAGTTAAATCCAACCATGGAAGTCAATTTGTTCAAAGTCCCATTAGGTCATTAGGGTTTTGTTTTCAAGGTCCAAAAATGTATCATTCCATCCCAATAAAGTTAGCAAACAAATATGAGAGTGACTCAATGACATTTTATTTCCATCTACAGAAGATGATCAATATGTAAACATTATATTTTTAAATTTTAAATTTTGATTTTATATGATCTTCATATCAAAATGTTATTTTGATATGAAAACTAAGATGTAATTTTATTTTTATTTCCTATGTAATTTTATGTTTTCTATATGTAATATTTTCACTCCCTAGCTGTCAAATCAAAGCACTCACACCAAACTAAAGGAAATAATTGTCAAACTCCATCAATTGATTAACCTGCAAAACAAAAAGTTAGAAGTTAAAGAGCTTTTTTCTGAAAATTTGAAAGGTAAAGTGAAACATAAGGAAAGTGGGTTTTCAAAGCATAAATAAAATATAATTAAGTATAAAAGCCCTCAACACATCAAATCAAAGTTCATTTGCTTCATACAGCCTCAAGAAAACTCAACAAATAAGAAATTTTTGAGTTTAAGGGTGAAATTATGCAAAACAGGGTTAGAGGGTGCGTTTGGCCTGGTCGCTGCGGGTTTTCCAGGACGCTGCACGTTTGACTGAAATGGCAGTGTATTTTCAATGGCACTGCACATTTGTGAGGGACGCTGCGCATTTGGTAGAGACATTGCACGTTTTCCCAATTGCTTCAAAATTTCTCTGCCAAACCTCAAAACCTCACAAATTCACTTCAAAGTCTTCAACAACAATTCTTCATGCCTCCGACAAGCTAGTAAGTAACACATTTTATTCACTCCATTTTATAAAATTTTATTTTGATGTATGAATTTTGATTAAGGGAATTTGGTGTCTCCTTCTATTTTCAAAACCCTAGTTTTCATTAAAACCTAATTTACACTTTGATCTTAGTCCCTAACCTTATATACCTTTCATCTTATCCTAAAACATTTTCCCAAATCCCTACACCCTACCTACAATTAAATCCCATATCCTAAAACCCTCCTAATCCCTACCCCTGTCACTTCCCTCATATTACAAATCCATATCCCCAAACTCCTCCAATTTCATCACACCAACCCTCACTTCATACACTCACATTCCATTCCACCATCTCCCTAGGGTTTTGACACCAAAAACATTATGGCAGTAGAGGAGAATAGAGGTCATAGAGAGGAGGAGGAAAGACAGGAGAGAAGGTCATATAAAAAGGGAGGGAGAGTCATTAGACATGAACCAACAAATATGAGAGAACTTATGGCATCTCCCATCACCATGACATGCTTTAAGCATGTGGGTTGTTTTGTGTTCTGTGAGAAAGTACAAAGGGTACAATACCATCATATATTGTCTAGATTATTCATTTTAAACCTCCATGACAACCATGTAACCCTTGTTGGTATTAATTTCACTGTGTCCCCTAACATCATATTAGCTGTTACTGAGATCCCAAACATTGGAGAAAAATGGTTCAAGCAAGGAGATTTGAATTCGTTTTATTATGAGCCATATGTTAAACCAAGGTACAAGAATGAGAGAAAGAGGATTTTTCCTTTCTCTTATCTCCTAGACAGATATGTCCCTATGATGAAAATTATTATGAGGTACTTTACTTGTGAGGGTAGGTTTTCTAGACTCCACTCCTATCCTATCCGGCTACTCATGCACTTTACAAGGGTTAGGATGCTTAATATACCTTACTATCTCTACCAGAGCATTGAGAAGATGACATTTATTGCCCAAAAGAGAGATTATGATCATCAAATGAAAAGTATATTTCATCATTCCCTCATCAAGATGATAGTCCTTCATCACCTTGATTAGTTAAACATTACATGGGACACCTTCATATCCAATGATATTTTCACTATCCCACCTATTCAGCATGGCCAAGATGCACCTTCATCATCTCATCCCTCCACGTCCATACCTCCATATCAGCCTACTATTCATACATCATCACCAAATCAATCACCTTTATCCACCCCACCATGTTCTTCTCCATTTCACATAGAGACTGGGTCACTTAGCAGAGGTGAAATTAGCAAGCCTAAAAGGGTTGATTTTGGCACATTGGCACGTACCTATCAGAGAGGTCACAGGTAGGTGTTTTCCAAATTCATTGTGGGAGGGGCCCTTCCTTCTTCACCAACAAATCAGGTACACAAATACAAGGAAAAAATGGCAAAGGTGGACATACATGAAGAGGAAGGCCTCCATGAGAAAGATGCATATTTTGATCTTGTAAACTTGGACACAATTGATGATGATCCTTCCTTGATCATCCGAGAGAAGGAAGCCTAGATTAGAAACTTCCAAGCTAACCTTGAAAGGTCCAAGTTTGTTATTAACTTTCTCAAACAAGAGAACCAAGAACTGAAGACCAAACACACCATTGATGAAGTGAGATGCATCAAAGCACAAAGAGAGGCAGATAAGGCTAAAGCCTTGATTGAAGAGAGATTAGAGAAATTTTGTGTGATGATGAGGAGGATTAGCCTCCAAGATAGAGACCTATGACTAGAGGGCTGAAAAGAGCTCTAGCCCTAGAGAGACAAAGGGAAGCTGAGCTAGTTGACCAACTAACCTTAGATGAACAACTTGCCCTAGAAATCAGTGAGAACAAAGAATCATGGATTGATAGAGCCAACCAGCACTTGGAGAAGCTCTTGGAAAAAGCTCAAAAAGGACAATGACATTCAAAGAAATATGGCAAAGCATTATGCCATTAGCAACAAAATTGCAAGGGCCAAGCTCAAACGAGCCAATGCAAAAATTGAAGCCTTGACCAAGCAAGAGGAGAAAAGGAGGATAGAAATAATTGCTGAGGTAACAATCCATGCCTCAAACACATGATAAGCCATCTTAGCATGAATTTTGACAAGTTTTGGGGCAAATTTTGCAAATTTGTGAAATTATGTGTTTTTAAGGATATTTTTAGCACAGTCAAAGTGTCAAATGCAGAGCACCTTGGATGTTGTGCTCTTTCTTGGGGCATCTAATGAGAAAATGGCCTCCACTAGTAGATTTAGAATGGCGAGGACATCAAATTTGTGCATTTTATAATATTTTTGATTAAAAATGGTCAGTGAAAAAGGATAAAAACCATAAAAAAACCATGTTTCTACCTCATTTTTGGCCTGGTCGCTGCGTGTTTAATAGTCTTGGGAGAAGTGATTTTTGGTAGGGAAAATGGGCTTCATTTTGCAGACTGAAGGTAGTTCTGGAAAGTTGACTTGAAGGGCTTTCCAAAAAGCCATCTTGGAGCACACCAGGAAGGCACCCAAATTTAGCCTTGAACAAAGAGGGCACGTTTGACGGGAAAAGGGTGCGTTTGACCAGAAAAGGGCGCGTTTGGCAGTCTTTTGAAATTTTCTGAGTTTCACTCCAGTTTTGATTTTTATCTTGGGAAATGTTGATTTTACCTATGTAAATGATGAAACTAAATGTAATTATCATGTTTTTACTATTTACTAGGGTAAATACATTAGGTAAATCAAGCAAATGAGGTGTAATGAATTAGTTCACTTGAGATAGGAATGAGTCACTTGGACCATCCTATACTCTAGCTATCAGTTTAGATTTTTGTGTAATATCTTCATCACCTCATGGATTCGACCCCTGAGGATGAGTGAAGGTGGTTTTCATGTCTATTTAGCTCATTTCTTCACACTAGTGAAATGTTGGAATCAGTTTTATTTTTGTTAGTTGATCAAGGAAGCTTTGTACTTAGTTTTGGCCAAGCTAATAAAGAGGAGTTGCAGCTACATTTATGGGATACTTGTGGTATTGAATGTATTTCATTGTTTCTTCTTCAGTATCATATGTTTTAAATTATTGTGTTCATGTTCACTTTCATGTCTATTTTATGATCTTTTACAAGTTAGAAATTTAGAATACATGTTTTCCATGCTCTGTTTTGGGTAACTAATCATATTTTGTTCATCATCTTCCGTCTGAGAGAAATACATCTCTTATGCTTTTCTAAACCTTATTACAGTTTCAAAACCATTCCATAACCATTCCCTTCAAGTGATTTGCATTATACCTACCTTGCCCCATTCATCCCTGCAACCCTAATTCATTTTCCCTGACCTAGCTTTCCTTGAACTAATTCCTTATGTTAGTGATTTTCCCAACCAAATCAATTCAAAACAACCCCCTGCACTCTATATGCAGCCTAAAAACCTTAATTTCTCCAGCCCTTTTGGCTGTGACCCTTTTGGAGAGGGCCATCTCCAGCTTGATAGGGCTAGCTATCAAGTCAAAAGTTCGGTCTGTGGTTTCCTCTATTGGGATTCCTTCTTCAGTCTTGGAAATCTGGCGGAGTGATAACACCTTCCACCTTATCCCTCCACCTCATCACTTATACCTCCATAACCCTCCACTCCTTATAAATCCAATTAATACACCTCCCTCCTCCATAAAAACTCACGTATCATGGTTTTAAAGTTTTAATATATAATAAATATTATATTTTTATTATAATAATTGTATTATAATTATAATATTTTATTATAATTTTAATATAATATAATTATAATATAAATATAATACATTTATATTTTAAATAATTTAGTTTTATTAATTAATATTTTTTTGTAATAAATTAAGATTAATAACATAATTACAATTAATTAGTATTAATTAATTAAAAATTGTAATCTAATTTAGGATTAGAATTTAATTAAAAAAAATTGATTTTTAGTCCAAGCAACAAAAATCCCAGAATTCTGTCCATTTTTATATACCAACTTTGGAAGCTCATAAATGGAGTTTTACTTGGCCAAATGAGGCCCATGATGGCTCGTTAGATAGATAAAATTATGGAGAAAATTTATGAAGTGGTTTCAATTCTAGATTTGATCATTTATTAGGTCTAAAATTCAGATCAGAAGATCAAGCTCTGAATTTTTAAAATAAAATCAATTTTATGAGTTTTATTTTCTGCATTTTCACTTGCCCACAACTTCTTCTGAGTACAGATCCATTCGTCAATGATATATGTGAAAAATTATATCATCACAGGCATGAATAAAAAGCTTAGATTTCCTGTTGAATTAGTTTTTTAATTAAGTTTTCATTGGATTTATTTTAATTATAGGTTTGACATTTTTTATTTTATTTTTGCATTTTAATTATGCTTTTGATTTATTTTTGCAGGACAACATTTGAAGAGATGAGAAGAAGAAAATCTCAATCAATGAGAATGATCAAACAAGATAACACTAGTATTTTGGCCCGATGTAAATTGATGGAGTAGATTCACTCTTCAAAAAACTTTCTTATTAACAAATCCTTTTGTAAATATTATAAATAGCAGATTGTAGAATGTAATAGAGGCTCCTCTTCTCCGCAATTCATGAATTATTGAAGGCACTATTGTATAGAGGATTTAGAGTTGTAGGGTAGAGGAGAGAAAACTCATGTCTCGGGGTACTGAGGATTTTCTTTTGCATTCTGAATTTTGCATGGAGAACAGAGTTTGTACTTCTACAACTCTTGTTTTAAAAGCAAAAATTAAAACTTTGTAAAGGACTATTGGAGACCGGATTCAGAGAAATGGTTTTAATAAATTTGTATTTATAATACTATTATTTTAACTACTGGTTTCATTTTATGATAGCAGGATTGTGTCATTTTATTCATGGTTGTGCACTTTTGTCGGTATGAGTAATTTGCCTCAATTATATGATATTATTTTTCTCCACTCTTATGGGTTGAATTCTGATTCCTAAGTAACTATTTACTCAGAAATCTGTCTTTTAATATTGATTTAACAAATAGTGATTTGTTGTGAATTATTTCCTCATATTATTATTTAATTATTCGAATTACTGGTTTAAAAATCAATATCATTTTTTTGAACTATTTCTTAAATGTTGTTGGTTGATTATCTTAGTCAAGTGTTCTCTAAATAGGATGTGTTTCAGTATTTATAATGCCAGTTAATTGAATTACTTCATTAAATTGATATTCATTATAAGCCAGACATATTTAAATCTCAATCATTTAAAATATCTTACTCTCGGTTGGGTTAGATCTATATCTGCCTAATTGAGATATGATTAGGATAAATTTCATTTTGCTTGCATTTTAGAATAATTTTTCATTTTATATTTAATTCTACATTATTAGAAGTCCTCTTCCCAAAGACAAAAGTCTTTAGTTGTGGTTTGGCTGAGCCCCAAATTATCTTAAGGATCACTCTCTTTCCTGATCAACAAAAGAAATGATTTGATGTCTCTTTCCCACTGGTAGACATAAGTTATATTTTAAGCCATTGGAGATTGAGAGAAGGTAACTGGACCTAGTTAAACCAGTCAGAGCCACCGTTACAAATGAAAAAGGAGCTGATTTAAGGTCCCGACTAGGTGGTCATCCCCCATGTTGTTGGAGTGAATTCAGAGGCTTCAACATTTTTGCACTAGAAGGAGGGCTGAGACTTGTTTTCCTTTGGAGTCTTTGTATTCTAAAATTTTATTTTTATTACAATGGCTCCTCTAAAAATTCTAACTTAGAGTTGTATTTTTGGACGTGCATATTCCAATACTCTGCCAGAAATAGTAAGAAACTTATCTCGGGTAAAGTTTAACGGTAAGAGGAATACTTCTGCATTTAATCATGCTTTACAATTCATTCCAAAATTTTCAAATTCTACTTTTCATGATATTTATGAAGCCATTTTATGCAGGATTTTTGGCAAAAGCCAAAAGCTGGTGTCAATCATTTCCAGTTGCCTCAATTCACAGTTCGGATCAAATTGTTAGTGTGAATTCTAATCGCAAGTGTACACAAATTTCCATTGTCCCTGTTGCATCCACCCTCCCCATGCATGGTTTTATTAACGTGTTTACGTGTTTTGCAGGGTTATAGGTAGGCAGAAAACCGCCACGGTGCATATGCACTGTTGCAGTTACACAGTGCACAGAAAAAGTTGAGTTCAGAGCCTGAGCACAGAGAAGGGCCTGGGAATGTGTTATGACATGACTTGCATTAAAGGAACAGGGTTAAACTTTGTCAAATCTTTCCAGAGCCATTAAAGAACATATTTCGCAGACAGAGGAAATCATGGATCGGCAAAGAGTATCAGAAAAAAAATAGAGAGTTTAAGGCCTGTAATTGAATATTTTGAGCGTTAACCCAACAATTTAAAGGCAGGGTACCAAATCGAAGACCCCGTGGATCACTCAAAAGGTCCAACGCACAGAAAACCATATCACCAGGGTGTTTACATCAGCAGAATGTCTCCTCCTGAGAAATGTCATCGTACTCATACGGTTTTTACTTACATTGTGTCCATGAGAAGTTTTCCCCCTGACAATAGTCCCGATGCTATAAGAAGCATTTGTTACACAGTATGGCAGACCTGAAATCATTGATCTGCCTTTGTTCAGTTCACCAGAATTTTTCAGAGATGCTACAACAAGTACATCAAAGACATACCTGGATTAAATTGCAGCCTGACGAAGATCACTCTTTCATCCAAAGAGTACCAAAGATAAATGCCCAAAATTTAAAATGGAATGGGGCCTCGGCCCTCTTCGTCTTTTGAGCTTTAATCCTACATTTAGTTTTTCACCTACCTCCTCTACTCCTCTTTCAGCTATAAAATTCATGAAGAAACTCATTGTTGTTGTTGATCAGATATATGAGAATTGCAAGTTGTTTCTTGTGAGACATAGTCTTTGTGTAAAGTTGTAAGATAGGCTGAGGAAGATGTTTTCAGACTGAATATCAAGTTGTTGGAAATGTTTTACATGACTGGTGTTGCTCTTTAATATGACAAGAAAATTTCTTTGGATCCTGATTTGAAGCAGCGGTGATGTTTTTCTATCTCTGTATTTGTTTTACCTTGTAGTTCATTACATTTCATTTCTCCTAGCTCACATCAGAAATCTGGCATAGGATTTACCCTTGTTAGGTACCCTATGTTTCTGCTCTCCTTGCCAATGTTTTCTGTTGTATGTGTTATCTGAGGATTGTTTTCAAGCTAATTTAACCAGTGTAGTGGTCAAAACATATGCTGCTAGTTGATGTATGAATTAATGTAACTGTTCTCAGATGTTCTTGTTAGGCTTTAATTAAATGAATTGGGATATTGGGAGTTTAGAACTTTGTCTATGTCTCACTAGAGTCCTTTTCACTTGATTAAACCGTTTTAAGTCCCCTTAAGCTAGATACCAAAGCATTGAGAGTTCAAAGTCTCTCACTGATCTCAGGTTTTCACCTTTGTGCTCTAAATATTTTATGTTTCCTTGTATGAAGAGTTAACCCTTTAGGTTTTGGATCACAGGTTGTCCAATGGCATGTCCTGTCCCTGGATATAATTTCTAAAAGGTCACCTTGGAGGTTTCCTTGCTTTCACCCTCTCTCTTACCATTTCATGTCACACTATCATATTTAAGATCCTATGCTTTAGATGACTAGCCCAACTGAAAGCATGGATATTGAATATCAAGTAAACCCTTTCCTGACACCATTGCTCAATGGTCTTGAATTTTCTCTGAATCATCTCTCTTTTTCTAAAACCATATTTTCTTAGCCTTGTCTCCTACTGAACCCTTCTTTCCTGATTCCCAACAACCAAACAAAAATCAAACAAACAAAATCTGTGCATATAACTAGCCTAATATCTCAAACATAGAGCTTCAAAGACATGCACCTTTGCTGACATAGAGAGATCCCTCTTTGGACCCAGGAGGGCTAGATCCTGAGGTCTGAAAGTGGTTCTGATGTTGTCTCATCTTTTGGTCTTGCCAACCTGGCCAGAACATGGGAACCCCAACAGAAGGTTTCTTTATTTTTCAAGAAGATAGATATTGTGGGATCAGGAGGATTTGGTAATATATCAGTATTAATAAATTTATACATGGTATCAGAGAAGAATTGATTGCTAGAGATTGAAATTATGAATAATTTCTGAGTTTTGTGCTGGTGGACAATTCGAATTTGCTACAGAAATTTCTTGGTGCGACAGTTGAGTATTCATTGAAATTTCTTTCAATGGGTTGCAATTGGAGTATACCCTTGATGGTAGCTCAAATTAAATAGCTCGAAAGGATAGGATGGAGCTGATGCTTGAAGATAATGGTATGAAAGAGTTCATCGATAGCGATGTTCCTAAGCCGACTTCTAGCGATGCTGCAGGACTTGATTCATGGCAAAAGGAGGTAGCAAAGACAAGACAAATTCTGTTGGAAGGTGTGAAGGACCATATTGTGTCAAGATTTGATGGGAAATCCACTCCATTTGCAATGTGGAAGCCTTTGACAGATATTTTCCAAAGTAGCAGTGACTAGAGGACGATGGTGATGAAAGATAAGCTTAGAAAAATAAAAATGGAGAAGGGCGACAATATTCCAAAATATCTCACGAAGTTTGTCCACTATAGGGATGAACTGGGAAGTGTGGGGATTACTGTTGATGATGATGAATTCATGATCTTGGCTCTCGTTGGGCTTCTAAAGAGTTTGCATAGCTACGAAGAATCTGTCAATGGATAGGAAAAACTGTCGGGTTGGGAGCGACTTTGGTCGGATCTTGTGTAGGAGGAGATAAGGTGAAGTAACAGGGATGGATCCTCATCGAAGAATGATGATGAAGATAATTGTGCTTTGGCTGCCAAAGAAAGGAAAGGAAATGGGAATAAATCCCATCCAAAATCCGAGGCTAAAGGTAAGAAGTTGGATTTGTCCAAAGTGAAGTGTTTTCACTGTCACAATCATGGGCATCTCGGCACTAACTGCCCACAGAAAAAGAAGAACAAGAAGGCTGATGGAGCTGCAGATGGAGAGGCCTTAGCCTCACAATTTGAACTTGATTTCTCTTTAATCGCATGCTTAGTTTCAAACTCAATGGGATCGGTGTGATATCTTGATAGTGGTGCATATTTCCATATGACGGGAGATAAGGAGTTGTTTAGTGACTTGGAGGAGAATGATATCCACATGCGTATAGAGAAGGGCGAAGACGACAGATACAGTGCGACCGGAATTGGAACCGTTACCTTTGAGAGGAAGTCAAGTAAACCATTTTTGTTGAAATATGTTATGCATGTTCCAGGTCTGAAGAAGAGCTTGGTCTCGGTCGCAATTTTGGAAGACAGAGGTTATGGCGTTGTTTTCGGCGAGGGAAAAGCTTTCCTGTGACATTGAAAAATTGGTCAAACAAAGAGGATAGGGATTCGAGTTATGAATCTCTACAAGCTGGAGGTAGATGGTTGTGCTGCAATGATGGGAAAAGCAGAAGAAGTTGTGGGCCGGGATGAGGGCGAATTATGGCACAGGAGATTGGGCCATCTTCACCATGGTGCTTTGAAGATTTTGTAGCAGATTTCTATTGGACTTCGCAAGGGTAATCTTACTCAGTCATATTAGTGAAAGGGATGTAATATGGGAAAGTTTGTGAAGACCACCTCTAATGAGAAGGAGAACCGTGCTTCGGTGATCCTGGAGATAATTCACTTAGACGTGTGTGGACCTTTCTCGGTTGCTTCAACAACAAAGCAGAAGTATTATGTTATATTTTTTGATGAATATTCTCATAGATGCTAGATATTATTCATGCAGAAGAATAGCGAAACATTCTCAAAGTTATGTGAGTTTAAAGCATTGGTGGAGGAGTCAAGGAAGCAAGTGAAGGCTCTATGGAGCGATAATGGTGGTGACTATATCTCAAACGAATTCAAAGAGTTCTGTAGAAAATAAGGAATTCGAAGAGAACTCATAGCGCCTCATAACCCACAGAAAAATGCGGTCATGGAGAGGAAGAACATAATGATCATGGGTACTGCACAAGCTATGCATCATGACCAGGGCCTACTAATGCACTTGTGGGTGAAAGCATGCAACACTGTGGTTTATGTGAAAAACCGTTATCCTTATAGAGTACTTGGCATGAGTACACCTGAAGAAGATTTTACCGGTAAGCAACCTGATATTTCTCATTTGAAGATTTTTTGCTCATCTGTTTACATTCATGTGACAAAGGACGCTAGGAAGAAGCTGGAGAGGACTGCAGAATTTGGGATACTTGAGGGGTACACAGAAACACCCCATAATTATCGTGTGTATTTTCCAAACAGTTGAATGACTGTGGTGTGATGGGATATAAAATTCAATGAGGTGAAAGCCATGAGGTTGTCGCTTGAGAGGGAGCTACACTTGAATGCAGAGGAGGAACTTCTTGTTCCCAATGACGAGCCTCTAGATGTGGATAAGCCACAGGAGGAGATTCATGGAGTGGAGGAGTCCACTCATGAAAAACCAAAAATTAGAACAGGAAGAAGGCCTACCACAGAAGCTGAGAGACTGAATCTTGATGTGGCAGAGAATGTAGGAGTCCCTAAATCACAGTGCATACAAAGATAGTCACCTGACCAATTTATTGGATACATGGCTCTTATGAGAAAGTGTGTCATGACAGAGCCATCTTCCTTTGAAGAAGCAGTGCAGGAGCCCACATGGGTAGATGCCATGGTGGAGGAGTATGACTCCATTGTCAGAAATAGTGCTTGGGAGATTATTCCAAGGCCGGTGGGTAAATCAGTGGTAGATTCGAAATGGATCTACAAGGTAAAGCAAGCTGCTGATGAGAGAGTCGAGAAATATAAGGCAAGATTTGTTGCCTGGGGCTTCTCACAAATCTAGGGGATTGATTATGAAGAAACCTTTGCACCTGTCACACAATATTCTTCCATAAGGACCATCGTTGTTCTCTCAGTGCAGATGGGTTGGTACATTCATCAGATGGATGTGAAGACTGCATTTCTTAATGGGATCATTGAGGAAGAGGTGTACATTGAGCAGCCTGAAGGATTTGAGATCTTTAGTAACGAGTCACATGTGTGCAGAATCAAAAAAGCGATGTATGTGCTGAAGCAAGCACCGCGTTCTTGGTGCACATGGATCTACAACTATTTCACTGGACTTGGCTTCACCAAGAGTGAGGTGGATGCAAACCTGTACCAAATTATAGTGGAGGGTAAGCTTTTAATCATTGTTCTTTATGTTGATGATTTAATACTAACGGGTGATGAGCAGTTGATACACTCATGAAAGACAGATCTTGCAAAGGAGTTCGAGATGAAGGATTTGGGCCTCCTTCATTATTTCCTTGGATTGGAAATATGGCAGCGAGAAGGTGAACTATTTGTGTCTCAAGGAAAGTATGCTTGGGAGATACTTGGTAAGTTTCACATGGAGGACTGCAAGCCCATGGATACTCCTCTTCCATGAAATTGGAGGAAAGAGGATGCTACATCAACAGAGGTAGTGGATGCCACTATTTATCAATATTTGGTGGGTTCTCTCATGTATTTAGTTAATACAAGACCGGACATATGTTATGCGGTGAACAAGATTTCACAAGCGATGGTTAAGCCTACCAAGCTCTTTTGGAAGGTAGGCAAGCATGTCTTGAGGTATCTCAGGGGCACATCTCATTATGGCTTATGGTACAGACAGACGGATGAGGTGAAGTTTCATGGCTTCATGGATGCAGATTGGGCAGGCAGCCCAATAGATAGAAAGAACACATCAAGAGGGGTTTTCAGTATCGGATCTACACCAGTTTCTTGGTACATCAGGAAAAAAAGATCCGTGGCACTTAGTTCAATGGAAGCAGAATTCATGGCAGCAATTCAAGCTGCATGTGAGGCTATCTAGATGAGGAAGATCCTAGTCGGTTTGTTCGGTTCACATTTAGATCCTGTTATGTCTCTTTAATTTGTAAGATTTGGAAATATAAACTGCACAGCCTACATATGAACCACTTTGGGATTATAGGATCTAACCCTCCTGAATCCAGAGAGGGATCTCTCTATAAGTGTGTTTAAAGTTGTGATCTTTAAGGCTTTTAGTGTGATATTAGGCTAGTTATGAGGAACAAGGGTGTTTTTTTTTTTGGTTGGGCAAGGACATGATCTTTGATTGGATGGAATATCACAAAATGAAAGAGTTCAAAAGGTGAAAATGCAAGTATATTGAGAAGTATTTAGCAACATGAAACAACTTTAAACCATTGGGAAATGGAGTCATAAAAGGGTTTAATTGTGCAACAATTACAAGAGTGGTCCAAGGGGCAAGTCATCTATATCAAAAGATCCTTTATATTAAATGATGGAATGGAAAAGTAAAGTGTTGTGAAGGTGGAAAAATCCAACAATTTCAACAAGGATTTGTTAACTTTCCAAACAAGAAAAACCTTTTTAAGTAATTGTTTAAAACCAACCAAAGATATGGCTGACCATAAAATTCTTTGGACAAGCTTGTATTAAAGCTAAATTATTAGACAAACAATCCAGTAATCCACATGACTACTTTCAGAAAGAATGAAAACATATAAGAGAAAAAAGTGCAGCTAAAGATCAAGTCAGATGCATCAAAATCTAGGCCTGCTTTCAGAATACTCTTAGGGAAACCTTCAAAAACAAACTTTGGAGAAAGAACTAGAAGATAGGGAAAACCATAAACTTTTATAGTTTAACTCCACTTAGCATGTATTAAAAATATCATTCAAGAACTTCCTTTCAAGTTTTGCACATCAAGAAATGGACTAACCAACATTCCCTGATATGTTTACACCTAAATTAAGTCATTCTTAAACACACAATTGGAAGAAAACATAAATATAAAGCTTATCAGTAAGAGTAGGGTACCTTTAACAGTAAATCATAGCTCTATAATTGTTGTTCTTTATCAAAGAAAGATGAACAAAATGGCCTACATGAAAGGAAAACAAATAACAGTAAGAGGTAATTCACCAATGATATAGACCAGGATCCCAAAAACTAATAGTAAGAGGTAATTCACCAATGATATAGACCAGGATCCCAAAAACTAGCTTGTATATTGATTGACAATCCAGTTACACACTTAAAGTCCAATGTTTCATTACAGCAACAACTTTTCTTCTCAGCCTAAATTCTTCAATAACTTACCAGAGCTTCAGAGCTTCAAAGTTTATTTACATTCAACAATGATTCGATACAACAACTATTACATCATAAATCCAATAACCAACCTGTATCTCATCTTCTTCAGAATTATTTATAGAAGAAAAGAGGAGGTGGGATAAAATAAAATATCTCTAGTTCAATTAATACAAGTTAATGCTGCTTGGCCTTTGAGGGGCTCAAAGGAGAATTTTTCTAATATTTCTCTGTATTAATTGGTTTTCATTAATTTTTTGGCTGCTTGGCAGTTTTTGCTGACTTAAAAATTCTTGAGGCAAGTTAGCAATAAATCTAGTCGCTTTGAACAAAATATCACTGACTGAGGCAATAACTTTTCCTTCTTATGATTTATGGAGAGATGCATGTGGCACTTTGGTAGCTAGAGAGGATTCAATTAGCCTCTGATGTGGCGATGGAGGCCCTTCGGATTGATATATCTCTTTTTTTAGTGTTAAAACACTTTTAATTTTCTTTACTCTGTGTCTTAGGCCTAATTAGGCCTTGATCTTTATTTCTGGTCTTTATCCTTTAACAACTGTGGATTAGGCCTCTGATTCTCGAATTGGTGCCTTAATCCCTTTAAACTATGTTTGAAATCATTTAATCTTCATTTCTTCTTTGATTTAATCCTTTGACATTGATACTCTTTGTTTATATGATATTCACTGTGTTTTGGTTGTCTTGTAGGCGCGCAGAGGTTTTGTGACTTCACCAATGCTCATGAAACATATGTGGAATCATCATTTTAATCCTGTGGATTTACTTTCTTCATGAATAAATGCCCTGGGGATCGTCATGCCTGGATTTTGTTTTATTTTAAAATTGCGAACAAAACCTTAATATCCTGTAAAAAACACATAAAAGTTAATAAAATCCTGTGAGGATAGGTTTAAACTGCTTTGGAGGTTTTGGGTGCGGGAGTGAATAGGAGCCATTGGATTAGCATAATCAACGGTGGAGATTACTTGATCGAGTCTTTTGGGAGAGAGTTGGGTGAAAAGGGAATGGGGGCAAGCTTAAAACAGGAACGTCCAATCTCAGAGATCGACGGCTAAGATTAAAAGATGAAAAATTAATGTTAATAAAGGGAAGTGTTACACCATTTTTTGGTCATCTAACCTATTACCATTAGATGGACCCAAGTACACCATGTAAGACCAATTTTACCCTAAGTAAAATTGCCTTCACTATGTTAAATAACTTAATAAACCACATTTATTAGGTTATTTATGGTCTAAACAGGAAACCCCAAAAGAAAATATTAAACAAACCTATATTTGTTTGATTTTCCTCATGGAATAATTAATTAAACCATAATTTAATTATTATTCCCAGTCATGTTTAACCCAAAAAACAAAGAAATTAATTAGATAAACCTTCATTTATCTTATTATTTTCTAGGAATAATTATTTAAATCTTATTTAGATAATATTCCTTGTTAAATATGACCAAATCACCCACAAATAATTAAAATAAATCATTATTTATTTAATTATCTTTCAACCACTTCCTTAAATAATTAAATAAATCATTATTTATTTGATTATCTTTCAACCATTTCCTTAAAAAGATAAATAAATAATTTATTTATTTATTTTTGACAAATAAAGGGATTTGACCCAAGTCAAATACTTTTTCCCTCCAACAAATATAATAAAATATTCCATAAAAGGTGGATCTAGATTTGGTTAACATTATTTTAATCATGCACCAAGATCCAGAATGACCCAATATTTTGTTATAAATAGGAGGGTTTTTCCTACCATTCTTCACCTTTTGTTGCCTATTAGATCACTCTGGATCTATACACTTGGTCACCTTTTTCTACATTATTTGCTGTGTGAGCTCCCTTTGAGTTCTATCTTTGTATGGGTTTTCTACACCAACAAGAGAGAGAGATTCTAGATCTGAAGTGCTGAGGACTTCCAAGAACCCATCCCATTGAGGAGAATTGGATACACCTTCTTGTTTTCCTCCTAGGTGCCCTTAATACAAAAATTCTTTCAAAAAAAAAAAGCATTGTTCTTGTCTTGTCTATTGGATGCATGGAGCAAACTCTTGATTTTACTGCTTAATGTCTTTCTATGTATAGATCTGGTTTTTTACAGCACTTGTCTTGATCAACTAACTGCAGATCTGAAGATATTGGCAGCCACATTTGATGTTAGGGCTATAAGTTATGCGTAGCTAAAGTGGTCTTTTTTCGTACGCTTCGACAAAAGATTCATACTAACAAATGGCGACTCCACACGGGTTTTAAATTACGACCGCTGTCGTTTTTCATATTCCTACATATCCAGCTACTTCAGACCCTAGGGTTTCTTTTCAACTTTTTTTTTTCCTATTTTCATGGTGTTTTTCCCCTATAACACCCTAAAACATTAAAATTTTTAACTTCCGTGTGTTTCTGGCCCTATTGCACAGGTAAGCGACATCAGCTGCAACTGAGACGGCAACTTTTCCGAAAATCTACCACCGAGGGTTTCGGAAGTGCAGGTCACACTTTTTGGCCCAAAAACTATGACCTGGAGCTTCAGGTCGCAGAAAACAGCCCCAAAACTGCGACCTGAGCGAAAAACAAGTCAAAAACTGCGACCTAGACATTTTTCTGCTGTTTTTCTGAATTTTTTCTGGGTTTTTCTGAAGCTTCTGTCAGGGTTTTCTAGCCTCTGTCTTAGCCCATTTCGACCTCTTTCTGATCTTATTTTGCTTATCTAAGTGGGAACCTAGCCCCCTAGGGCTTCAGTACCCTCCACTTTTGGTGGAAGAGTTTTAGTTGTTTCAGGTGTCTGATTTTTCAGAGTTTCAGCCTGCCCTTTTTCTGATCTGATACCTCATCCTCAGATCCCTTTAAATCAGCTTTTCTTCCTTTCAAATCACCTCTTTTAGTTTTGTTTGGACCTCCCTTTAGGACCTCCTCCCTGTCCCTTCCGCTTTTTGCTGATTTCCTCCTTTTTCCAGCCACCTTGCCTCTGCCTCTTGGCTGTGATCTGCACCTCTTTTCAGCAGCTTTCTCCTTTAGATCCCTGTCCCTTTTGACCCTAGATCTATTGGCCTCTTTTTAGTGTGTTTTGATTATATTTTTTCCCTCTTTTAGATTAGTTTTGAGAGACCCGCCTTTTTGGGTTGAATCGATGCAATAGTAGCTATTAATTTTCTGTTATTTCAGCATTATATACTGTTCTCTGCAGATTTATTTTCAGTTACGCAGCACATTTTTTCTCTTGCTCTCAAAACGAAAAGGGTTTAAAAATTAAAATTAACACATGCCACACACTGACCCTAAGCGAAGAAGAGCCTGGTTTACACCGCCAGGCAAAGACTTTAAAATAAATTGACACTGCACCTATCTGCCATTGTTTCGACATTGTAATCACTTGATTCTGCCCCTCCGTGCCCTTGTGGTCGCCCTTCTTCCCCTTGTGCCATGTTTGTGTTGTCATCTTTGCGCCCCCAAGGCGCACTTCCAGGAGACTTCTTGGCCTTCACCCTCAGTTTCCAGTCGATCGACCTGCTCCGTCCCGCCGTCGTCGAGCTAGTCCTCCTCCGAGTCCGCACTCCAACTCCTCTTCTGATTCTTTGGGTTCTCCTTTTCCTTCTGGTTCTCCCCCTGTCACCTCCACTATGTCTGGTCCAGGGCCTAACACTAGCGGGAATCCCGGCCCTAATGCCGGGACTACTACTAGCGGAACCACCACAGTAACTACCTCGGCTGCACCCTTGCTCCCCTTCTTGGCAGGCCTCAGCCTCCCCGATTTGGACCGGTTGATAAACGACCCTATACACCATGACGCTAGTTGGCCTGCTATGCCGACAAAGCTCCCTTCCGACATCCCAAAGTTTGAAGGCCATGCTGGAGAAGATCCTTCAAATCATGTTCGATCTTTCCACATGTGGTGTTCATCTAACTCCATTATCGATGACTCTGTTCATCTTAGATTGTTGCAACGCATGCTTACAGGCAAAGCTTCTAAGTGGTATGTTGATCAGCCCACTTCCTCCCATACCACCTTTGCAACTCTTGCCCGAGCTTTTTTATCTTACTTCCAGCTTCCCCTTTGTTATGACACTGGTATCGAACTTTTGACTTCTTTCCATCAATCATCTGCGACCCGCCTATCCGATCATGTCCAGGAATGGCGGAGAAGAAAGAGCCTATGTCAATCTCTTACCTTCGAAGACCTTGTCTACATGGACTGGTTCCTTAGATCTCTCTTGTCCCCTATCGGGAAAGATGTCGCATCACATTTTCCTCAAACCGAAGAAGATGCCCTCCAAATGGCGTTAAAGTATGACCTGATCTACGCTCAGACAGGCTATGATCATACTGTCCTACCTGATCTCCCCAGACCCGGTGATGCCCATACACTGGGGGCACCTCATGCCGCCGACAGTATCGTTGGATCTATCTCTCATCCATCCGCTCAACCTCTCATGAGCTATGGTTTTCCTGGGGGAGGGGGCACCACTTCCTGCACTTCTCCCCCTCCCGGTAGCACGCATCTAGGATATGGCATGCCTTATCCTTTTGCCCAACCTCCTGCTTACCTCAATGTTGACCAACCTAGCCATTACCCTTATCCGCAGCCTGGTGCGCCAGCTCCTCCAGCATATGCGCTTTTGCCTCCCTTGCCTTCTCAACCCCTGCAACAGCAGTCACCGCCCCCTCAAGAGCAGGTGGATGCACAGCAGGGATTCGTGGCTACCCAACTACCTGACGGACCGGTGGCCACTCAACCTTCCCCTTCTGGTTCCTCCAATTACCAGATCCTCATGATGAACTCTGATTCACCTCTAACCGTCGACCTTAGCCAACAGTGTTTTTCACGTTGCTTTTGGGTGGTATGTGGTTTTTTAAATTTTGGAACGTGAAATAGGTCTGCATTCGACACGTGGATTTCTAAAACCACCCATATTGTGTAAAAATTGCGCACTGTGGAAAGGGTTCAAAAATTACATGATATGGATACTGGGCCATTGGATTGGAGGATCTAGATCCAACGGTCTGGGTTTGAGTGCGATGGATGAAAAGCTACGGGGTAAAGCATATGTGGGGTCCAAGTGATGTTAGCGAAAATTGGCGCGCAGTGGACGGTGAAATAGGCTATCCAATTGCTCAATTTCTTTAATGAGCGGTTAATATTGAAAAATGAAGCAGATAGGAAGAAATGAAAGGAAATGGAATGGGAGGAAGAATAAGGCCTAATGGCCTTAGATATTCGAAGATCGACGGTCAGGATTCCTTTTAAACCTTTTTGTCGGGAAACAAAATTTTATAGAAAAGGTTAGGTTTTCAAAGGAAATTGGCGGAGAAATATAAAGGAGAGAGGACCCACCTTTTATAATGGACGGAAGAAAGGATGAATGCGGGCCGTTGGATTAAGAGTAGATCAACGGTGGAGATCTTGTCATAGGATCGCATCGGCGGAGGTCAAAGGGTAAAGTGACAATGAAATGTGCTGATGCGATTGAGTGCAGACCGTTATATCTAGGAGAGATCGACGGTAAAGATTTAATCGGCGAGATTATGTCGGAGAGCTTATATAATGGATGAGCGCGATGCAATGAAGTGCGGACCGTCAGGTCTAAGAGAGATCAATGGTTAGGATTTAATCACATCGGAGAAAAGGGAAGGGGCCAAAATACCAAGGCTTTTTATTTTGCGATGCGCGATTAAGTGCTGACCGTTGGATTGGTTTTAGAGATCAACGGTGGAGATTTAATCTGCGGGTGCGATGGTAAGGGATTTTGAGTGGAGCATGATTTAATCTGAGCTGTTGGTTCTTGTGGATTCAATGGCTAAGATCTCATCGGGGCATCGCAATCGGCGGAGGTGAAAGGAACAGGATAAGGGTTTTGCAATTGCCTATTTTGCGATGGAGCGAGAGCCATCAATCTAAAAACTAGATCGACGGTGGAGATTTAATTATGAAGGAAAAAAGCAGAATGGCGGGTTTGGAGAATGGAGTGATATGGACCACTGGATCTCGGTGGAGTAGATCAGATCAATGGTGGAGAAACGATCGTGGGATCGCATCGGAGAAAAGGAAAAGAACCAAGAAAAGGGTCAAATGAAATTTTGTGATGCGATTTTAAACTTGTGATGTGGAAATTTTTTTGCGATGCGATTAAGTGCTTAGTGCCTGGTCTTGGCGCGGGTCATATGTGGAAAAGGGGTTGGGGCTTAAGGCCGAAAGGGGCTTAAGGCCTTTATGGAAAATTAAGGTTTTTAGGCCAAAATGAGGGTTTTTCAGAGGTTTCTAAAGGTTTTGATAAGATTAAAAAGGGGTTTTAAACCTTATAAAAGGATTTTACAAGGCTTTAAAGGGGATTTCGAGGGAATGAAAGGTAAATGAAAGGGTTTATGGATGAAATGGAAAGGGAAAATGGAGAAGGGAAAATGATGGAAAATGGGGTTTCTTAAGTAGTTTTTTCTTTGGTAAACAACAGATTTTTAGGATTATGAGGGAAACAACAGTGAAGATTAACTCAAGAATTAGTTATCTTCATAAGACTTTAAGAACTAAAAATTTGGCCATAAAATTGTTTCTTGAAGGCTTAAAAATGATTTAGCCACCATTTGGTATGACAAATTTTTATAGGTGGCTAAAAAATCCTACAGTGATACATTGTGATAATCAGAGTTGCATTAAACTCTCGATAATCATGTGTTTCATGATAGATCTAAACATATTGATATCCGATATCATCATATCATAGATTGTGTGCAGTAGAAGATCATGTTGCTTCAGTACATTCCTATAGAAGATCAAGATGCAGACATTCTCACGAAGGCGCTCGACAGGAGGAAATTAGAATACCATAGAGGTGAGATCAGGGTGAAGTATAATCCATATCTTCTTGAGAGGGAGTGTTGAGATTCAACAAGATGATGAGCTTAGTGAAAAGTAAGAACCTTCACTAAGTGGGGCCCGCGGGCTATTTTTAGGTGTATGTCTATTTTTAGACATGGTGAGCATATTCTATAAGTGTCATAATGCTATTATTAGATGGTTGGTCAAATCTAAAAAATGGATGAAATTCTATTTTTAGAATATTGGGCAAAGTCTATTTATAGATCATCGATATAAAAATAGATGCATGTCAATTGTTATTAGCTCTTAATAATGATCTGAGAATAAGCATCAACTTATTCTCTTGGAGCACTTTATTTCAGTGAACAGATTTTGTAAATCAATGGGCTGAAGGAATTATGCAATTCCTAGGGTTTATTGGTAGCTCATGCATGAAGGACTCAGTTAAAACTGAAGTGGCAAAGTTATGACAGAGTTGGAAGAGTAGTTTATGAAGTTGTTATTTAGTTTGAATTAGTTAAGTGAGTTGAGCTATTTGTATCTAGTCTAACCGAAAGATACACTAGTGAGAGTTAATTGAATTAATTAGTTAATTAATTCACAACTAATAACTCACTAACAACTGAACAAATACAGAAGTTAACTACAGTGCATGTCAGTTCCAGTGGAGACCTATTGGAGAGATAGGTGAAAGGGTGAGATGGACTATCTGTTGTGACTATATTGATGCATTAAATGCATCTGACACACATTGGAGTTGCCAATGAGGATTGCACAGTCAAGGCAAGGCCAATTTGAATTCATTAGTTGGTATTCTTCAACAGGGATTGCACAGTGGAGGCAGGCTGTAAGGAGGCAAGAAATTGGTGCATAGATATGCAAATTTCTGCATGACAGTGTGTAATGAATCTACATTGTACTGAGAGCTTTATGTACTAAGCTTTGTATGAGATTATTACATTATTACATTGATATACATAATATATGATAGTTGGTTTTTTTATCTTTAAGCTTTCCCGTTAAACAACTGTGTTATGTGCGATTGAATTTATTCGCATGTGTTTGCAATTGAGTTTTAAATTTCCACAAGTTTAATAGTGGAAGGATTCTTTATTTTGCAAGAAGATAAATATTGTGAGATCAGGAGGATCCAGTAATACATCAATATTAAAAAAATTTTACATGGTATTGGAGCAATATTGATTACTGGAGATTGAAATTGTGAATAATTGCTGAGTTTTGTGCTGGTGGACAATTTGAATTTGCTGCAGAAATTTCTTGATTTGATAGATGAGTATTCATTGAAATGTCTTTCAATTCTTTGCGATTGGAGTATGCCCTTGATGGTAGCTCGAATTACATAGCCTAGAAGGATATGATGGAGGTGGTGCTTGAAGATAATGGGCTGAAGGAATTCATCGATAGCGATGTTCCTAAGTCGGCTTCTAGTGATGTTGCAGGACTTGACGCATGGAAAAAGAAGGTAACAAAGACAAGAAGAATTATGTTGGAAGGTGTGAAGGACCATATTGTGTCAAGACTTCATGGGAAAGCCACTCCATTTTCAATGTGGAAGGCTTTGACATATCTTTTCCAAAGTAGCAATGACCAGAGGAAGGTGGCGTTGAAAGATAAGCTCAGAAAAGTAAAAATGGAGAAGGGCGACAGTATTCCAAAATATCTCATGAAGTTTGTCCACTATAGGGATGAACTAGGAAGTGTGGGGATTACTATTTATGATGATGAATTGGTGATCTTGGCTCCCATTAGGCTTCCGAAGAGTTGGCATAGCTACGAAGACTCTATCAATGGACGGGAGAAACTATCGGGTTGGGAGCGACTTTGGTCAGATCTTGTGTAGGAGGAGATAAGGCGAAGTACCAGGGATGGCTCTCCATCGAAGAATGATGATGAAGAGAATTGCACTTTGGCTGCCAAATAAAGGAAAGGAAAGGGGAATAAATCCCATCCAAAATCCGAGGCTAAAGGCAAGAATATGGATTTGTCCAAAGTGAAGTGTTTTCACTATCATGAACATGGACATCTCGCCACTAACTGCCCACGGAAAAAGAAGAACAGGAAGGTTGTTGGAGCTACAGCTGGAGAGGCCTTAGCCTCAAAATTTGAAATTGATTTCTCTTTGATTGCATGCTTGGTTTCAAGCTCAATGGGATTAGCATGGTATCTTGATAGTGGTGCGTCTTTCCATATGACGGGAGACAAGGAGTTGTTTAGTGACTTGGAGGAGAAGGATCTCCAAATGCATATAGAGATGGGAGATGATGGCAGATACAGTGTGACTAAAATTGGAACCATTACCTTTGAGAGGGATTCAGGTAAACCATTTATGTTGAAAGATGTTATGCATGTTCCAGGTCTGAAGAAGAACTTGGTCTCAGTCGCAATGTTGGAAGACAGAGGTTATGACGTTGTTTTTCAGCGAGGGAAAAGCTTTCCTATGACATAAAACAATTGGTCAAACCAAGAGGATAGGGATTCGAGTTAAGAATCTCTGCAAACTGGAGGTAGATGGCTGTGATGAAATTATGGGTAAAGTAGAAGAAGTGGTGAGCTGGGATGAGGGCGAATTATGGCACAGGAGATTGGGCCATCTTCACCATGGCGCTTTGAAACTTTTACAAAATATTTCTATTGGAATTTGCAAGGGTACTCTTGCATAGTCATATCAGTTCAAGGGATTTACTATGGGTAAGTTTGTGAATACCACCTTTCACGAGAAGGAGAACTGTGCTTTAGTGATCTTGGAGATAATTCACATAGACGTGTGTGGACCTTTCTCAGTTGCTTCAACATCAAAACACATGTATTATGTTATATTTGTTGATGAATATTCTCATAGATGATGGATCTTCTCCATGTAGAAGAAGAGCGAAAAATTCTCAAAGTTCTGTGAGTTTAAAGCATTGGTGGAGAAGGAGTTGGGGAAGCAAGTGAAGGCTCTACGAAGCGATAATGGTGGTGAATATATCTCGAAATAATTCAAATATTTTTGTATCAAAGAAGGAATTCGAAGAGAACTCATAGCGCCTCATAACCCATAGAAAAATGGGGTCGTGGAGAGGAAGAACAGAACGATCGTGGGTGTTGCATGAGCTATGCTGCATGACCAGGGCCTACCAATGCACTTGTGGGTGGAAGCATGCAACACTGTGGTTTATGTGAAAAAATATTGTCCTCATAAAGTATTTGGCATGAGTACACCTGAAGAAGCTTTTACTAGTAAGAAGCCTAATATTTCTCATTTGAAGATTTTTGGCTCATCTGTTTACATTCATGTCACAAAGGACGCCAGGAAGAAACTAGAGTTGACTGTAGAAGTTGGGATATTTGTGGGGTACATAGAAACACCCCATAATTATCATGTGTATTTTCCAAACAGTCGAATGACTGTGGTTCGACGTGATATAAAATTCAATGAGGTGAAAGCCATGAAGTTGTCACTTAAGAGGGAGCTACACTTGCATGTAGAGGAGGAACTTCTTGTTCCCAAAGATGAGCCTCTAGATGTGGATCAGCCATAGGAGAAGATTCATGTAGTTGAGGAGTCCACTCATGCAGAACCAAACATCAGAACAGGCAAAAGGCATACCACAGAAGGTGAGAGACTGAAGCTTGACGTGGCAGAGAATTTAGGAGTCCGTACATCACAGCGCAGACAGAGACAGTCACCTGACCGATTTACTGGATACATGGCTCTTATGAGAAAGTGTGTCGTGACAGAGCCATATTATTTTGAAGAAGTAGTGTAGGAGCCCACATGGGTAGATGCTATGGTGGAGGAGTATTACTCCATTGTCAAAAACAGTACTTGGGAGATTGTTCCAAGGCCGGTGGGTAAATCAGTGGTAGATTCGAAATGGATCTACAAGGTAAAGCAAGCTGCTGATGGGAGAGTCGAGAAATATAATGCAAGATTTGTTGCCCAGGGCTTCTCACAGATCGAGGGGATTGATTATGAAGAAACCTTTGCACCTATCACATGGTATTCTTCCATAAGGACCATCCTTTCTCTCTCAGTGCATATGGGTTGGCACATTCATCAGATGGATGTGAAGACTGTGTTCCTTAATGGGATTATTGGGGAAGAGGTGTACATTGATACATTGAGCAGGCTGAAGGATTTGAGATCTTCAGTAGCGAGTTGCATGTGTGCAGACTCAAAAGAGAATTTTATGGGCTGAAGCAAGCACCACGTGCTTCATACACACGGATTGACAACTATTTCATTGGACTTGGCTTCACCAAGAGTGAGGTGGATGCAAACCTTTACAAAATTGTGGTGGACGGTAAGATTTTAATAATTTTTCTTTATGTTGATGATTTAATACTAACTGGTGATGAGCAGTTGATACACTCATGCAAGGAAGATCTTACAAAGGAGTTCGAGATGAAGGATTTGGGCCTCCTTCATTATTTCCTTGGATTGGAAATATAGTAGCGAGAAGGTGAACTTTTTCTGTCTCAAGGAACGTATGCTCGGGAGATACTTGGTAAGTTTCACATGGAGGACTACAAGCCCATGGATAATCCTCTTCAAAGAAATTGGAGGAAAGAGGATGCTACATTGGCAGAGGTAGTGGATGCCACTGTTTATCGATAGTTGGTGGGTTCGCTCATGTATTTAGCTAATACAAGACTGGAAATATGCTATGCAGTGAACCAGCTTTCACAAGTGATGGTTAAGCCTACCAAGCTCTTTTGGAAGGCAGGAAATCATGTCCTGAGGTATCTCAGGGGAACATCTGAGTATGTCTTATGGTATAGACAGACAGATGAGGTGAATTTGCATGGCTTCATAGATGCAGATTAGGCAGGCAGCACAACAGACAGAAAGAGCACATCATAAGGGGTTTTCAGTATCAGATCTACAACATTTTATTGGTACAACAGGAAACAAAGATCCGTGGCACTCATTTCAGCAGAATCAGAATACATGGCAGCAAGTCAAGCTGCATGTGAGGCTATCTAGATGAGGAAGATCCTGGTTGGTTTGTTCGGTTCACATTTAGATCCTACAATGATACATTGTGATAATCAGAGTTGCATTAAAATCTCGATTAATCCTGGGTTTCATGATAGATCTAAACATATTGATATCCGATATCATCATATCAGAGATTGTGTGCAGTGGAAGATCATGTTGCTTTAGTACATTCCTATAGAAGATCAGGATGCATACATTCTAACAAATGTGCTTGGTAGGAGCAAATTCGAATACCATAGAGGCAAGATCGGGGTGAAGGATAATCCCTATCTTGTTGAGAGGGAGTGTTGAGATTCAAAAAGATGATGAGCTTAGTGAAAAGTAAGCACCTTCACTAAGTGGGGCCCGCAGGCTATTTTTAGGTGTATGTCTATTTTTAGACATGGTGAGCATATTCTATAAGTTTTAGGATGCTATTTGTGGATGGTTGATCAAATGTGAAAAATGGATGAAATTATATTTGTAGAATATTGGGCGAAGTCTATTTATAGATTGTCAATTTAAAAATAGATGCATGTCGGTTATTATTAGCTCTTAATAATAATCCAACAATAAATATCAACTTATTCTCTTAGAGCACTTTATTTCAGTGAACAGATTTGGAAAATCAGTGGGCTGAAGGAATTACGCAATTCCTAGGGTTTATTGGTGGCTCATGCATGAAGGACTTAGTTAGAACTAAAGTGGCAAAGTTATGACAAAGTTGGAAGAGTAGTTTATGCATTTGTTATTTAGTTTGAATCTGTTAAGTGAGTTAAACTCAGTTGAGCTAGTTGTATCTAGTCTAACTGAAAGATACACTAGTGAGAGTTAAGTGACTTAATTAGTTAATTAATTCACAACTAATAACACACTAACAACTAAAAAAATACAACAATTAACTACAGTGCATGTCAGTTCCAGTGGAGAGATAGGTGAAAGGGTGAGATGCGATATCCGTTGTGACTATAGTGATGCATTCAATGCATCTGACACACATTGGAGTTTCCAATGAGGATTCAGTAGTCAAGGCAAGGCCAACTCGAATTCATTTAGTGGTCTTCTTCAGCAGTGATTGTGCAGTGGAGGCAGGCTGTCAGGAGGTAAGAAATTGGTGCATAGATATGCAAATTTTTGCTTGACAGTGTGTAATGAATCTACATTGTACTGAGAGCTTGATGTACTAATATTTTTATGAGATTATTACATGATTACATTGATATACATAATATACAATAGTTGTGGTTTATATCTTTAAGCTTTCCCGTTAAACAACTGTGTTATGTGCGATTTAATTTATTCACATGTGTTTGCAAATGAGTTTTAAATTTTCACAAGTTTAATAGTGGAAGGATTCTGTATTTTACAAGAAGATAAATATTGTGAGATCAAAAGGATCCAGTAATACATTAATATTAATAAATTTATACATGGTATCGGATCAATATTGATTACTAGATATTTAAATTGTGAAAAATTGCTGAGTTTTGTGCCGGTGGACAATTTGAATTTGCTGCAGAAATTTCTTGGTGCGATAGTTGAGAATTCATTGAAATGTATTTCAATGGGTTGCGATTGGAGTATGCACTTGATGGTAGCTCGAATTACATAGCTTGGAAGGATAGGATGGAGGCGGTGCTTGAATATAATGGGCTGAAAGAGTTCATCGATAGTGATGTTCCTAAGATGGCTTCTACAGATGCTGCAGGACTTGACGCATGGAAAAAGAAGGTAGCAAAGACAAGAAGAATTATGTTGGAAGTTGTGAAGGACCATATTGTGTCAAGAATTGACAGGAAAGCCACTCCATTTGCAATGTGGAAGGATTTTACAGATATTTTACAAAGCAGCAGCGACCAGAGGAAGGTGGCGCTGAAAGATAAGCTCAGAAAAATAAAAATGGAGAAGGGCGATAGTATTCCAAAATATCTCATGAAGTTTTTCCACTGTAGGGATAAAATGGGAAGTGTGGGGATTACAGTTGATGATGATGAATTGGTGAGCCTGGCTCTCATTGGGCATCCGAAGAGTTGGCATTGCTACGAAGACTCTGTCAATGGATCGAAGAAACTGTCGGGTTGGGAGCGACTTTGGTTGGATCTTGTGCAGGAGGAGATAAGGCGAAGTACCAGGGATGGCTCTTCATAGAAGAATGATGATGAAGATAATTACACTTTGGCTACCAAAGAAAGGAAAGGAAAGGGGAAGGAATCCCATCCAAAATCCGAGGCTAAAGGCAAGAAGCTAGATTTTTCCAAAGTGAAGTGTTTTCACTGTCAAGAACACGGGCATCTCGCCACTAACTGCCCAAAGAAAAAGAAGAAAAAGAAGGCTATTGGAGCTGCAACAAGAGAGGCTTTAACCTCAAAATTTCATCTTGATTTCTCTTTGATTGCATGCTTGGTTTCAAGCTCAATGGGATCGGTGTGGTATCTTGATAGTGGTGCGTCTTTTCATATGACGGGAGACAAGAAGTTGTTTAGTGACTTAGAGGAGAAGGATCTCCAAATGCGTATAGAGATGGGCGACGATGGCAGATACAGTGTGATTAAAATTGGAACCATTACCTTTGAGAGGGAGTCAGGTAAACCATTTCTATTGAAATATGTTATGCATGTTCCAGGTCTGAAGAAGAACTTGGTCTCGGTCACAATGTTGGAAGATAGAGGTTATGGCGTTGTTTTCAGCGAGGGAAAAGCTTTCCTGTGACATAAAACAACGGTTCAAACCAAGAGGACAGGGATTTGAGTTAAGAATATATACAAGTAGGAGGTAGATGGTTTCATTGCAATGATGGGAAAAGCAGAAGAAGTGGTGAGTTGGGATTAAGGAAAAATATGGCATAGGATATTGGGCCATCTTCACCATGGTGCTTTGAAGATTTTGCAGCAGATTTCTATTGGACTTCCCAAGGGTACTCTTATGCAGTCAAATCAGTGCAAGGGATGTACTATGGGTAAGTTTGTGAAGACCACCTTTCATGAGAAGGAGAACCATGCTTCGGTGATCCTGGAGAGAATTCACACAGACGTGTATGGACCTTTCTCGGTTGCTTCAACAAAAAAACACAGGTATTATGTTATATTTGTTGATGAATTTTCTCGTAGATGCTGGATCTTCTTCATGCAGAAGAAGAGCGAAAAATTCTCAAATTTCTGTGAGTTTAAAGAATTGGCGGAGAAGGAGTCAGGGAAGCAAGTGAAGGCTCTACAGAGCGATAATGGTGGTGAATATATCTCGAACAATTTCAAAGACTTCTGTAGCAAAGAAGGAATTCGAAAAGAACTCATAGTGCCTCATAACCCACATAAAAATGGGGTCGCGAAGAGGAAGAGCAGAATTATTGTGGGTGCTACATGAGCTATGCTGCATGATAAGGGCATACCGATGCACTTGTGGGAGGAAGCATGCAACACTACAGTTTATGTGCAAAACCATTGTCCTGATAGAGTATTTGGCATGAGTACACTTGAAGAAGCTTTTACTAGTAAGAAGCCTGATATTTCTCATTTGAAGATTTTTGGCTCATCTGTTTACATTCATGTGACAAAGGATGCTAGGAAGAAGTTGGAGTTGATTGTAGAATTTGGGATATTTTTGGGGTACACAGAAACACCCCATAATTATTATGTGTATTTTCCAAATAGTTGAATTACTTTGGTGTGACGGGATATAAAATTCAATGAGTTGAAAGTCATGAAGTTGTCGCTTGAGAGGGAGCTAAAATTGCATGTAGAAGAGGAAATTCTTGTTCCCAAAGATGAGCCTCTAGATGTGGATCATCCATAGGAGGAGATTCATGGAGTGGAGTCCACTCATGCAGAACCAAACATCAGAGCAAGCAGAAGGAGTACCATAGAAGCTAAGAGATTGAAGCTTGATGTGGCAGAGAATTTAAGAGTCCCTACATCAAAGCGCAGACAGAGATAGTCACTTGACCGATTTACTAGATACATGGCTCTTATGAGCAAGTGTGTTGTGACAGAGCCATCTTCATTTGAAGAAGAAGCACAGGAGTCTAGATGGGTAGATGCCATAGTGGAGAAGTTTGACTCCATTTTCAGAAACAGTGCTTGGGAGATTTTCCCAAGGCTGGTGGGTAAATCAGTGGTAGATTCGAAATGGATCTACAAGGTAAAGCAAGTTGCTGATGGGAGCATCAAGAAGTATAAGGCAAGATCTGTTGCCCGGTGATTCTCACAGATCGAGGGGATTTATTATGAAGAAACCTTTGCACCTGTCACATGGTATTCGTCCGTAAGGACCACCCATGCTCTCTCAGCACAGATGGGTTGGCACATTCATCAGATTGATTTGAAGATTGTATTCCTTAATAGGATCATTGAGGAAGAGGTGTAAATTGAGCAGGCTGAAGGATTTGAGATCTTCACCACCAAGTTGCATGTGTGTAGACTCAAAAGAACTATGTATGGGCTGAAGCAAGCACCACGTGCTTGGTACACACATATTGATAGCTATTTCAATGGACTTGGCTTCACCAAGAGTGAGGCAGATGCAAACCTGTACCAAATTGTTGTGGAGGGTAAGCTTTTAATCATTTTTTATTTATGTTGATGATTTAATACTAACGGGTGATGATCATTTGATACACTCATGCAAGGAAGATCTTGAAAAGGAGTTCAAGATGAAGGATTTGGGCCTCCTTCATTATTTCCTTGGATTGGAAATATGGCAGTGAGAAGGTGAACTGTTTGTTTCTCAAGGCAAGTATGATCGGGAGTTAATTGGTAAGTTTCACATGGAGGACTGCAAGCCCATGGATACTCCTCTTCCAGGAAATTGGAGGAAAGAGGATGCTACATTGGCAGAGGTAGTGGATGCCACTGTTTATCAACAGTTGGTCGGTTCGATGATGTATTTTGTTAATAAAAGACCAGAAATATGTTATGCGGTGAAACAACTTTCACAAGCGATGGTTAAGCCTACCAAGCTCTTTTGGAAGGAAGGCAAGCATTTCGTGAGGTATCTCAAGGGCACATCTGAGTATGGCTTATGGTACAGACAGATGGATGAGGTGAAGTTGCATGGCTTCACGGATGTAGTTTTGGCAGGCAGCCCAACAGATATAAAGAGCACATCAGAAGGGGTTTTCAGTATCATATCTACAATAGTTTCTTGGTACAATAGGAAACAACAATCTGTGGCACTCAGTTCAGCATAAGAAGAATACATGGCAGCAACTCAAGCTGCATGTGAGGCTATCTGGATGAGGAATATCCTGGTCGGTTTGTTCGATTCAAATTTAGATCCTACAATGATACATTGTGATAATCGGAGTTGCATTAAAATCTCTATTAATCCTATGTTTCATGATAGATCTAAACATGTTGATATCCGATATCATCATATCAGAGATTGTGTGCAACGGAATATCATGTTGCTTCATTACATTCCTACAGAAGATCAGGATGCAGGCATTTTGACGAAGGTGCTCGGCAAGAGGAAATTAGAATACCATAGAGGCAGGATCGGGGTGAAGGATAATCCCTATCTTGTTGAGAGGGAGTGTTGAGATTCAATGATATGATGAGCTTAGTGAAAAGTAAGCACCTTCACTAAGTGGGGCCTGCAGTCTATTTTTAGGTGTATGTCTATTTTTAGACACGGTGAGCATATTTTATAAGTTGCAGAATGCTATTTGTAGATGGTTGGTAAAATGTGAAAAATGGACGAAATTCTATTTTTAGAATATTGGGCGAAGTCTATTTATAGATCATCGATCTAAAAATAGATGCTTGTCGATTATTATTAACTTTTAATAATAATCCGACAATAAACATCAACTTATTCTCTTGGAGAAGTTTATTTCAGTGAACAGATTTGGCAAATCAGTGGGCTGAAGGAATTACACAATTCCTAGGGTTTATTGGTGGCTCATGCATGAAGGACTCAATTATAACTGAAGTGGAAAATTTATGACAGAGTTGGAAGAGTAGTTCATGGAGTTGTTATTTAGTTTGACTCAGTTAAGTGAGTTAAACTCAGTTGAGCTAGTTGTATCTAGTCTAACTGAAAGATACACTAGTGAGAGTTAAGTGAATTAATTAGTTAATTAATTCACAACTAATAACTCACTAAAAACTAAACAAAGACAACAGTTAACTACAATGCATGTCAATTCCAATGGAGACCTAGTGGAGAGATAGGTGAAAGGGTGAGATGGACTATCCATTGTGACTATAGTGATGCATTCAATGCATCTGATGAGAAGGGGGGGGGGGGTTGAATCAATATTCCTTTCAATTAGAGCATTAGTTAATCTTTAATTATTATCAGTGTTTGTACAAGGATAATATCAAATAAAAGGAACAAAAATGCACACGGTTTTTATGGTGGAAACCCACTCCAGGACAAAAACCACCTAATGCTTTTCTAATAATTCTTTAATATTCAACTCCAATTGAAAATAAAGCTCCAAATTCCTAGAATCTAGAAAATAATTCTTCTCTAGCTCCCACTGGATGGATGCTCCAACGCCCAAGATTCTTCAGTAGTCAACTAAACGGATGCCCCAACACCTAATGAGCTACAGCTCACCCTAGCACCACCCTACCACCCTGTAGAAGAATAAAAGAAGAATGGACTCCCGTACCAGGGAAAATGGTCCACTTTACAATGATATAGTATGATGTAGAAGAAGAAGACACACTAGAACATAACCCCAACTATGACACAACCACCTAATGATGATCCAATACCACCCGACACTGCCTCTTCAACTCTTGGTAGATAGACACTAGTACAATTTTTACAATAAAGTATATACAATGACTTAGTACAATGGTACCTTTACAATGATTGTATGCAGTGCTGCTCACTTGAAGACTTCAAGTGATGAAATTCTTGCTGCTGTTATGCACCTTGGTTTCTTCTCTTTTCATGCTACCCTCTGCTACACCTTGCTTTGCTTTGATACCCTAGAAATTTTGGTCCTTTGCAGCCCTTGAAAACACATGATCTATCTTTTTCTTGCCTTCTAGGAGCTCGATATGGAGTCTAGTGTATCTCTGTTATTTCAGATCCTCAATATCTGATTTTTGGTCCTGTAGTAGTGCTCTGAGTCATCTTTCCAATGCCATAGGTCTGACCCTATTTCGATTCTTCAAGGGAGAGTTATACCCAATCTCTCACAATGACCTAATTATGGACTGTTTCAGCAGAGCGAACTTGTACGACGTGCCACGTGTCACTGTTTCTTCATTCAGCTCCAAAATTGATAAATAAAAAGCTACAATATGTGCACTATCTTTCAATTTTTATGGAATTCCAATTTGATACTCAGAGGGAGAGTTATGAAAATTTTACCAAGGTCACTTCTTTGAGATGAATTTCAGTTTCCTGCAAAAACCCTGACTTCCATAGATCATATCTTCGAAAATATTACACATCGTGACCTGAAAATTTCACGGCAGCTTCCTCAGGATTTCGGCTTCGCCTCATAAAAATTTCAGCTTCTGAACCTTCGTAGAAAAAACGTTAGAGCAAAAATTCCACGATGAAAAGTTTCAGATGGCGAAATCCCTTGCAAAAGGAGGAAATGAGGATCACAATTTATATAAATGCTTAGGTTGAGAGGGGCTTCAACAAGTGAACGTGGGAGGGATTTTAGGAGCTTAAAAAATATTAATTATAACTTTTCAATTACCCATGCCACAATCCTATGGGGTTTTACCCCATTAACTGGGGGTATAAACTTCAAACATGAATATCTCTCAAACTGTGAAGAATTACATGGCGTTCCATATATCAACGGAAACATCTTGACAAGTAGAAACCATCAAAATCATTCTTGAACTAGAATATAGTAATTTGGTAGGTCAAAATTCCCATGCAATATTAGGTTAGCCCTTGGTGCTTCTTGGGTTGACATCAATGACAACCACTGATCAACATTTGACACACATTGGAGTTGCCAATGGGGATTGCGTAGTCAAGGCAAGGCCAATTAGAATTCATTCAGTGGTCTTCTTCAGAAAGGATTGCGTAGTGGAGGCAGGATGTTAGGAGGCAAGAAATTGGTGCATAGATATGAAAATTTTTGCATGACAATGTGTAATGAATCTACATTGTACGGAGAGCTTGATGTATTAGGCTTTGTATGAGATATTACATGATTCCATTGATATACATAACATATGATAGTTGGGGTTTTTAGCTTTAAGCTTTCCCATTAAAAAACCGTGGTATGTGCGATTGAATTTATTCACATGTGTTTGCAATTGAGTTTTAAATTTCTTAAAGTTTAATAGTGGAAGGATTATGTATTTTTCAAGAAGATAAATATTGTGAGATCAGGAGGATCTAGTAATACATCAGTTTTAATAAATTTCTACATTGAATTCCAAAGGAAGAAGTGTGGGAGTCACTTCAGGAGGGTAAAACCCATCATTCTTTTATGCTTCCTCCCATTCTTCGTTCTGCTCATCTTTTTCCTTTCCATCACTCATCCATAATAGCAAGGGTGGACTGAGCTTAAAGCCAAGCCACTTAATCTTTTTGGCCTGCATGGCCCTCTTGTACAATGGTGCTCTCTCCAAGGCACCCCTCAATATTTCTAGTGTGTCGTACTCCATGTTTCTAAGGCTGTGAGGGAGGTTGTTCCATCTTCTTTGGATAGCCATTATGCACTCATCTCCCAATAATCTAGAAACACCATCAAAGAGGGCCATTGCTTGAGATTGTGTATGGAGGTATCTTTCAGCAAGTTCAAAATCCTTTTCAATCTTCAGATGGTTATTGATGACTCCTCTAGGGCTGAACAATTCTACCCTAATGTGTAAGGGTTCTCTATTTTACATTCTCATAACCATTCTCATCTCTAGTGCTCCTGTCTCCTGATTAACCGTCCATGATTCCAAATCCATTAATTGTAAATCCCTCATCCTAGGATTGGGGTCCCAAATATTTAAATTTGTTAACACAAGGTTATGCATGTAAAACTCTGCCATTTTCGCCTTGTCAGCCATGCTTGCTTGATTGTAGAAATCAATGAACTGTCTATAGTTTTGGAAAGGTAAGGATCCATGGGAGGCTAAATTTTTAATTTCAAATAGGAGCCACCTTTCCTTGAGGTAAACTGCATATGAATTTGAAGGATATTTGTGTTGAATGGCCTCCATGCACAAATCTGTCGTGGTGGCCACTTGTTTACCCTTTTGCTGAAGCTGCTCTTGTAGTGGTATTATCAATCATAAAATTGTAAAATTTTTTAGATAAGGTCATATAGGTCACTCACTAAATAGATAAGGTCTCCTAAGCCATTTCAAGATGGTATAGGAAAAATTTTGCATTTTTAAGCCTATCCAAAGTTTTGAGATCACCTTCATTTATGCCATTTCATGTCAAATCAGTCCCATACCATGTTAGTTGTCATTCCACATGCATTCAAACTCAAAAGGATGAATCTACCAAATTTTCAACTTTTCTTAGCGTTCTACACAGGAAAACAAAAAAAAACGCTACGAAAACACCTGATAATTTCGTAGCGAATATGAGGATTTCTCTATTTTTTGTCTTTTGAGCAGTCAACTTCAAGGGCGGTTTCTGGGCAAACAGAGAAGTATTTTAAGAAACTGAGAGAGGTTATTTTCAAAAACATATCAAAATATAATAAATTCTTTCATTTTTCTCAAAAGTGCTACAAATTGGTAGATATAGGGATGTCTTTCGTCCCTATTTTCAGAAAACAAAATTTTCATGTTTTATACATGTTTTGCAAATGTAGATTTTGGACAGCAGGAGATGGTATTTAAAAAAAAAATAGGTTTTTCTTGAAAATATTTTTATCTATAAAAAACCTCCTCCACTTTTGAAAAATCTATCAATAATTCAAAAATATGAGTTCATTTATAAACTGCGAATTTTGCCTTTTTTAGGAAATTTTGTAGCCTTCTCATTAGGGGAATTTTGAGGTATAAAATGGGCCTCCTAAGAAAAATGTACAACCAAAATAAAATTTATGAGAACCAATAGGATTCAAGATGATGATGTCAATCATGGGGGATGATTCACCATTTTTGAAGTAAAAAAGTAAAAAGATTAAAAAATAATAAAATAATAAAACTTCTTTTTCAACTCATATTTTCAACTTATATCCCTAAGCGTTTACTCAAATTTTGAGGGAGATTACTCGTTGGATGCAAAATTTAATTCCTCATCCAAGGAGTACCCATGTTGCATACTTTTGATGGACCCTGCTACATGAAAAATGAGAAATACATGAAAAAACATGATTGCAATCATGTTTTTAATGTATTTCTCATTTTCTGTGTAGCAGAGTCCATCAAAAGTATGCAACATGGGTACTCCTTAGATGGGAAATTAAATTTTTCATCCAACGAGTATTCCTGCTCTAAATTTGAGTAAAACCTTAGGGAGATAAGTTCAAAATACGAGTTGAAAAAATAGTTTTTTTCTTTTTTATCACTAAAATTTGATGATGTAATCAAATCTTATTTTATAAAAATTTCCACTATTATTTTATAATTTCCTGAGGTGGCCCATTTTAGACCTCAAAATTCCCCTAAGGTCAGGCTTGAAGCTAGAAAAACACTACAAAATTCTTGTAGGTGCTTTTTTTCTTTAAAATCCAGGTTTGGCATGTTTTATGGGGGGAGATTGATGGTTGAAAGGTATCCTGACATAATGAAGGTGTTGGAACAGAAAATAAGTCAAGAATATTGATGGAAAAGACATTTTTCCCACGCTACTAAAACTCGCTATGAAAAATTTCTGTACATGACTGTTTTAGCAGTTAACTTCAAGTTTGATTTCAAACCAAATGAAAAAGTATTTTGGAAATCTGAAAGATTTTTTTCTTTAGCACAGGTCCATCTACAAAAAAATCTCTCAGTTTCTGCAAAACCATCAGGGTTTGGAAATTATACACTCATCTTTAAAGCCTTATTTTTCATAGTTTTCACTAACCAAATTTGTGAAAAAATTGTAAAAATTCGACTTGGAGGAGGTCCAGCACAACATCCACATGTCATAATAACACATCAGCACTCTAGTACACTCAGAAAATTATTTGGTTGCAGTTGATAAGGGTTATTAAATTGATTTTCTAAACTATTAATGAAAGAAGAGTCCTTTTTGTATTCAAACTCTGCAAAACAAAAATATCCCTTGGAAGTCTCCAAGTGATGAAATCATGTTTGAAATAGGTCTCTGAGGTGGGAATTCGAAGATAGCAAGGTGGAAAAACATTTGTATGAGTCCTCACTCTATAAATGAGATAGTTTTAGAGTTAGAAAGGGTTGGAGAATGCTTTGATACAACTATTATTGTAATTTCCGATATCAGTAATAGGCAAAAAGTGAGTTTTCTTGCTTTACCTGAGATTCTTGATGTGTTTCAATGGGTTTATGTGTCTCTTTTATATCTTGATTTCAGTAGTATTGATGCTAAATTACTCAGAATTGATGTCATATATGTTGTTGGGCCTCAAAATAGTCCCTATTCTCACTCCATTATTCACCAATACCTTCACAACTACTTCCATATTACCTTCATGTCACCTTCATTCCACCTCCACATCATTACATTTACCTCATCATTGGGTTATAACTATGCTTTTCCAAATTTTATTAATTCTTAACATTTTTAAGTGGATTTATGGTTAAACTTTAGAAAATAATATGCTTATACTTATACCTAACAATTAGAATGAGTCTGTTGACATGTGTGTTGGAAATATGATGCAGAGTGTTGTGCTTGATGGCAACCCACTTGATGAAGATGATGGAAACCTACTTGACGAAGTTGTTCTTGACTTGATGAACTTGTTAAATGATGTAAATCTAATGTATCTACAATGAGTACAGAAGGTAATGATGGAAGGAATGTCAGTATGTGCCAGAACATGATGAATATGTTGATCCTTGAAGCCTTTTCCAAAAGATCGTCTGGGACGTAATAGCGTATCACGCCGAAATAACGCGTTGTCACAGAGTGGAAAGCGCTTCTAAATTTGTAAAACTGTGGGTAACTACTATCTTATCAATCTTACTGTATCAATCGTGATGGTTTGCCTATGTGATCCCGTCCAAGAATACCATTGGAAGTTATGTGGTTTTGACTCATGGTATTGATGAAGGGTAACCCTATATAAGGAGAAGAAAATCATTGTGCAAAAGGGGTGCATGTGTCTGGGCTTTGATGAATACTTCACTCTGAAGTATATCTGTATGGTTGAACCCTGTTCCTAATTGATAGATCTGAATCTATGATGCACCTATGAACATGATGAAGGCTCAAGATCTCTAGATCTAGAAATGGTGAATGTCAAGGATGATCTGAAAAGAAGTGAAGAAGACTTGGCGCAATCCTGTTGAAGAGATTGAAGAAATATGGGTAAGTTTATAGATCTGGTCTCAGACGTAAATTTTATCTTTATAGATCTATATCGAGGTTCGTTTATGAAAATCACAATAATGGGTCCTGGTGGAAGTAAAGTCAAGGCGTTATTAGGTTTTTCCCCTGAAATGCAATCGGGTGCGCGGTTCGCCTTCGGAAAGCACGATAATGCGGGTCTGACAATAAAAGCGCTGTATGATTTCTATCTATCGGTTGCTGAAGGTCAATGTGTTTCCGCATATCTATCTCCGGCCTGGGTTATATCTCGATATTCTATTATTCCCACTGCTTTGTCGAAGAAGCCCAAGGTATGAATGTTGGATATGAAGGGTTGGGGTTAAGCCGCTTGGATCCACTTGAAAATTGATGGAACGCGGTCTCAAGTGGTGTCAGAGGGTCTGGCTTCATGGGTTGTAGCTCAGAGAGGTTTGGGAAATGAAAGTCTGTGGCCGTAGCCCCTTCCGCAGGCCGGTAAACGAGAGTAGGGGTTGTAGCTCCCTTCCGGTGACAGGGCTGGTAAACGAGAGAAGGCTGTAGCCTTCTGCAGGTGGGTGCCTCTCTATGTTTGCCGTGAGTTCCACTAGTACATGATTGTAGGCAGTTTTCTTAATACAACTCTGAAGGATGAAACACCCGCAATGGGTGGTTTTCTCCCGAATTGGGTTTCCACCTAAAAATCCTGGTGTTCATGTGTGTTGCCTATGTGTGATGATTATTCTGTTCTTTCTGCACCTGTTTATTGTTTCCTGAAATAACTGATGAATGAATAATGAAATGATTTGAGTTAAGAATTGAATGCATAATTAGATCTCTGGACATACGCGAGTTCTGTGAAGGATATCTGCGTATATACGCTAGTTGGCTTCAACAAAGTAGCATATGGGTTTTAGAAAGGAAAAGTAAAAAGTTTGATCAGTTCGCATCCAACATCGATTCACCCCCCCCCCCCGCCCTCTCAGTATTTTTCCCAACAATGTGTAGGTACAAAAGAAACTTCCTAGGCATCCTTATGTGGCACTCTATGTTCAAATTCAAATTTGAAGAGATCATGGACCTCATGGAGGAGATCATGGAGGATAGGGTTATGTGTCACCATTGGTTGAGAAATATGTGGGTCAAAGGAGGAAATAGTGGATTTAAATTTATGAGTTTGTTATCATAGCTTTTGTATAAATAGAAGTGTTATCTCCTTCATTTGTAATCTTAATCTTAATTTGTAGTCTTAATCTTGATTTGTACTCTTAGTATCTTATAGGTTGGTAGTGAGAAGTTAGATTGGAGAATCAATGTAATAGTTGAAATTACAATTTGCAATTGATGATAAATAAGACAGAGCGTCTTTGATCCTCTACATTTGACTTTTCTTTTTTGTGTGCTTGTGAATCCTTGGAAGGATCCCCATTTCCTAGGAAGTACACTTTTATTTTAGTATGATTTTATTTTATGTTGTTTGTGAATTTCATTAGATTAAATTATTAGGTTCATATGTTTGGAATATTAATAAATGACCTTTCGTAAGAAATTATTAATGTTTCCTTCAATGAATCTGATTTGTTATTTAATGTTTGATTTTGTTAGTTTAAGTTTCTGATTTATATGCTTGAGATATAAATGAATAGTCTCTTGTAAGAGAGCTTTAACATTTCATGAAATCAATCAGAATTAGATTTAATTGCTTAATTTTATTAGTTTAAATATTTTTTGATTAATATGATTAGAAATATTAATGAACAGTCTCCTGTAAGGGAGCCTTAATATTTCTTACATTTATCACAATGTCTTTAGATTTCATTTTGATTAAATAACTAAATAGGTGTTGGAGATCCTAATGAACAACCTCCTATAAGGGAGCTTTGGCATTTCTTCACCTAGCTTACTTTAGTTTGTTTCTAAGTCCATATATATTGGATGATCCTCGAAGTTTACTTACCCGAATTGATAGTAAATGAAACTCTAATTTGCATCCGCATTTTAGACCGAACATTTTGGCGCTGTTGCTGGGGAGGATGATTTAGAGATAGAATTAGGAAGTCATTTTTATTGCAATTTATTTTTATGGACTAACTTGTGAAACCCGGTGACATCAAGATCTTCATAAAGGAGTTTAAGTGGAGTTTTTTTTATTTTTCTTTTCATGCTTATTTAGTTTCAAATTTATTTTTTAAACCCCCCATTTCTTACTAACTCATCTACGGATGAGGAATTTGAAGATGATAAATAGGTACTTCTTTGAGAGAAAGGATAATATTGAAGACTGGTTCCAAAAGAACATTGTGCAAACTCCAAAAATAAGACAGGTTACTCACATTCTTGCAAATCATAAGGTAAAAAAGTTAAATCTTGATGTGAGCATTTTCAAATTCTTAGTTTGTAGATGGCTTCATTGGAAGCATTCTTTTACCTAGGAAATAAAAAAATCTTTCAAGAAAGTTAGATAGAATAAATTAGGAAAATAAAATGGGCTCGTTAGAATTTTTTGGTCTTATTTTCAAAAGAAAAAAAAAAAAACATCATGAATAAATGAATAAATTCAATGGAACAGTAAAAGAGCTACTTCATCATCGCATTTATATATCTTATTTTTGTATCACGAGTAAGCTAGGAGCTTGATTATCGGAAAGCTTTGTCTTCCGCGAGTCTAAACGCCCCCGCGACATTGCAGAAAGAGTGTAGATAATGCAAGGTTTGATCGCAAATCTTAATTGTGTTTATTATCCATCCACGCTAACCTGCATAAATAAAAACAAATCAAGAGATTAGTATTCTCTCTTCCTGCACTTTGTGCGATCAGGAAGATCATAAAATCTATCGATTTATTTCAAATAAAAATACTATCGCTGGAAAATGGATCTACACATTCTATCAATTATAATAAATTTGAAAGATTCCAATATCGATTTGCTGCAACAATTTAATTTTTTGTTCAAACTAAATTCATAGCATATTGAAATAAATCAATGGCATTATTAATGCACATATGATTGTTTGATTTTGCAATTTTTTATCACATTCTCTAGTTCTGGATTCTCGATTTAAATCTAATGTTCTTGCGCCATAATTTGCTCCTATATCGAGATAACCATTACCCCCAGAAAGTTTAAAAAAACTTGAACTATGTGAATTGAAGAATCTGAATTTGAAACTCTTACATTAGGCACCATGCAGCCTACACTACAAGACATCAAAGTCTTTTCCATTCAAGAGAATGAGATGAACCTCCAATCCTATTACATCTAATATTTTTAACTGCACCCACAAAAGGGAGTAATTCTTCCTTCCATTTGGGTGGGTGTGAAAGGGTCACTACTCTACTAGCCAAGAATAAATCTATGGATCCATATAGAAAATTTGATAAAGTGATGAGAATTAATGGAGGAAATAAGTGAGAATAAATGCCACGAAAATGAGAATGTAATAAATTCCTTTATCAATTGTCACTCCTAAATAACAACATATCGACATCGATCAAATTAGAACAAGGGTTTATGTGATTTTCCAAAAATAAAAATGGAATTGAAATTAATGAGGGTTTAATTAGAACAACGGTTTAAGTGATGATCAACAAAGTGGCACAGGCACATAGGTGGTGTTTGATGTACATCCATGGAGGCTATTAGAATTTTCCACTTTTATTACCATTGCTTATGGAAGCCGAGCAAGAGCGATGAAATTTTGGAGTCACAAAAACAATTAAAGATAGCAGATCAGATTAAATTCCATTTCGAATCTCTAGCTCCAAAGCAACACAGGAAGAAAAAATTTAAAAAATAATAAAAAAATCTTGTCGAAAATTTATGAAAGAAGTTATGGCGATGCCTTATCCTAAATGGAAGCAAAAATTCTGCTTGGAGTGCAGCAGGAGTCTTTTTGATCTCCAAAAGCAGTTTGTGATGTTTGAATTGAGGAAGAGAAGAAAAAGTAAAATATTGGGAATTACTAGGGATCAATCATCAGAGGTGGTTGGATGGGTTGAAATACACTGGAAGGATTTGTTGGCATCTCGTAGATCATTAATCAATAGCTGGCTTCCGTTGATGTGTACTGATACTAGTCATATTATTAGAGAATAGCCGCTGCAACCAAGTTTGCACCTTGAAATTTCCCTAGGTACTCTTAGTGCCATTGATTCCGTTACACGGTTTCCCTAACATGATTAGTTGGAAATACAAGAAAGGAAGAAGATTCCTTGTATATCTAGGACTAGGGTTGCTGATGAAATTTCATGAGGAGATGAATCAAATCCGGCTATTATAATTCGGAGGGTGGAGACTCTGATCCCGTGTAGTGTTTTCAATCTTAATCCTTGTGTTTTCATTGGGGTCCTGCCTACCTTGAGAAGCGTAATTATAGAGTTTTTGGTCTAGTTGCTGGCCGGAATGAATCACTCCGCCTCCAACCCAAGCCCACACATCTTGGTTGTGCAGATAAGAAAGGAGGAGTGCAACACAGATCCACCTAGATTTTCCTGTGTTGCATTCGTTTATTGGGTGTGTTGATATTTCTGTGAAACACGCCTATAACGAGGAGAACACACACATATCGGATAATTTCGGTGCTCATTCGTCAACGCCGAGAAACGCCCTGCACTTACACAGGCTCTTCCTCTATACATCTAGATTCGGATTCGACAGTGCTCGTTGGACATCCACTGATTGATCTGCTTTTCCACCACCAGGAGGCGTCTGTTGACTCTGTTTCTCAGAGACGTGAAGCAAACACACCAAGACACACAACCTCTTCTTGCAGCATGGCCGTTCCTATTTTTGTTATGTATTTAGTTTTAATTTGTTTTGATTTAATATTTTTAGTTCTAATTTCTTATTATATTTAATGTTTGTTATATTTTTAAAATTGTATTAATATATTAATATATTAATTAATTGTATTAATATATTAATATGTTATTATAATTGTATTAATTGTTATAGTCATAATTTGTTATTATTTGTTATATTTAATTGTAATTTGTTGTATATAATTGTTGTTATGTTTGTTATGTTATAATATATGATTGTATTAATATATTGTTTTATATGATTGTTATTGTTATGTTATGTTTGTTATCATTTTTAATATATATATATATATATATATAATAAAAAAAAATTGTTATGTCTTTTGTGATAGTTATTGTTTTGAAGGATTTAAAGGGTGAATATTGGCATGCGAAGGATATTGGCATTTTATAAAACAAAACTTTGGTGGTATGAAAATTGAGAGAATCATGAGAATTATAGGAATTGGTTAAGACTTCCAGAGTTGGTACAGGTGCAAAATTAAAAAAATTATATATATAAGAAAAAAACACTTTGCACAGAATTCACGTAGCGCAAATGAAATTTATTCAATTGAATGGTAATGGAATCTTCATATTGTTGTATAACATACTAATCTGCAGGACACAAAAAATCTATAATTCCAAGCTTTTCACCATGCATATGTGTTATCTGACACACAGAGGGAGTAAATTTACTTTTCATGGTTATTTATTTAAGAATGGGTTGATACTAATATCATGAATTGAGTCAATTTAAACACTTTGATTTTTCTTAATCTGTTTTATTTGGTACAAAACTTTTGCGTAAGAATCATGAAGGAAATGACCATTTCTTCTTGAACACACTATGTTTTCCTTCTGCCAAGTTTTTTTCGTAGGTTATAGGTTAATCAAGTGATCAGTAAGGAGATTACATTGTGACGACAATTGGTCTTCCCAAGACTAATTTCAGGAGAAATTCTAAAGAACCAGTCCATAATCATAACAGGAATTTCCATAAAATTACAAGTTCTTGCAACTTCCTATAATAGCTTAATGGTTTGACATGTTGCATGACAGATTAGCAAAATTCAAAGATCTGGGATTTGTTCCTAAATGTACAGGGATGGTGAAATACCTACCCACACTTGAATTCGATGTCTACAGGTGGATGCTCAACGCTGGTCAAACTCAGCTATTTTAGCAAAAAGTTCAAGATTAAAGAGCAGATTTACTATATTTGAGAGTTTGCATGCCATAACTCATTTTTTTTTCCAGCAAGAGTCATTATCCATTTTCCATTACCACATACACTTCATTACATTTTCTTCAATCCCAACCCACCAATAAAACCAACAAAGCTCATCTACTAGCTTTTTGGTTCACTTTACATATTCATTGTCTGTTTCCTTTTTCCTACACTTGCAAATAAAACTTTCCTTCCATACACCATTGAGTCCATAGTCCTTGAGTCTAAATATTTTTCTAAAAATACCCTGAAGCTTGCATGCCTTAAGGGCAAGCTATCATGCCGATAAACAAAGGGAATACATCAATGTCCCTTGTTCATCATCATCAGATATTCTAAGTATTCAACAGCAACAAATTCATTCATACTTAGAAACATGTGTTCGGGGCATCTTGACTCTCATCCTCATTAAATATGGGAGTTCTCGTGTTGACTAGTGGAATCCATCAATGGCCACTAAGTTAACAATTTCTTGTTATGTTCGACATCGAAACATTTATTCACATGACAAGAATTGTGCCAATGAGCATTGAAGACTTGAAGACCAATCATTTTTTAGCAAAGGATGCAAAATTACTTTCATTAATTTTCAGTTTTTGATGTAAATGAATTGAGGAAAAGTCAATAAATAAGGCTGGGGGGAAAGTGTAAATTCTAAATTTTTTATACCTTCCAAGACTTATATATTTTCAGCTGCTTTCAGCAGTAGATTCTGAACATTCAGAAGAAGATCCAACAACAAATTTAGTAGAAAATGCAACAACAATAAAAGATTCACTTTTTCGATTTCATCCACCATTTTCACAACCAAGTAAAGAAGACTATGAACAGAATTTTGCAGCCACACGTGCACAACTCTCATCCCTTTTTGAAAGGGTAAGTTAAGGTATGATATTTTCTAACTTTTAACCATTTAATTCCTTGAAAAGTTAGAATGATAATTTTTGGAAAAACTTCACTTCCTTTCGTCATTTTGTTAAATTTCCAAAACCATTAGTTGAGGGGGGAAATACATTCACATTCATATGTTGCCACATTCATATAACATTCAAAACATTCATATCACATTCAAAGCCCACATACTTTCAAAATATATTTACTATTACATCATCATGAGCATATAAATGGCTTTTCAAAAAGTACTTAAAATATAATTGGATGCCAACACAAACATGGTTGTCACACAAGAACCAACCATGATGCATTCCAACAAAAATACTCTGCAATAAAAATCACATTATCAATATGCAAAGATCATACATTAAAATTGAATGCAACAAAAAAAATATGGTTGAAACACAAGAACCAACCAAGTTGTAGTTCATCAAAAACACTTTGCAAAAGTTAATTAAATGATATAATGCAGATTTTAAGCCAAAGCTCAAGTATCAAAAAGTAATTTAATAGATTGCATGAGGACATGCAATACCTTCAGTTTGGGGGTATGTTGGGCCTCAAAATAGTCCCTATTCTCACTCCATTATTCACCAATACCTTCACAATTACTTCCATATTATCTTCATGTCACCTTCATTCCACCTCCACATCATTATATTTACCTCATCATTGGGTTATAACTATGATTTTCCAAATTTTATTAATTCTTAACATTTTTAAGTGGATTTATGGTTAAAATTTAGAAAATAATATGCTTATACTTATACATAACAATTATAATGAGTTTGTTGACATGTGTATGTACAAAAGAAGCTTCCTAGGCATCCGTATGTGGCACTCTATGTTCAAATTCGAATTTGAGGAGATCATGGACCTCATGGAGGAGATCATGGAGGATAGGGTTATGTGTCACAATTGGTTGAGAAATATGTGGGTCAAAGGAGGGTATAGTGGATTTACATTTATGAGTTTGTTATCATAGATTTTGTATAAATAGGAGTGTTATCTCCTTCATTTGTAATCTTAATCTTCATTTGTAGTCTTAATCTTGATTTGTAATATTAGTATCTTATAGGTTGGTAGTGAGAAGTTAGATTGGAGAATCAATGTAATGGTTGCAATTGCAATTTGCAATTGATGATAAATAAGACGAAGCGTCTTTGATCCTCCACATTTGACTTTTATTTTTTGTGTTCTTGTGAATCCTTGGAAGGATCCCCATTGCCTAGGAAGTACACTTTTATTTTAGTAAGCTTTTATTTTATGTTGTTTGTGAATTTCATTATATTAAATTATTAGGTTCATATGTTTGGAATATTAATGAATGACCTTTCGTAAGAAAGTATTAATGTTTCCTTCAATGAATCTGATTTTTTATTTAATGTTTGATTTCATTAGTTTAAGTTTCTGATTTATATGCTTGAGATATAAATGAATAGTCTCTTGTAAGAGAGCTTTAACATTTCATGCAATCAATCAGAATTAGATTTAAATGCTTTAATTTCATTAGTTTAAATAGTTTGTTGATTAAGATGATTGGAAATATTAATGAACAGTGTCTTGTAAGGGAGCCTTAATATTTCTTACACTTATCACAATTTATTTTGATTTCATTTTGATTAAATAATTAAATAGGTGTTGGAGATCCTAATGAACAACCTCCTGTAAGGGAGCTTTGGCATTTCTTCACCTAGCTTAGTTTAGTTTGTCTCTAAGTCCATATATATTGGATGGTCCTGGAAGTTTACTTACCCGTATTGATAGTAAATGAAACTCTAATTTGCATCCGCATTTTAGACCAAACATATGCTCTAACCTCCTTTTAGCATTGAGTCACTAATTATTCTCATGTGTTAGTGTTGTTCTATCATTGAAACAGAAAAAGCCTCAACTTCCATAAGTAGGAATTCTTATCATTGATTTCCTTTTACTGACTCCATGAGCCCAATGGTAGTTGAATCTTCCTCATTTTTCACATGCAATAACATACACTAATATACTCACAGAGTTATCCATATGATTTAAGACCTAATTGAGCAAATCATTAGATAAATTGAGAGAGCCCTCTTAGACTGGAGAGGCTAATTTCCAGTTGCAAGTGGTTTGAAAGAGTTACTCCAAGTTGACCATTTAAGTAGCCCAACAAGACTAAATTTGGTGATAACATTTTGGCACCGTTTCCGAGGATAGAAGGTGTAAATTTTCCCTGGGAGAATGACACAGTTTCAGTTCTAAGGTTTGAGAGCAGTAGACACTTAGACACATATTGGCTGTATTTCTACTCTAGCGACTCCACGCATCAAATAATAAATTGGAAGGTGACTCCATTGCTTGAGGATCAGTAGCTTTATGAATTTCCAAGATGAGTTCCATTGCAAGAATATGCCCTATGAATTAGTCTCACATCCCTGGTTTTCCAAATCCTATGCCAAAGGTCGATTGGTTAACTGATCTTCCCATATTTAAAAATGAAAAGAAAGACAAAACTGCTCTTCATTTGGATAGATTTCATATTCATGTAAACAAACTTAAGGTTTAGTTCCCTAAGGATTGTCTTGTGAAGATGTTTATGGTCACTTTAGAAGGAAAAACATGGTCTTGGTATGAAAGCATGCCAAATGGTCCATATATTCTCTTGTTGATTTCCATGTTGCATTTGTAGATTCAGAAGTGTCCTCAGACACATAACTTTATTGATAATGGAACAAGATTACATAGCAAATTGCAGGAGTTTACAAACGTAAACTCTCACTTTCACATTACACAATGAAATTAGGAAACTAACCTATTTATAAGCTCTATGTTCTAACTTAATCTAGTTATGGATCACTTGGAAAATCAACAAGTTTCCATTTACAATAATTTACCTCCTAACCATTCTACTAACTTTATTCCTATTTTAGAGCCTAGGAAACGACTCTATTCTAGAGTCCTATTTTTACTAACAAAATTCTATTTCTAAGTATCTCTAATATTTATTAAATATTATAATTTAATAAATATATTTATCCTAACTTTACATTATTTAATTTATGTATTTTTGGATTTATAATTTCCTTTATGAAAGAGGCTAACATTCCCCTCTTCAAGGATAAATTCAAAAGAAGAACGAGGAACCATCTTCTAAGTTCTCAAGTTGATGCTGAAAAAATATTCAATCTCAAGAGACCATGAGTCAGTTGTGTGTCTGATTCATCTCTGAATGTTTCTTGACAAATCCATCAAGTGCCAAGTTGTAAAAGGATCCATCTATCCATTGCATGAAATCATCATCAAATTTTTTTTCAAAGCCCACTGGCTGATGATGTCAAAAACAACTCATTGTTGCTTTTGTTGTGCTGAAAAATTGTTCAGTGCTTCTTTGCTGTCGACTGCCCACTGGAAAATTTGTTGATGCCCACTGGCTGTTGAAGATGCTCACTGGCTGCTTTTGCTGGTTTTGTCAAGACTTTCAGTCTGACAAACACTATCAATTTCATTGAAAATTTCCCCCCTTTATCAGCTGAAAGGAGAGACACTTCTCTTGGAAAGTATTACTGAACTCCCCCCTTTTAGGTGTAGGAGTTTTACATTGGTGTACTCCCCCATTCAACTGCATGAGAGTACCATCATCTTTTCACTGTTGGCTGCACTATGTGTGATTGGATTCGATTGTAGAACTGAGACGATCATTTGACTGTGGATGACCATTTCCAAGGGTCGATCCATTCATAATGTATCTTCAATCTGGTTGATTTTTGTTGGTTGCGACATTTTTCTGAGGAATGATTGGGCTTGTCACAATGGTGAAAAGGATGGAGATCAAAACACTGATCTTCCATATGACCGGTTCTTTGACAATGAGAACATTTCGGTTGGACTTCAACTTCAGGTTGCTTGCAATTCTGTTTGTCTGCAACTTTGAGTTGCATGCATTGCTCGTTGTCTGCAATTTTCTCAGAATCGGCTGAGGTGATTTGTGCAAGAAATCCTCCACTGATGAACTTAATTGGCTTGGAATAATCTGGGATAGGTAAGTTGGTGTTATCAGTGACATATCCTAAGCCTCGTGAATTCTTGTTATTTTGAATTTCTTCCCAGGGCTTGATGATGGGCTTGGAATAAATTGGATCTGGAACAACTTCAACAGTTGTTTAAATGAATGAATTATCTTCTGGATGGTTCAAATACTTGAAAGTATCATCTTTTTCTTGCAATTCAACCCTTTGAAGTTGCGACTCGAGTTGAAGAAACTCAATAGTTTCATGTGTTTGTTGTAGATGCTATGAAATATTAGCAAGAGTTTCTTTGCTGACTTGCACCATGTCTTCATCACTTGAGATGATCAAGCTGTGAAGAATGTTTAACAACTTAATATGTTGCGCCATCTAAACTTGCGCACTTGAAATCAGGCTCTCTTATTGTAAATGTTGGACTTTGAACTGTTTCACTTGAATAACAGGCTCGCTTGAATGTGGCTTGAATGGCACACTCACTTGATTTGTTGCTGATTGCACTTGCTAGAGTTGTAGAACTTTCTTGCTTAAACTCTGGAATTCACGCGCACTTGATGACGATCGTGTTTGTTTAAGCACTCACTTGACTTACTTGATGACTTCACGCTCACTTGTATGAATAGCCACGCTCGCTTGATGTCGATCGCAACTTGCTTGATTGGTGTTAGAGTTGAACTTGTTTGGTTGCTTTGATGGTTGCTACAATGAAATTCACTCTGGCTTGCTTGATGGTTTGATCTTTGTACTGTCTTGAAGCAAATTTCTTGAATGAATAATCACGCTCACTTGCAAGAGATGTAAACTTGTTGCTTGTTTGATTTAAAAACTCATGCACTCACTTGATTTTGTGTAAAGGAAGGGTGTCGAACACTGTCGAAAATGCACCCAAGAAATCTTACAATGAATTTAATGATTCACTTGTTCTCTTAAAAATTCATTAACAATGAATTTTTAATGATTCACTTAAAACAATGAATTTGATTACAAGTTCTTTAAATGGATTTGCAAGAACGTTGATGAAAACTTTGCTTGAATAAGTGAATTGGATTGTTGATGTAGAATGCTGATGTAGAGAATCTTTGATTATATGTTGTAAGTGCGCAGATGCATGTGTTGAGTTTACATGTGTTGTGCTTGCTGATATTGAACTTTCTGTATGCGATATTAAATGAAATTATTGATGTGTCACAACTAGACACAGAACATAAGCAACAACATGAAGCCATAAAAAAAAACATGCGTCGTAACAAACACACATGGTGTACCTAATATCCCCTTATTCAATTTCGGGCGGATCTAGGACACATCAACACCAAAAAAATGATATATTTATTAAGTATTGAGTACATAAAGAATATCCACCTTCAAGTAAAGAATATGCCAAGCTCACAACCCTTGGAAGCAATTTTTCTTCAAAATATGAATAGATAGTGACACGATCTCTCTCAAAGAAAAATGGTACTTGGAATCACAACAATGACTTTCCCTTATCACTCCAAATTTACAAAATATGCACCTTATTACTCCAAATACACATGGAAACACACCTTATTTATTCAAAGATTTCAAATACTCCTTATTACTCCAAGAACAAATTTGGTGCATCTTTATCCCTCCAAAAATAAAACTTTAAAAAGCATTAAGCTTATTTAAATAAGATACCTTATCACACCTAAAAAAAAAACTTGAATACAACTTATCTCTCCAAAAAGAACCAAAATCAACTTTTCAAATAAAAACACACCTCTCTCTCTTTTAATTGGACCTCAAAAAAAAAATTACTTTACATTAAAATACTCCATATTTGTTCATCAGATTTGCACCTTGATATTCGTGGATGTTGAGATGTCAGACTTGTTATTGTTTACACAATTGGCCCGATCTAATTGCTATAACAGTCATGGTAAGAAATTGACTCATCGAGCTGATGGTTCTTTCACCGTTGACTATCTTTAGTTGGCTCTTCTTCCGCTTCGAAAAATGAGGAGATTTTCGAGGTTGAAATGCCAATCTAGGTCGAGGAAATGCAGCTTTCCATGCTGGCTCTCCTCTCCTTTTAGTTGGGAAGTCCCTTGAATGATAAAAGAAGACAAGCCCTAGTTTCTTCTTTCTTTGGTTGACACTGCTGGCTGGCGCTGGAGAATGCACAATTTCACATCGAAATCGCGTGGTTCTTTTCCTTCAAGAGTGTTGTTGTTTTGATCAGCATCGTCAAGCAGGCGGTGAAACAAATTCTCGTACCATTCAGAAAAAAAACAAGCATATGTGAACAATTGAAAAATATACATGCTGGATCCGCTCTCTATGGGCTCTGCCTTGCCTTACTGGATGCGGCTGCTGTTGCTGAGATTGAACTTCTAGAAAATTTTTACAGACGGGTTTAGAACCCCCGTAGCTTTTCAGATGTGGCCGATCTCTTTGTTGCAGAAGGTTCCATCGCTGTTTGCAAATTATGTTGTTTATTGATTACAAATTACGTTGATTACCATGGGTTACCTTAGCTTACAAACTATGGGATCCACGCAAAATGTGAGACAGCTATGCTGGAACTTGCAATCAGCAATGGAATTTCGTTTGTTTGTCAATCGAGTTGGAGGCCGACGAAATATGAAGTTGGCATATACATACTATTTGAAAAAATTGAAATTCCAATCACAAGAAGAATATTTTATAACTAATTGAATACAACATAAGGCCAAGTTTTGGATTCTGAGTAACTGTGAAGAAAAAATTTTCGTGTTGTCTTCAAAGAATTCATTTGTCACACAATGGTATTTGCCACCGAACGGTGCATGTAGTCGGCCGACCGAAGGCGAGGGGATAAAAAATCATTTGCTGATCAATTCAATGGAGTTTTCCAAAAACTTGTAGTGGAATCTCCTCCTCACATCTACTGCAGCATTACTGTAGCTTCGATACCACATGTAGATTCAGAAGTGTCCTCAGACACATAACTTTATTGATAATGGAAAAATATTACATAGCAAATTACAGTAGTTTACAAACGTAAACTCTTACTCTCACATTACACAATGAAATTAGGAAACTAACCTATTTATAAGCTCTATGTTCTAACTTAATCTAGTTATGGATCACTTGGAAAATCAACAAGTGTCCATTTACAATAAATGACCTTCTAACCATTCTACTAACTTTATTCCTATTTTAGAGCCTAGGAAACGACTCTATTCTAGAGTCCTATTTTTACTAACAAAACTCTAATTCTAAGTATCTATAATATTTACTAAATATTCTAATTTAATAAATATATTTATCCTAACTTTAAATTATTTAATTTATGTATTTTTGGTTTTATAATTGCCTTTATGAAAGAGGCTAACAACATTTTATGAGATGTATAAAGAATGTCATTCCTCCTTATTGCTGGTAAAATATTGTTGTAAACATTGTGTGAGTTTTATTTAATATTTGGAGAATTTTTATGAAGATGATGAGTTCATGGATGAAGAAATTTTAGAGGCCCTTCATGACAATCTATTTCATCACCAAGAAGAAAGGATAGCCTCTCTCTTGGATGAAAATGAAACCCAACAAAATTTTATTTATAAAAATCATGTTACATCCTTTCCATTTGATGAAAAATTGTAGCAGAATTTTCAGCCTTTTGATCATCAGGAATATGAGAATCATTTCAAACAACAAGAGAAAATACTCGAAGATGATTGCTATAATCCTGAGGTAAAGGAAGAAATTTATTCTTCATGTCATTCCTTGTATCAGCCTACATCAAATGAAGAAAATTTTGAAAATAAAACTTTGGACAATAAGATGAGTATGCTTGTTGAATCATATGAAGAGCTACCTTTAGAAATTTTTGTGGTACATGCTAAGGCAGTTCCTTGTGAAAGTGTCCAAGAGTACTCCAATTATTTCTTCCTCTCAAATGGAAATAATGATCAACATTTTTTTATTTTTTATTTGAGAAAGGTCACAATGGTTATAATGAATAATCTGAAAAATAACACCATCAAAGGATCATACTTAATCACACTTTCTTGTTGATCAACAAGAATTATGCGTGCATACTCTCAAAGATCCTTTCGTAGCTCTGCTGGAATCTTCTATAGGAATGAATTTCAATGTGATTTTTAGTTATGCATACAAATTTAGATGGTGGAATAACTTGCCATCTCTCAAGAATGGATTTATGATCAGAGAAGTGGAATGTCCGTTCCAACCTAGTACTCAACTTCTTGATTGGATTCATTGGAAGAGTGAGATCACTTGATTCTGTTGTTATGCTGAGAAATTAGAGTAGGATCATTTGAATATAAATAAGCTTGAAGATCAAGCATTTTTTCAGTTTCAGTTTTAAAGTCAACATGTGTACTTTCTGCTCTTTAGTAGCTAGTGGTTTTTTTTTTATCAGTGTGAAGGTTACAGGTCAGAACAAGTTGCAAGTTTTCATTTTGAAGGTGGGAGTAGCCCAATGGAGGTGGCACTAGAAGTACTAGTTATTTGGTGTACCACAAGGGCACACCATCCCAAGTGGAGCCACCCTTATCACTCATAAAATTGTGAAACATTTTAGATAAGGTGATATTGGTCACTCACTAAATGGATAAGGTCTCCTAAGCCATTTCAAGGTGGTATAGGAAACAATTTTCATTTTTAAGCCTATCCTAAGTTTTTAGATTGCCTTCATTTATGCCATTTCATGTCAAATCAGTCCCATACCATGTCAGCTATTACCCATGCATTCAAACTAAAAAGGATAAATATGCCAAATTTTCAACTTTTTGTAGCATTTTACATAGGAAAACAACAGAAAACACTACGAAAACACTTGATAATTTCGTAGCGAATATGAGGATTTCTCTGTTTTTTTACTTTTGAGCAGTCCACTTCAAGGGTGTTTTCTGGGAAAAAAGAGAAGTATTTTAAGAAATTGAGAGAGGTTATTTTCAATAACATATCAGATAAAAACAACCTCTTTCAATTTTCTCAAAGGTGCTACAAATTGGGAGATACAGGGATGTCTTTCGGCCCTATTTTCAGAAAAAAGAATTTTCTTGTTTTATACAAGTTTTGCAAATGCAGATTCTGGACAGCTGGAGATGGTATTTAAAAAAACAAGAGAGGTTTTTCTTCAAAAAAGTTGATCTACAAAAAACGCCTCTACTTTTGAAAACTATATCAATAATTAGGAAATTTGAGTTCATTTATAAACTGCAAATTCTGTCTTTTTTAGGAAATTTCGTAGCATGCTTCACGCTTGAAGCCAGAAAAACACTACGAAAATTCCCATAGATGTTTTTTGCTTTAAAATCCAGTTTTGGTGTGTTTTATGGGGGGATATCAATGGTTACAAGGTATCATGACATAATGAATATGTTGGACCAAAAAAGAAGTCAAGAAGATTGATGGAAAAACCATTTTCCCACGCTACTACAACTCGCTACGAAAATTTCTGTACATGACTATTTTAGTAGTCAACTTCAAGTTTGAATTCAGAACAAATGAAAAATGATTTTGGAAATAGGAAAGAGGTTTTTATTTAGCACAGGTCCATCTACAAAAACCTCTCTCAGTTTCTGCAAATCCATCAAGTTTTGGAAATTATACACTCATATTTGAAACCTTATTGTTCAGAATTTTCACTTACCAGATTTGTGAAATAATTGTAAAAATTCGACTTGGAGGAGGTCTAGCTCAGCATCCACGTGGCATAATGACACATCAGCATTCCAGTATACTGAGAAAATTAGTTGGTTCCAGTTGATAAGGGTTATTAAATTGATTTGTTGAACTAGTAATGAAAATCCTTCCCTAACTTAGCTACTTTTCCTTCCATGACTCCTATGTCATGCACTCCTTTAGATGTGGCAAGCTTCATCCAAGGATGAATGTGTGCCCTCTCTTTGTCCAACTGATAAAACAAAGGAATTGTGAACCTTTTAGGAATTAATATACCCCCTCAATGTATGTGTAGTAAGAATTGAGATTGGGTTGAGGGATAGGGTTTGTCACTATTGCAACATCTTTGGGGATTGATTTTGGTGAGGTGGCCTCTTCTTTATCATCTTTTCCCCCCTCTTTTCATCATGTTTTTCATATTTTGTCTTTCCCTAAGATTCTTTGACCTCTTGCCTCTCTGTGGCTGCCTTTCCCTCTTCAACCAAGGCCTTTTTCTCCAAATTTCTGCTTAATGGAGTTTCTTGTAGAAAAGAAAAAGTTTCTTGTAGAAAAGATAGATTTTCCTGTATAAAAATTTGTTTTTCTTGCTGAAGACCCTATTTTCCTTATTTTTCACTCTTTTCACTCCCCTGAGGGTCTATGGAGGTTTTCTGAGGTTTATGGGCTACCAATCTAGCTGAATGTCTTCTGGTATATGTTACAGGGGTCCTTGTAGGTGAATTGATTTCTTGCACCCTAAATTTCTCTAATATGATTTCTTCCTCCATCTTTGGTGATTCTTTAATGGTGATAGAGATCTTAGTGGGAATTTGTGGTTTTCCCTATCTCGCCCTTTGACTCTTTCTAGTTTTTAAGTACATAGGTGTCTTCCTCTTTATTTTTGTTTTGAAAGGTGTGCTCAAAGTAGTTAGGGTGGTAGCTACCTCTTGATCTATGATGTCTGGTGACATGTTTGTGTATAGAGGGGAGGTTTCATTGCCTAATATAGGGTCCACATCTTATTTTTCCTCAGTATTTTCTTCGTCCTTTCCCTCAACTTCTTCTTGCTCCCTTTCTGTTGTCTCTATGTTTTCTATCTCAATTTCCATCTCTTATTTTTCTTCTTTGTTTTCGACCTCTTCTTATTCTTCTACCTCCTCTTCTACCTCTTATTCTTCTTCTTCTTCTTCTCTTTCTTTAAGGCTAGAAGCAGGGTTTTCCCTGTTTGGGTAGCTATAAAGGCTTCCCTATCCATGTATATGACAGAGGACCAGGATAAAGGTAGGTTCAACCTTCTCAAAGTATCATTTACAATTAGTTTTATTAGGCCATGATGGGCCAAGTGCTGATATTTCCTTTGCCTCACTTTATGGCTCATGTAAGTGATGGAGTTTAGGAGGAAGTGAGGGACACTTAATCTTTGTTCAAGTGGGAGCTTTCCTTGAAATATAAGTTCATTTAACAATCTAAAATGATACCCATAGAATACACTCAATATTCCTTCACAAGAAATAAACTTCATGATGTGGAAGGAAAATTCATCCTAGGGGTATGGAAGGCTTTCTCTCCTCACTCCATTTTTGTCTTCAATATAATCCTCTCCTAGTAGAAAGAAATTATTTTTGGCTGCAATGCTAGGAATTATTTCCTTAACCCATTTGATTCATCAGGGAAAGGTGGTAACTTTGCCTATGGTTTCAAGAGATAGTGTGATGGCTAGGCCTCTAATCAAAATGGTGGCTCTCTCTTTTGAATGTGACTACAAATTATTTAGCCATCTCATCATCAAAACCTTTCAATAGCTCAAAGAACCCTAACCATTGGTGATTTCGGAAGATTTCCATAACCCGAGGGTGCTACCTAGTTCTCTTAATGTTAGTAGGCTCCTTTCTGTTGAACCCCCTGGTGAGCCCTGGTATTGCACCAAGAGTGCTGAAACTCCTAGGGGCTGCCCTACTTTACTTTATCAATTCGCAGTTCGTAAAACTTGGAGGTGACAGTGCTATATACACAGCATATGCATTCTGTTCATGTATTTCTCTTCTACTTTATGAAAGGGTGTTATTTATTAAACTATGGTAAAAAATGAAAAGTAAATTGCTGGAAGGAAATGACAGAAAGGAAAATAACCTAATTTGTAGAAAGGAAATGATGGAAAGGAAACTAATTTAATCTGCAAAAGGGAATGACTGAAAATAAAATAAACTAAGTTTCACCTAGCTAGGCCAATTGGTTAAACACATCCTACTTATCCTCTGATCTATTTACCATGCTATCATGATTCTAACCATGCAACTATTCATGATAAACTAAACTTGAAAAATGTGGCTTGTAGTTTGGAGGAAAATAGGCTAAAGGTGCTAATGAAGGGCTCAACACATGAAACAAGGCTCCGAGGTGGCAAGAGTGGGTTTAAACCTTATTAAAGCTTTATTATGGCGAAAAAATGCTTTGGAGCAGAATGATTTAAAAAGTGTGATGGCGTAGTTGTGATGGAGGGTGATCGCAATCAGTATTTGGAGTGGTAAATGTTAACAGGAACAAAGTAAAAACTGTGATTTTCGATGTGCGATGCGGTGGATGACGTGGCGGAGTATGGAGCGATATTTAAATCGCTCGACAGGAGCAGTAAGTGTTAATGGGAACAAAATAAACAATGCAATTTGCAATTTGTGATGGGGATAAAAACTGCAGAATGTGATTTGCGATAGGGATGATGTGGTAGAGTGCTATAGTGATGTCGCAATAGGTAGTGGGGAGAAGTAAGGGTTAACAGAAACCAATGAAAGATGCACTTTGCGATGTGTGATGCAATGAAGTACGGAGGATATCATAATCAGTAAAGAGGCACGGTAAGTCTTAAAGGGAAAATGGAAAATATGCAAAGTGCGATTGCGAAAAGGATAACGTGGAAAAAGAGTACAATAAGAATATCACAATCGGGCTTGGAATGGGAGAGAAAAAATAGAGAATGAAAGAGATCTGCGATTTGCGCTGAGTGAAGTACAGTGAGCGAGAGTTTCGAGGAGGAAAGGTGAAGGTCAAAATTTAAAGTGTTTGGAGGGTTTTCAAGTTAAAATGGTCATGGTAGCTGCGATAAGAGAAAAGGAAGGAATATAAGTGTAATAGTGGAGATGGGAAATGAAGCGGGTATGCACCACAGAGATTCTCTAGGGCTTTAATATTAATTCTGGCAAACAACTCTGGTTATAAATGCACTAAAAATAGATAAATGTATAAAAACTACGGTGCAAAGGAATTCTAGAAAATAGTAATGAAACTCTACTTTTGATCTCAGAAAAAATGAAAAGAAATCAGTTTTTGGTTCTCTGGGAAGGTTCCCCGTCCACAATCTCTATTGAAAGAGATGAGAAATGGGTCTTGATCCACAAATTTTTGGTTTATCTCCTCTATTCTATTACTAAAAATAAAATGAAACCTATAGCAGCACACTAAAAGAAAAACTAAACAACAACTTGAAACATACGAGAAACTATCAGAAGCGGAACTAATGAAATGACATAAAGCAGAGAGAAATTACACCAGAGAGGCTAAGGCACATGGATTGGGCCCTAACCCATGAGCCTAGCTCTCTGAAACTTAGATCAGTAAAATGAAATCAGTCTTCTTATTTCATAAAAGAATAGCCTCATACATTTTTGAAAGTTTGATCGCTGAGTAAGATAATAAAAATCTCAATAGATTGCAACAAATTTTTTCCCCCCCTTTCTAGCTCTAGCTTTGCTCTATTTATTTTGCAGGGCAGCTACCAAAAACTATTTAGAAAATAGTGATTGAGTCTACTTGACTCCCAGTAAACGAAGATTGAGTGCACTCCTCTTTGAGTTTCTTGGCTTCTTCTGAAACTCGAATCACTAGAGAGAATCCTTGGGGTGATTGAGTCCACTTGATTCCAAGTAAACAAAGATTGAGTGCACTCCTCTTTGAGTTTCTTGGCTACCTTTGGAACTCAAATTGCTGGAGAGATTCGTTTGGATCCTTTGGCTGCCTTTGAGAGTTAAGGAAGGTGAACAATCCTCCTATAATTTCTCCTTGCTGTCTCCTCCAAATATTTATGATAAAATCCTTATTGAAATGCTTAATAATTCATGATTTTCTGCACTCAACTTCATATTAGGCACTCAGAGTATGTTAGCCTTAATCACCACCTATACTAGCATCATAAAACCAAATAATAATAAAAATGCAAGAAAAAGAGATCTAAGAAGGAAAAAAGGTGACCATTAACCCCTCCAAATATGTCTAACGATGGAACTCACCATCACCCCCCCTACTGAATGGTTGCTCATCCTCTGAGCAACTAATCCTCCTCTTGCATTTCCTTTAAGGCTTTGTGTTATTATGAATCTTAATTCCAAGTGTACAAAAAAATACCACTTTAGCTGCGCATAACAAACAGCCCTAACAACAGAAATGACTGCTAATACCTTCAGATCTGCAGTTAGGTGATCAAGATAAATGCTGCAAAAATCTAGATTTGTGCATTAGAAGACATTAAATAGTAGAAAAAAAAGATTTACTCCATGTATCCAATAGACAAGACAAGAATATATCAAATGAATTTTGTATTAATGGCACCTGGGAGGAAAACACAAGAGGGTGTTCCCAGTTCTCCTCAATGGGATGGGTTCATGTAAGTCCTCAACATTTCAAATTTAGAATTCCTCTCTCTTGATGGTGTATAAAACCCAGAAAAAAATGGAAAAGTATGGCTATGATGGTGGATCAATATCCAGACCAATATCCAGACCAAGAGTTGAGATCCAGAGTGATCTTTAGGCAACAAAAGGTGACAAATGAATGGGAAAACCCTTCTATTTATAACAAAATATTGAGTTAGTCTAGATATTGGTGCATAATTAAAATATTATTAACCAAATCAAGATCCAACTTTTATGGAATATTTTATTATATTTGTTGGAGGGAAAAGGAATTTGACTTGGGTCAAATCCCCTTATTTGTAAATAATAAATAAATAAATGATTTATTTATCATTTTAAGGATATGGTTGAGTAATAATCAAATAAATAATGATTTATTTAATTATCTAAGGGAGATTTAGTCATATTTATCAAAGAATATTATTTAAGTAATGTTAAATAATTATTCTTAGAAAATAATAAGATAAATAATGATTTATCTAATTAATTTCCTTGTTTTGGGTTAAATATAACCAGGAATATTAATTAAACTGTTGCTTAACTAATTATTCCTTGAGGAAAACTAAACAAATATGAATTTATTTAATGTTTCCCCATGGGGTTTCCTATTTAGACCATAAACAACTTAATAAAAGTGGTTTTACTAAGTTATTTTCATAGTGAATGCAATTATAGATAGGGTAAAATTGGTCTTACATGGTGTACTTGGGTCCATCTAATACCAATTGGTTAGATGACCAAAAAATGGTGTAATAGATTTCCCCCCAGCGTGCGAGCGTTAAGAGCTAATCGTATGACCGAAGTATGTTGTAAGAACTCAATCACTAGACGTCAAAGGGGAAGTCAAAGAGAGAGGAATGTAAGATAGACCAATGTGCTGAAAGAACTGGACCTTGAGGAGGCAGCTTGCAGGTGCGACAAGTCTATTTGATGAGTGAGTACCTACTATAGGCGGCGAGGGAGGCATACCTATGCCTTCCGAGGCAATAGTACAAACAATAAGGCATCCGAAAAACTACGGGACGAAATAATATAGGATATGTTGGCATAAACATGAGCTAGATAAATAACATGATAATGAATCCCACACACATATTGTGCTTGGGATAATAGCCAGGACTTGTACAATAATATCTGAGTACATGAGATATAAATGCAACCCAAATGCCCCTGAATACAGGAAAGGGCTCTGAAAATCTGACTGATACATGCAATAAAAAAGGAGCTGCAAGCGGCTAAGGCCGACATCATCAAATGTATGGAGTTGCATCGAAGGCTGTAATGAAGAGGTCATCCAAGTGTGTGGGGGGCTACCTATAGGGCCACCCCCTCATGAGAGTTGATACATCTCACACACACCTGGGAATCACCAATGTTAGCTACTGCATCACTGAACCGTAGAGTATACGGATCTCGATCATGCTGAAAGGAACTGGAGCTGAGAAAAAATCAAGTCAAAGGGCAATAAGGAGTCCCTTTACTGGATCCAAGGCACCGAACAAGAGTGGAAGATGGAACCAAGGTACACTGCCCTCTAGACCTGTCTTCTGGAATGAATGAGCTGATGTCGACAGAAGGAGGTCCGCCATAGGTGAGGCAATAAGGGATCCTCAACTAAGGCATGAGATAAAATGGTAGAGTGACTAACAGACTGAAACTGATGATGATGATGAAATGGGGGGGAACTGAGTAGCAAACGGATGACTTCCCTTGTTAGAGCATAAATGGCATGGATGACCTAGTAGCGACTGACACAATATCATGAGGGATAGGGGACAGTGGGACTGAAGGCCATAATGTGTGACATGAGAGAGGGACCAAGAAATGAAGGATGGAGGACTGTAGCGGGGTGGGAAGGGACTCGGGATAGACTCCATGAAAGCAATGATGACTCAACTCGGATGCTCTAAACAAGGGTGACTCGATGGTGCTTCCACACAGGAAAAGGGGCCAATGGGGACAATAAAAGTATGAGTACAAGATGGTAACTCATGACGAAATTCGACACAAGCATGGAAAATTATGGAGGCAACACGGTGCCACCGGTACGAGTGTTGCAAGTGAAGAAATTCGATTTTGAGGAAGGGTGAAGTGGAAATTATTGGGAAAATGTGTCCTGGTGAACTATCAAATCACTAAAATCTAACAGATACCCATTTTAGGGCTCGATGAGAGCTTTCCAATGGTGTGTACGGTTTGGTAAACAGAGCTACGGTTGGGTCGTAGCAGGTGAAATAAAAAGCAGGGGTTTCTCGTTTAATAAGGCATTTTCCCTCCAAATTCATTCATTTGCATGTGGAGCTATGGTGAATGTAGAGAGGAGAGAAGTCCCTAAATCTTGCGGCGATCGTAGCAGACAAACTGACCATTGGAATTGAGATCTGTCAGTTGCAAGTAAGAGGCCTAACCCTACTCTTTCTTTTCAATGGATTAAAAGTTTAGAGTAGGTCCCTAGGGCTCAGGAACAACCCCTCACTCCTCCTCACGGCTGAGTCACACTTTTTGGGGAAAAAAGTGTGACCTGGGTAGCAGGTTTTGGGCTAGAAAAGTGTGACCTGTCCTAGGTTTGGTCCTGAAAAGTGTGACTTGTCAGGGAGGGGTGTTTCTGTGCTATTTTTTGGCTGAGCACTAGGATTTTGTGATGAGAAGCCATCTTTCCTATCTGTATACTAAAAAATATGATGATTTTGTGTAGATATGGAAGAATTATAGATTAACTAGAGAGAGAGATACCTAGGTGCATCACGGTCGGAGATCCAGGAGGATCAGGGTGTTCGCAGTGATTTGGCCAGGTTTGGGGTTCTGAAGTTTGTGGAGAACCCTTTGATGAGAGCTAAGGAGCCCTTATTGGCCCAGAATGTCAGCTATTGGGACCCAGACCATGAGGTCTTTATAGTGTAGGGGCACCGGATTGAGTTGACGGTCTAGGATATATATTTCCTCACTGGTCTCCCACCACTTGGGATGGTAGGGAATACTCAGCCATTATTACCGCGTGGGCGGAATATCATAGATTTTTTCGAGCGCCATTGTCAGCCGGGTATCCAAGTCAAGGGGACTCAGATACCCATCGGGGATTTGGAAAGGTTAGAGACCCGTGTTGTGGCCGCAATGGTGCTGCGAATCCTGGGCAACGAGGCACTCCATCACATCACGGGGGGGGGGGGGGGGGGAATTATGCTTCGTCAAGGACCAAGGCCCTCGACGTACTATGGGTGGGTCCAGATGATGTTGTCATCATTGAAAAGATAGTTGTCGCTATGTAAGTGGAAAGTGAACCATGACTATGAATATGTTACAGTTTTGTGCTCTTTCTTCTTTGAGAATATCCTGACACTTTAACCTCGCATACAGCTCCCAGATGGGTGCCTGAGAGAGCCTAGGATGCACCGGTGGGGGCAAATACTGTGCAGAGGAGGAGGTGGGGCAGTTAGATGGGTGTTCCATCCTGATTTCTTTGTTCATTGGGATCAGATGCCGCTGTATATAGACGAATATCCCTATAGTGGGATGCGTTATTTTGGGGACCCGAATCTGCCACTGCCACCTGGTCGTATATGAGGAACCAATGGTAAGTGGAAAATTTCTAATATTTTATGTGCATGTAAGGTTTCTAGAATATTATATGTGGTATTGATTCTTTTACTTTTGGTATGCAGATACAGCACCGGTAAAACCAGCCAAGTACATGGGACGACCTGCAGTATCGGGGGTCGCATGATCTAGTGGATCAAGGGCACAGCATAATGAGGATGCAAAAACCCTTATGGAGGATATCCGTCATAGATGTGAGAGGTTTTTGACCGGTGTTTCGGAACGCGGCTGGCAAGACTTAGATGACCAGTACATAGAGCCATGTATTGGTTTACCCTCGGAATGGCGAGGGGTCATGCAACGCATGGTGATGGCCGGACAGGGCATGTGTGATCTACAAGTTGTAGGGGTAGAGCGATTGGCTCGGGATCCTCCAGATAGTGATTAGTGTGTAGGGGTAGGTGGTTCCCCCCAGTTTTGATTTTTTGTAACATGATATGGGCATGTCATATGTATCAGAGTTAATGAACGCTAAAACATTTTATATGACACATACTATGGATATGCATCATTTTGATATTTTTATTTTATTATCTTGTGTTAAATGTGTGTGTTAAATGCCAATCTAGAATGTGGTTTGAAATGCTATCTACATAGTGATTTTGTGCTCTAGGTATATGACTGAAAGTAATGATTTCAAATTCACGCATAAAAATTTCACTCGTAAATATCTTCTGAAAAGGATAGGATTATGCACACAATATGCACCATTCAATTGCATGACAAGAAGTAAGGAATCTAAATGAACATGAAGGTGGAGGATGCGATGTGAAAGGGCATCGGCTAATAAACCTCGTACTGCATCATATTAGGCCTGATTATTGGTAGCAGTACCAATGCCTACACCATTCGAAAGAACAAGTGCATGCAAAGGGGTAAAAATGGCCCAACCTGCCGAGGCTAAATTCAGGGAGTAGCGACTTGCACCATCGAAAAAAATGATATAAGGTGTTAATGAGGGGTCCCTATGAAAGGTGCCACAAGACAATAAATGGGAGGATAAAGAAAAATGTTGGCAACCTGAGTGCACAATAGAAATCGAATGCACTCTGCGAAAGGGTGTGATCTGGGTAGGATGTCTACTTCCCACATGTTGTTGGTGATGGGGAGTGTGGAAGCTACTGGAGGCATATCTTGAGCTCAGGCTACATAAGTCGCCAAGGGTATGGACGATGGCATCCCGTTTATGGGCGGGAAAGATGAAGTCAGGGGTGGACATGGCTTCCATGATGTTGTCATCACAACAGGAGGTGGAAGGACAGGAGGAAGGGATACCACATGTCGCAGCGAGGCTACCTGACTCATCATCATGAGAAGAAAGGATCACATGCCCATCGTCGTGGGGGATGAATTAAGAATAAGAAAATAAAGTATCCACTGATGTTGCGCCTAGGGTGATCGTAGAAAGGAGGTCAAACGAAACAACAAGAGAAGATTCAGAGGGAGCTTCTGCCAAGGGTCAAAAGGATGATGAAAGGTAGAGGATGGTGGCCGCATGCTCCATCATTTCGACATCAAGGGGGGAATGTTAATAGGAGAAGGTAAATCCTCAGTCTGGCCTGCAGCATACTATGTAAGTATGGGAGAAGCGGATTGGTTTTGTTCAATCTCATACTCCCGAACTACCTCTAAAGAGGCATGGTTGTGCGTAAGGCGGGGACAACGATGAGAGTAATGGCCATGGAGACCACACAAAGAAAAAGGGTGTTTGGTGTGAATAGTCTTGGTGTTCTTGGTTGCGATCGATGATGAAGCATAGGTTTCAGGGACTATAGACTCAGGGAACATGACATTAACCATGGGCTTGATGCGAGGCAACTTAGGACAAGTATGGGTGGCATGACTAACGACATCACACAAAGTGTAGGGCTTTGGAGGTGGAGGAGGTGAAGGGTTAGTCGGGGCAACTTTGTCCTTTGAGGCCCTTTTGCGAGCTCTGCCCTTCTTACCCGAAGTGGTCGCAACAGGAGGCGATTCTTGTTGAGGTGGCTGAGGCACTATGACAACGGGGGAAGTCAGGGGGACCGATTGAACTGGGGTCAAAGCAAGATAAGGTTTAGGTTGACCTGGTGGGGTAGGATTTGGAGGATCAAGGTACCAAAATGGAAGCCCAATGATCAAGTTAGGAAGAGAGAGGGTGGCCATGACAGGTGTTGTATATATGCCTGATGGAGGGACTAGTAACGGTATCTGACCAGAGGGGTAATGGCTAGGTGGGATGACTCCTAAATGGTTAAGGCCTAGAGGAATTGACCCAGGAGGATAAATAGGCTCATGAGTATCAGCTGAAGGGCCAGGAGGAGGAGGACCAAAAGGCTGCATCGAAGGGCTAGGAGACAGTTGCGGAGTGCGAGGGGGCTGCTGACTAGCCAAGGTAGGACTCTTGAGAGAATCCCAAGAGGATTGCATCATGCAAACATTTGATGAGCTGGGATCAAATATGGGAGGAGGAAGACCAGGGAATGTACCAAGAAAGGAGGAGTCCTTATAGACACCAGCCGAGACACTGGTCAAAGGGTCAATAGTTTGCTTATTGGCCACTGAATAAATAGTGGACTCAGGGGAGGTATAAGACTTTGGTTCGTAATACATCAACTGGTTAATAGTGACTATATTTCCATTATGGGGGAAGGACATCTTGTGGTGGACCGCGAAAGGGACATCGGACATCGCATAAGTGTAGCTACGACCCAATAGAATGTTGGAAATATTGAGAGGGGGGGGTGAATCAGTATTCCTTTCAATTAGAGCATTAGTTAATCTTCAATTATTATCAGTGTTTGTACAATTATAGTAGCGAACAAGAGGAACAAAAATGCACATATTTTTTAAGGTGGAAACCTACTCTGGGACAAAAACCACCTAATGCTTTTCTAATAATTCTTTAATATTCAACTCCAAATGAAAATAAAGCTCCAACCTCCTAGAATATAGAAAAGCATTCTTCTCCAGCTCCCACTAGATGGACGCTCCAACGCTCGAGATTCTTCAGTAGTCAACTGAACAGATGCCCCAACACCCAATGAGCTACAACTCACCCTAGCACCACCCTACTACCCTATATAAGAATAAAATAAGAATGGACTCTCGTACCAGGGAAAATGGTCCACTTTACAATGATATAGAATGATGTAGAAGAAGAAGATATACTAGACCATAACCCCAACTTTGACACAACCACCTAATGATGATCCTAGACCTCCCAACACTGCCTCTTCAACCCTTGGCAGATAGACACAAGTAAAATTTTTACAATAATGTATTTACAATGACTTAGTACAAAGATACCTTTACAATGATTGTATGCAGTGCTGCCCACTTGAAGACTTCATATGATGAACTTCTTGCTGCTGTTATGCACCTTGGTTGCTGCTCTTGTCATGCTACCCTCTACTGCACCTTGCTTTGCTTTTCTTCCGTAGAAAGTCTAGTCCTTTGCAACCCTTGACAACACATGATCTAGCTTCTTCTTGCCTTCTAGGAGCTCGATATTGTATCTAGTGTATCTCTGTTACTTCATATCCTCAATATTTGATTGTCAGTCTTATAGTAGTCCTCTGAGTCATATTTCCAATGCCATAGGTCTGACCCAATTTGGATTCTTCAAGAGAGATTTATACCCAATCTCTCACAATACCCTAATTATGAACTGTTTCAGCAGAGCGCACTTGTATGGTGTGCCACGTGTCATTGTTTCTTAATTTGGCTCTGAAATTTATAGAGTAAAAACTAAAGACTGTGCACTATCTGTCACTTTTTATGGAATTCAAATCTGATACACAGAGAGAGAGTTATGACGATTTTACCAAGGTCACTTCTTTGAGATGAATTTCAAGAGCCTGCAAAAACTCTAACTTCAACAGATCATATCTCCAAAGATATTACCTTGATATGAAATGTTTACAGACACTTCCTCAGGATTTCAGCTTCGCCTCATAAAAATTCCAGCTTCTAAACCTTCATATAAAAAAGTTAGAGCGAAAATTCCACGACGACCTGTTTCAGATGGCGAAATCCCTTACATAAGGAGGAAATGAGAATCACAATTTATAGAAATTCTTAGGGGTAGAGGGGCTTCAACAAGTGAATGTGGGAGGGATTTTAGGATCTTAAAAAATATTAATTATGAATTTTCAATGACCCATGCCCCAACCCCATGGGGTTTTAGCCCACTAACTGGGGGTACAAACTTCAAACATGAATATCTCTCAAACTGTGAATAATTACATGGCATGCCATATATCAACGGAAACATCTCGACAAGTAGAAACCATAAAAATAATTATTGACCCAGAATATATTAATTTGGTAGGTCAAAACTCCCATGCAATATTGGGCTAGCCCCTGGTGCTGCTTGGGTTGACATCAATGACAACTGCTGATCAACATAGAATGTTGTAATCTAAGGGGGCATCTGTGACTTCTACGTCAACACAAACCATCTTGCCCGCAAGAGTGATAGGAAAATTATGGAATAATCCAATGGGCTTGGAGGCGTGGCCATCCCACGCTCGGAGAGTGATTGTGGAAGGATCCAACTCAGGAGATCCGAGTTGTTTCCAAACCAAAGCAGACATCACGTAGGTGGATGCCCCCTCATCAATAATGCACCGAGAAACATTGGAATTCTAGATCTTGACTCATATTTGGAAAGCGACGGAAGTAGGGAGAGGAGGATGTTTTGACCGATCAACATCAAAGACAATCAATCGATCATCAGAAGGATCTACGGCGCCCATGGCAGATAGAAGATATTTTTGTTGTGAAGGGCATGGCTGAAGGAGTTCCAGCGTTGAAATGGCAGCAAGGGATTGTGCAAAATCATCGACTATGCTATACGAATGGGTGGATTTTTCTAAAGCAGAATTTCAACGCAACAGTCCCTTAGGGATCATGGTATTAACCTCTGCCCTAGGATGAGGGATATATAAAGGACCCTTAGGTGTCAAAAGAGGCTCTGTAGAGACCAAAGAAGGCGGCTCGGAGACAGACGTAGTTGGAGGCTTGTTGTATTGACAGGACCGAGTCTGGAGATTGATCTCTATGGTTGAAGGTTGATCAGATTTCATGATGAGAATCTGGTCATCGGGGGTACTAGATGGAAGAGGTTGGGTAACAGTGTGGTAAAAAGGATTTTGGGCAAGGAGAGGAGGTATGCTGTATCCTGAATATGTGCTACCAGGAGGGGAAGATATGCAGGAGGTGTTGGCCCCCCCTTGAGGAAAATCAGAGCCCATGGGAGGTTGAGCAATGACGATACACACACGGCACAAAGGAAAAAGACACCAAAAAGGGCAGGGAGGTGCAATATCAATTGATTACAATGTCGAAACAAGGGTAGAGAAGTGTAGGATCAATTGATTTCAATGTTTTAGAGTCTTTTCTTGGCAGTGTTAACCAAGCCCTTTTTCTCTTAGGGTGTGTGTGTGAAATGTGTAAATTTTAATTTTTAAACCTAGACATTTGTAGAGAAAAAGAAAAGAGTGTGTTGTATAGCTGTAAATAAATTGCAAATGACAGTATATAAGCCTGCAAAACATAAAATAAACGGCTAATAATGAAATAATATAAACCCAAGGAGGTGGGCCTCTCAACAAATAGTCTATAGGTGAGTGAAAAAAACTAATAAAAACACACTAAAACAGCCAATAGATCTAAGGTCAGGAGGGATAGGGATCTAAAGGACAAAATTTGTTGGAAAGTGGTGCAGAAACAACAACAAATCAGAGGAGCAATTGTTGTAAAAAGAGGTGGCGAAAGGCTATCTCCAGGAGGGAAGCAGAATGCACCTAAAGGAAAACCCAAAAAAAGCTAAATGAGGAGATTTGGATGGATAACAAGCCGATCTAAAATGGATCTGAAGGTGAGGTATCAGATCTGAAAAAATGGCTGAAGACTCTGAAATTTCAGACAACCTGTAACAGCAAAAACTCTTCCACAAAAAATGGAGGGTACTGAAGCCCTAGGGGGCTAGGTTCTCACTTAGTTGAGTGAAACAAAATAAGTACAGGTCTAAAATGGGCAGAGATGGAGGCCAGAAAACCCTGAACAGAGGCTCAAAAAAACCCAGAAAACTTTCAGAAAAATACCTGCAAAAAGTCCAGGTCGCAGTTTCTGACCTGTTTTCAGTAGAGGTCGCACTTTTTGGGTAGTAAAGTGCACCATGGAGGTCTAGGTCGCAGGTTTTGCGCTGAAAAATGAGATCTTCACTTCCGGCACTCTCGGCGAAAGATTTTAGAAAATTTTTTTGTCTCAACTGTGGCTGATGTCTGTCACCTGTGCAATAGGTCTAAAAACACACGGACGTCAGAATTTTTATCATTTTAGGGTTTTATGGGTTAAGAACAACATCAAGAAAAGCAAAAACAAGGGGCTGAAAAAAAATCCTAGGGTTTGAAGCAGCTGGATATGCAAGGATCAGGAAAACGACAGCAGTCGTAATCGTAAACTCGTGTGGAGTCGCCAGTTGTTAATATGAATCTTAATTCCAAGTGTACGAAAAAATACCACTTTAGCTGCGCATAACAAACAACCCTAACAACAGAAATGACTGCTAATATCTTCAGATCTTCAGTTAGGTGATCAAGATAAATGCTGCAAAAATCTAGATCTGTGCATTAGAAGACATTAAATAGTAGAAAAAACAAGATTTATTCCATGTATCCAATAGACAAGACAAGAATATATCAAATGAGGTTTGTATTAATGGCACCTGGGAGGAAAACACAAGAGGGTGTTCCTAGTTCTCCTCAATGGGATGGGTTCTTGTAAGTCCTCAGCACTTCAGATTTAGAATTCCTCTCTCTTGATGGTGTAGAGAACCCAAACAAAAATGGAAAAGTATGGATATGATGGTGGATCAATAGCCAGACCAAGAGTTGAGATCCAGAGTGATCTTTAGGCAACAAAAGGTGACAAATGAATGGAAAAACCCTTCTATTTATAACAAAATATTGAGTTAGTCTAGATATTGGTGCATGATTAAAATATTATTAACCAAATCAAGATCCAACTTTTATGGAATATTTTATTATATTTGTTGGAGGGAAAAGAAATTTGACTTGGGTCAAATCCCTTTATTTGTAAATAATAAATAAATAAATTATTTATTTATCATTTTAAGGATGTGATTAAGTAATAATAAATAAATAAATGATTTATTTATCATTTTAAGGGTATGGTTGAGTAATAATCAAATAAATAATGATTTATTTAATTATCTAAGGGAGATTTAGTCATATTTTGCAAAGAATATTATTTAAGTAATGCTTAGATAATTATTCTTAGAAAATAATAAGATAAATAATGATTTATCTAATTAATTTCCTTGTTTTGGGTTAAATATAACCAGGAATATTAATTAAACTGTTGTTTAATTAATCATTCCTTGAGGAAAACTAAACAAATATGAATTTATTTAATGTTTCCCCATGGGGTTTCCTGTTTAGACCATAAAAAACTTAATAAAAGTGGTTTTACTAAGTTATTTTCATAGTGAATGCAATTATACAGAGGGTAAAATTGGTCTTACATTGTGTACTTGGGTCCATCTAATACCAATGGGTTAGATGACCAAAAAATGGTGTAACGTTTTGATAACCCCCCTGATTTCCCGAGGAAGAAGTGTGGGAGTTTCCCCAAGGGGGTACAAACCATTACTCTTTACTACATTCTCCCATTCCCTATCTTGTGCATCTGTGTCCTTTTCATCATTCATCCCCAACAACAAAGGTGGGCTGAGCTTTAGTCCCAACCAATGGATCTGTTTGGCTTGCATGGCCCTCTTGTATAATGGTGCCTTTTCCAATGGACCCCTCAGTCTTTCTGGAGTATGGTACTCCCTATTATTGAGGCTTTGAGGGAGGCTTTTCCATATTCTCTATTTGGACATAATGCACTAATCTTCTATTTGCCTAGAAAAATAATCAAAGTGGTCCATTACCTATTTTTGAGGCTGAAAGATTTCAACTAGCGTAGGGTCGCTTTCAATCTATCGACGGTTAAGGATGGCTCCTCTTGGGCTAAACAATTTTGGTGTGATATATGAGGGTTCTCTATTTCTTCTTCCCATGACCCTCCATATCTCTTTCACTCTAGTGTCCTCATTCATCATCCAAGATACTAAATCCATCAACTACATATCCCCCATTGTAGGATTGGGGTCCCAAGTATCCATATTTGTTAGCACAAGGTTATTCACATAAAACTCTGCCATCTTTTCTTGATCATACATGTTAGCTTGCTTGTAGAAATACATGAATTGCCTACAATCTTGGAAAGGTAGGGATCCATGGGAGGTTAGAGTTTCTATTTGAAATAGGAGCCATTTCTCCTTGAGATACACAACATATGATTCATAAGGTAATTTGTGTTGAAGGGATTCTATGCATAAGTCTTCCATGGTGGCTATTTGCTGCCCTTTTTGTTGTAATTACTCCTTTAGTGCTACATTCTCTACCTATGCCTTTTGGGGCTTCTCCTTCAGAATTTTTTCTTCAATTATTTCCTCCTCCCTTGGTGATTCTTCAATGATACTAGGGCTCATGGGAGGAGTTTTTGGCTCTCTCTGACTTATCCTCTGACTCTTGTTAGTTCTGAAATACATAGAGGTCTGCCTTTTTCTCTTTTTGCTCAGATGAGTTAAGGTGGCAACTACCTCTTTGTCTTGAGGGGATATGGTGTTGTGATGTGAGTTTGATTCCTTCTCACTTTCTACTACCTCTATGACTTTTGTTGCCATCTCTTATGTTTTTCCTTGGCCCTTTGTCTCTTCCTCTTCTTCTTCTGGTTCTTCTTTTTCTCTCTGGTTCTTCTTCTTCTGGTTCCTCTTCTTCTTATGGTTCTTCTTCTCCTTCTTATCTAAATCTAGGAGAAAGCTTCCCTTAGTCCCTTCTACTATGTCTGATATGCAATATAATTCGAAATCTAGCTCGAATGATGGTGATGTTGCTCTATTTCTGCTGTTGCACATTGTTCAAATACGTATCCCACTCTTGGTACTGATGTGTTGTGGGCTCTCTTTTTATTAGATTGTGCAACTAATTTTGGAGCACTTATGTAACTCGTCTCAGCTCTAGTTTCTGTTGTAGACAGTTGGACACTCTTCTTGTTAATAAGTTGATACTGTGTGTCTCCTCCCATAATTATCCTCTACTCCACTTGATTTAATTTTTTCTTTTGCATGCCCAGGTAGCATGAATTTGTAGTTCTCCCTAGTCATACTTCACCACGATGGCCAAGCTAGCTAACCATCTTTCTTCCCCTTAAACGCTAAGTCTGCACATTTAATTATTTCTGGATATTATGGACACATAGCGAGGGTGGGAAGCTATACCTGATTTTACCTAATGTCGTCAAGGCATTTGAAGGAGCTGGAATGTGGAGACAAGCCTCTTATATGCTGCATTCTTCCTTATTTTCCTATTTTCTGAGTGAGAAACGTGCTGAATGGGAAACTCTCTGAGTGAGTTGTTGATCTTTATTTTTGTTTCTTCCCATTTTAGATGTTGCATGGGGGTGCTCCAGATGCCATGGGTGGAACTCCTATCTTTTCTGGGGTCTGCTTTATAAGCTCCTCTCTTTGTTTTATCTCTTTCTATTCATGAACAAATTTTTGTGCTATAGGAATTCCCTAATGTTTCTAGCAGTCTATGTTTTTCTTTCCTTGCTACATTGTGCTTAAGAATGGAGGAATGTGGTGTATGGAGGTGATGAGGAAGTTGTGAAAATGAATGGAGTGAATGATGGAATGGATGGTCAAATAGAAGAAGGGAAAAGAAGGTGAATGCTTCCCTGTGTTTCCAGAAACCATTAATAACCTGCAAAACAACAAACATAGAAAACATAGAGATGCAAATGTATTTTTTTATTTTTTATTTATTTTTTATTTTGAAAGAAATTAGGCTACCTCCATGGAGGTTTTCAACCCACAAACTTGACTTGGGCGCCTCAGAGAGGTTTTCACCCATGGATCTTTATTATCATTTTTTTTAGAGCAAGTGAGCTGCCTCCATCGAGGTTTTCAACCCAAAATCTTCCCTTGGGTGCCTCAGAGAGGTTTTCACCCATGGATCTTTTATTTATATTTTTTTCTCTATTTTATTTCAGGAGGTGTGGGAGAATATGGATTTTCCCATCACAAACACCTCTCTTCTTATTGAATTTATGAACTCTACCCTTGACAAAGGCTTCTTGTAAATTTTAAGTCTATGACCATTGACAAACAAGGGTCACAGAAGGTAAAACTTATGGCGACAAGGAAGCCTACCGCTCAATTATGGCAAGAAAAGTTGAAGGTAAAATTATGGCGACAAGGAAGCCTACCACTCATTTCTATAAAGAAGGAAGTGTTGCTACGCCTAGATTTCCACAACCTACAAGGTTGACACCACAACAATTGGAAGAAAAAAGAGCAAAAGGGCTTTGCTACAGTTGTGATAGCAAATACACTAAAGGTCATAAGTGTGTTGAAAAGAAATTATTTTACATAGATTGTGAAGAAGAAGAAGAAAATGAACAAGAAGAGGATATACACCAGGAACCGGCCCTAGAAGAGGAAGAAATGAATCCGACCATATCATGTAATGCACTGACAGGAATTACCACTCCTCAAACTCTCAAGATAGCAGGACAGATCAACTTGCCTTTGAAATATTTAAACCTTGTGTTAGGTCCCTATATCACTAGTATAGTCCCTTATTATTGTTAGTGTAAACCCCTTATTGTTATTATTGTTCCCTTAAATTATTATTGTTAGGTCGGCTAGGATTACATTGTGGCCCACTAGGATTACATTATGGCCCCATGGACTCCTATATATAGAAATGACGTTTTGTGAATTATATCATCCAAGAATTTTTCATTCATGTAATGTATTGGAGGTTTCCCCCTCGAAGTGGCTTATTTCTAAGGCGTTGATATCTCTTTTCTTCTCTTTTTGGAGCTGGTTTCCCAACATTTGGTATCAGAGCTTTGGATTCTAGGGTTTCGCTACTCCAAACAGGTCATCGTGGCATTTTCGCTATAACTGTTTTTCTACGAAGTTTCAGAAGCTGAAATTTTTAGGGTGCGAAGCCGAAATCCTGAGGAAGATTTTCTTAAACGTTCAGAGCTTGGTTCACAATATTTTCGGAGATATGATCTGTGGAAGTTAGGTCTTTGTTCAGGCTCCTAAACAGGTCATCGTGGAATTTGCACTATAACTTTGTTTCTACTGAGGTTCAGAATCTGAAATTTTTATGGTGCGAAGCGGAAATCATAAGGAAACTCTTCAAAAAAATTTAGAGCTTGGTTCACAACATTTTTGGAGATATGATCTGTGGAAGGTAGTGATTTTTCAGGCTCCCGAATTTCATCTCAAAAAGGTGATCGTGGGAAAATTTCAATAACTCTCTCTCTGAGCATCGGATTGGAGTGCCGTAAAAATTGGTCGCAAGTAAATGGAATTTAGTTTCTTGGCTATCAATTTCAGAGACGAAGGACAAAAAAATGACACGTGGAAAGTCGTACAAGTTCACTATACTGAACCAGTCTATAATTAGGTCATTGTGGGAGATTGGAACTAACTTTGTCTTGGAGAATCAAAATCAAGTCAGACCTGTGGAATTCAAAAGAGAATTCAGAGGGATACTTCAGTGCTTAATTTCAGATATTGAAGATCCGCAATCACAGATATAATACAATTTCAATATTGAGCTCCTCAAAAGCAAGTAAAAGGTGTGTATTTTTTTTTCCGAATTGCATAAGTCTTGTTTGAAGAATCAAGTTGAATTGATCACAAGGGCATATTGTAGAATAGATATCAGTATTGGATTATAAAATGGCCCCTAAAAAGAATTCAACACCCATTAAGCCTTTATAAAGCTTTACTATGACTCATGAAGATGAAGAATGGCAACATGACATATCAAAATTACAAGAGCAAGTGCAACAAATTTCGCTCTCGCAAAGAGCAACAAAAAATGACATGGAAGTTTTGAAGAAAGGCGTGGAAACTAAGATGGATGGCATGGAATCTAGTTTTGATGGCATGGAATCTAAGATGGATGACATGGAGGCTAAGATCGATGAGAAAATGGAAAACATGAAGAATTTTCTAAAAGCAGACATGGAAGGTTTGACAAAGTTTATACAAGAAAGGTTTCCTAATGGTGAAAAGATAGTAGAAGAACATCATGATGAGAACAAAATAAATGTTAATTGTGATTTCATAAACTCTAATGTTGGCGGGAAGAACCACCATATTCCAAAGATGGATATGAGGAAGTTTGATGGAGAGGATCCTGTAACATGGATACTACAGATGGAGCAATATTTTGATCTCCATAACGTGCAAAACACACAAAAGGTACGCATTGCAACTTTACATTTAGAAAAAAATACATTTGTATGGTATCAATGGCTTTGCTCCCGTAAAAATTGTCACTTGGTAAATTTTTACGGAGGAAATGATAGCACATTATGAGGATACAAAGAGCAACACCTTCTTTACCCAATTGATAAATCTCAAACAAAAGGGTTTAGTGGGGCAGCACATTGAGGACTTCCAAAAAATGAATATAAGGGTAACTGATCTTACAGAGGAACACAGGATTGATCTCTTCCTAGGCACTTTAAAGGATAACATCCAACATGAAGTTCGTGTTTTGGAACCTGATTCATTGGAGAAGGCATTCGGGTTGGCAAGAAAAGTTGAATGTAAAATTATGGCAACAAGGAAGCCTACCACTCAATTCTATAAAGAAGGAAGTGTTGCTACGCCTAGATTTCCACAACCTACAAGGTTGACACCACAACAATTGGAAGAAAAAAGAACAAAAGGGCTTTGCTACAGTTGTGATAGAAAATACACTAAAGGTCATAAGTGTGCTGAAAAGAAATTATTTTACATAGATTGTGAAGAAGAAGAAGAAAATGAACAAGAAGAGGATATACACGAGGAACCGGCCCTAGAAGAGGAAGAAATGAATCCGACCATATCATGTAATGCACTGGCAGGAATTACCACTCCTCAAACTCTCAAGATAGCAGGACAGATCAAGAAGAAAAGGTAATAGTGTTGATTGATTCAGGTAGCACCCATAATTTTATTCATTGTAAGGTAGCCAAGGAATTAAATTGTTTCCTATACCCAGCACCAGAATGTCAAGTGATGGTTGCAAATGGAGGAACTATAAATTGCTCTGGAAAATGCCATAATATCAAGCTAACCATGGGGGAATATGTATTGAATAATCCAATGCTTTCCATTCCTATGGGAGGTGCTGATGTTGTACTAGGAGTACAATGGTTACAATATTTGGGGACGGTAGCTTTTAATTTTCAAGAACTTTTCTTGAAATTTTTTTCAGAAGGAAAGGAAGTTGAATTACAAGGTATTGCAGGGAAGCCAGGAAGGATAATAAGCTCTAATGTCATGACAAAGCTTCTAAAGAAAGAACAACGAGGTGTAATTGCACAATTATGCTCACTAGAAGTTCCAACATCAAAATCATCTATTCCTACAGATCTCCAACAAGTATTGGAAAATCATTCCAAGGTGTTTGAAACTCCCAAAGGACTCCCACCTATTCGTGATCATGATCATGCTATTCATTTGATTCCAGGAAGTGTTCCTCCAAACATCAGACCTTATAGATATCCTTACGTCCAAAAGAGTGAAATTGAACGTATGATTGCAGAAATGTTAGAGGCGGGTATAATTCAACCTAGTCAAAGTTCTTTCTCTGCTCCTGTAGTATTGGTACACAAGAAGGATGGATCATGGCGCATGTGTCCGGATTATAGGGAGCTCAATAAGCTCACCATTAAAGATAAATTTCCCATTCTGTGATTGATGAATTATTGGATGAATTACATGGAGCAATTTATTTTACCAAGTTGGATCTTCGTTCAGGATATCATCAAATTAGAATGAAGACTGAAGATATTCCAAAAACAACATTTTGAACTCATGAGGGTCATTATGAATTTTTGGTCATGCCTTTTGGCCTTACCAATGCACCTTCTACATTTCAAGGGTTGATGAATTCCGTTTTCAAACCCTTCCTTAGAAAATTTGTGCTAGTTTTTTTTGATGATATACTAATCTACAGTAGGTCTTGGAAGGATCATGTTGAACATGTTGACAAGGTGCTCAAACTATTGCAGGAGAAACAATTGTATGCAAAAACATCCAAATGTTTATTTGGAGTACAAGAGGTGGAATATCTGGGTCATATTGTATATCATGAGGGTGTTAAAGTAGACCCTAACAAAATTAAATCCATTAAGGAATGTGTTAGGAATCTGTAATTTATTAGCAAGATTGGCAGAGTCCAATTACAGAAAAAACATCGTTTCAACCAATTTTGGGATTCTAGGATCTAGCCCTCCTGAATCCGGAGAGGGATCTCTCCAATAAGTGCAAAGATGGATTTGTCTTTGAAGTTTGGGGTAATAATATTAGGCTAGTTATGAAGACCAAGGGTTTTGTTTTGTTTTTGGATGGTTGAACATAATGGCTGTTAGAGGTGAAGAGTCCCAAATGCAAAAAGGTTCAAAGGTGAGAAGTTGCAAGGAAAAGAGTAAGCTTTGATCAAGAAGAAAGATGATGACAGGTTTCATTCCATTGGGCTATGGAGTCATAAGAGGATTTAATTGAAACAATCAGGTTCAAGAGTGGTCTATGGGGCAAGTCAGCTATGCCTAAGGATCTCTTTAAGGTTTTGATTTATGGAATGGAGTGATACATCAAGAAAGGGAAAATAAACAGATGCAGAACAAAGAGCAGCCCAGGATCTGGTAAGTACTTTGAAACTAGCCAGCCTTTGACCAGGCACTTAAGAAAAACATAGAAGCAAACTAGGATCTGGTAAGTACTTTGAAACTAGCCAGCCTTTGATACACTTCTAATAGAAAACATATAAAAAACTAAGGGAAACTTGAAGGCAACTTTTGGAGTAGAAACTAGCGGGCCGGGCTCACCACAAATCCTCTCCTAGCTCTTCTTTACTTAGTTACTTCCAAGACAATCACAGAGATAACACAGAATGGCCTAAGATCTGGTAAGTGCTTTGAAACTATCCAGATTTTAACACATTCTAAGGGAAACAGTCAAACATTTTTGCAAACAATACTGGGACCAGGGCTCACCATATCTTCCTCAGTTCATCTTCACACAACATATAATGAAAGTAACATTCACAAATAATATTCAGCTAAGACAATAAGACGAGGGAACACCAGCATTCCTATGCTTAAACTGAATTAATTCATTTTCAAATAACACAGTTGAAAGAAAACATCAAAATAAAGATTTTTCAGCCAGAGAAGGTTACTGGTGTGCAGTAGGTCCTAACACTGTTTAAACTATTCTTTACAGCAGAATATGAAACATAATGAAAACAGAAACAAAATCACAAGTTACAATGAGAATAACATCACTGTCGACATAGACCAGGATCCCATAAATCAGCTTGTATTGATGTTCCAAACCAATTACAATCTTCACATCCAATGTGTTAGTTCATCTTTCTTTCACAACCTGACTTATCTGTTACAAGTAGAGCTCCAAGATCCAGTGAAAACACTATTTGAAATCGGGAGTCTTCAGCTCAGTTACATACAATGCTTCAGCAATTACATTAGCAACCAACCCCTCACTCATTTTCTACTGAAGTATTTATAGAAGGATGAGGAGGTGAGATCTGATAAAAGATCTCAAATACAATTAATACAGAGTTAATGTTTTCTTGGCCCTTGGGGGGATCAATGAAGAAACTGTACAGGTGTTTCACTATATTAACTGATTTACACTTATGATCTAAGCTCGGTGAGAGCTTTTGTTGACCTTTGAGGCTTTGTGCAATATTAGGGTTACTCTGCTGACATCCTTCATTAAATTCCTGGCAAAATTTACCCTTTGGTGATGAGGTGAGGCAGATATTTGATTCTGAGCAATAACTTCAGCCCCCGATTGAATACTTTGAGGAACAGGTGGCTCTGTGGTGGTTGAGGAATCAATTTGCCTCAAATTTGGCGGTGGGGACTTTCTGTCTGACAAAAACACTTTAGGTTTTCCTTTAAACTATGTTTTAGATTGGGGATTAGGCGTTTGATAACTATCTTAGCCATAATCCCCTCTGATCTGTCCATTAATCTTCTGTTTCGGTTCATCCTGGTCTTTTACACTGATAATATTCAACTGTACTTGTTTCATGGTTTTCTCGCTATCGTGCAGGGCTGTGCAGAGTTTTTAAGGCATCAATGCCTGAGAAAACATCGACGAGACATGCATTTCAACCCTGCTGATGATTTCCGTGGATGAAGCGAAGATGGGAGGATCGTCACCCTCCTTCCCTGAATCTTCTTTGGAAACGAAACCATGAACAAATGATTTTAATCCCTGCAAAATACAAACGAAACATTATAAAATCCATGCATTTACTGGTTAACTACTGCAGAGGCATATGGAGGGAGCGTGGCCGTCGGATGGCATCATCCGGCGGTCAGGATTGATCGGGGAAGATTATAGAATAGGTGGAAGAAGATCAAATTTAAGCCGTCGATCGCGCGTGATCGACGGTCAGGAGCGGACGCTCGAAAGTCAAACGGAGGGATCATTGATTGGGCAACAGAATCGGGCAACGCAATATGGGTCGTCGATCTACAGATCAGATCGACGGCGGGAATGCGATTTCCATTGTAAAATAGCTGGGTTATCGAGCCGGCACTTCGGTTAACCATCGGACACTTTCGGCGATCAACAACCGTTGGATGAGTGGGCCCAGATCGAACGGCGGAGATTGATTTCGCTACATGCCCTGGCCCGAACGTTAATGCATGATGGATAACTTTAATGCGCGGGGACGGTGGTTTTGGAAAAGGTACGGGAGACGCGTGGCGGCGAGCGTATGGAATCGCTGCCGATTAGGAGAAAACCACCTTTCGCCAATAGGCGGTGCGAAATATACCGCGCGGGTTTTAGAAAACAGCGCAGGGTCGGGGGGTCCACAAGAATGGCGCGCTTCGCTCCATTGATCTGCGGAGCAGATCAACGGTCACGATCACTTCAAAATTTGTACGGCGGAAAACTTTGGAAATGGAATTAAACCCGAGAAACATGATTTTACAAAGGTTTTTCAATGTATGGGCGGAGAAATATTATTGGGAAGGATAAGCACCCGACGGGTTTAGCATTGGGTTTTGGCGCTCGGGCGTATGGAAGAAAAGGGTTGGAGGCTTAGCCCGAGGGGGCTCAAGCGCAGAACATAAAAAATATACGTTTTCTATGGTTTTTTCTAAGGAAATGAAGGTTGCGGAAAGGTTAAAAAGTGGGTTTTTAACCTTATAAAATGAATTTTGATGAGAGGAAAATAGGAGAAGCATGAAAATGAGGGATTTTCATGGGGAATGGAGAAAATAGAAGAAGGAGGTTAGTTTTTGAGGGGAAGGAAAGGGAAAGGGATGTTTGCAGCAGTATAGACTTTGGATTTTTGTAGGATTTCAGAGGTTTTCAGGATGTAAACAGTAATATGGGCTCTGGACAGAGGTATGAGGCCCTCAAGAGTCTTCAAGAGCTAATAGTTTTTGATAGGGAAAAATTGTTCCTTGAAGGCTCCAAACAAATTTAGCCACCTTTGGTATAATCAAATTTTACAGGTGGCTAACAGAATGGAAAGTCGCCACAACCATAAAGCAGTTGCGAGGATTTCTCGGGTTAACAGGGTATTATCGCACGTTTGTTAAGAATAATGGGAGAATAGTAGCACCTCTAACAACATTATTGAAGAAAGATGCATTTTCATGGACTCCTGAAGCAACTAAGGCCTTTGAACGTCTTAAAGAGGCAATGTGCCTAGCACCGGTCTTAGCTACACCAGACTTCACAAAAACCTTTATTGTGGAATGTGATACCTCAGGAAATGGAATTGGTGCAGTTTTAATGCAGGAAGGAAGACCCATTGCTTTTGAAAGTCGTCCAATCAAAGGAAAGTATTTACAGAAACCTAGTTATGAGAAGGAAATGTTAGCAATACTACATGCACTAAAGAAATGGCGAACTTACCTAATGGGAAGACACTTCAAGGTAAAAACTGATCATGATAGTCTTAAACACTTTTGGAACAAAGACTATCTTCAGAAGAGCAGCAAAAATGGGTCACAAAGATGTTGGGTTATGAATTTGAAATAATCTACAAAAAAGGAAAGCTTAATGTTGTTGCGGATGCACTCTCAAGAAAGAATGAAGAGGTGGAAGCATTGCTTTGTGCCATTTCTATTATCCAACCAGATTGGATAACCGAAGCAAGAGATGAATGGAAGAAGGAAAAAGATGTATGGAGACTCATTCAAAAGTTGCAGCAAGATCCTAGTACATCTGATACATTTAGTTGGAAAAATGATTCCTTATGGTACAAAGATCGCTTATATCTTTGTAAGAATTCCCAACTAAAACAAAATATTCTTCTGGAATTGCACACTTCTCCTTTGGGAGGACACTCAGGATTTTTAAAAACTTACCACAGGGTGAAGAAAGAATTTTTTTGGGATGGCCTTAAATCTGATATTCAAAAGTTTGTGGCGGAATGTTTGGTTTGCCAGCAGAATAAAGTGGAGACAATTAAGACCCGGGACTTCTACAACCTTTATCCATTCCAAGTCAGCGTTGGGAGGAGATTTCAATGGATTTTATCACAGGTTTACCTAAGTCTGAAGGAAAGAATGTCATCATGGTGGTAGTTGATAGACTTACCAAGTATGCACACTTTTGTGCATTATCTCATCCATTTAAAACAAGTACAGTTGCTACTACATTTATGGACAGAATTCAAAAGCTACATGGAAGCCCAAGGGTTATTGTGAGCGACAGAGATCCCATTTTTACTGGAAATTTTTGGACAGAGTTATTTTCTTGTTTGGTTACTCAATTAGCTCATAGCTCATCTTATCATCCTCAATCTGATGGTCAAACTGAGATAGTAAATAAATGTTTGGAAGGATATCTTCGTTGTTTTGTATCTGATAAACAAACACAATGGGTCAAGTGGTTACCTCGCTGAATGGTGGTATAACACTTCCTTCCATACTGCAGCAAAAATGACCCCATTTATGGCACTTTATGGATATCATCCACCATCCATCACATCATATTTAAGAGAAAATTAGAAGGTTCAAGCAGTGGAAGATCACATCGAGCATCAGCAAGAAGTTCTCCAACTCTTAAAGGATAACTTGACTTTGGCACAAAATCGAATGAAACAACAGGCAGATCAACATCGCAGCGAGAGAAGTTTTGATGTAGGAGATTGGGTATTTTTACGGCTACAACCATACAAACAAATGTCCCTCAAGCAAGCTAAGAAGGATAATAAATTATGGCCAAAGTACTATGGTCCTTACAAGGTGTTGCAAAAGATTGGTACTATGGCATACAAATTGGAGCTTCCTGCTTCTTCGCGAGTACATCCAGTTTTCCATGTTTCATGCTTAAAGAAGGTTATAGGTGAAAATCTTCCAGTTCAAACAATATTGCCAGAACTTGATGAGGAAGGAAAAATCATATTGGAACCTGAAACGGTCACGGAAACAAGAACTCGACAGCTACGGAATCGATCAATTTCAGAGTATCTCATCAAGTGGAAGAACTTACCCACTGAAGATTCTACATGGGAGGATGAGAAGTTTATACAGAAGCACCCAGAGCTACTCAAGCGTTGAGGACAACACTTTTTGAAGGAGAGGGGCATGTTAGGTCCCTATATTACTAGTATAGTCCCTTATTGTTATTAGTGTAACCCCCTTATTGTTATTATTGTACCCTTGTAACCCCCATTTTGTTATTATTGTGCCCTTAAATTATTATTGTTAGGTCGGCTAGGATTACATTGTGGCCCACTAGGGTTACATTATGGCCCCATGGAATCCTATATATAGAAAGGACGTTTTGTGAATTATATCATCCAAGAATTTTTCATTCATGTAATGTATTGGAGGTTGCCCCCTCAAAGTGGCTTATTTCTAAGGCGTTGATATCTCTTTTCTTCTCTTTTTGGAGCTGGTTTCCCAACACCTTGAATCATACAACAACTCCCAATCTCCTTCTTGGAAGGACTTTTCTTTGTTGTTCTTGTCATGCTAGACCTTCCTTTGTAGCTTAAATACCTCCGTGTGAAAAAGTTCTTGCATTTTGAACTCATCCAATCCATTTAGTTGCAGCAACCTCTCTTCTTGGGAATTTGATAGATCTATATTTAATTCCATTTCCATTCTTAAAGTATTGAATTCAAACTCAACTAAAAGTAGAGCCTTCTTACCATAGACTAGTTCATAAGGAGTTAATATTGTTGTTGTCTTCTAAGTAGTATTGTAGGCCCAAGTAACTTCTACCAATCTGTCTGCCCAATATTTTCTGCTCTATTAGTTATTTCTACTTGGCCATTTTCCTCAGGGTGATAGGTAGTAGAAGTTCTATGCTTAATATTGTGCTTCCTCAAAAGATTCTTAATGAGGTGAGAGGTGAATTGTGCTCCCTGATCAATGACTATTTCTTTGGGGCACCCAAACTTGTAAAACACATTCTCTGTCAGAAATTATGCTACTTTATCCTCAGTTTCTATCTTCACTTCTTTTTTTTAGCCCACTTTGTCAGGTAATCCATGCAGAATATGATATACTTCTTTTGTTCGGATGGTGGATTGATAGGTCCAAAAAATTCCATGCCCAACTTGTCAAATGACTCAAGATCCACCTGAGGGTGAAAATGAATATCATCCCTTTGTGTGGGTTTCCCCCTCCTTTGGCATTGGTCACACTTGCTGGTGTATCTTCTGCAATCTTGGTGAAGGGTAGGCCATTAGTATCCTGCCTGCAAAACTTTGTAAGTAGTTCTCTTTGGAGAAAAGTGGCCTCCACATGGGATGTCATGACATGTAGAGAGGATATAAAAAAATTCTTCCTCCCTCACACATCTCCTTAGGATTTTATCAGGGCCTAGCTTGAAAAGGTTTCCCCCAATCCGTGTGAAAGGGGCACTTTTTCTGATGACTCTACTCCTCTCCCTGAATGAAATATTATGAGGGAGTCTCCCAGTAATGAAGTAGTTGGTTATATCGGAAAACCGTGGTGAGAGTGTTGATATAGAAAAGAGATGCTCATCTGGTAGCTGGTCATCCACCATTCCTTCTTCACCTGCAGGGAGAGCTAACATGGAAAAAAAATCTGCAACAACATTCTCCTTTCCAGGTTTATCAACAATAGCCAAATCAAATTGCTGCAAAAGTAACAACCATCTAATTATCCTATCATTAACATCTGGTTGCTCATTAAATACTTGATGGCTGCATCATCATTGTGAACAAAGGTCCGATATCTAGTTACATAATGCTTGAATTTTTTCAAATCATGGACAATGCCTAACATCTGATTCTCAATAACAATATAATTTAGTTCGGCCTTGGACAAGTTCTTTCTGATGAAATAAATGGCATAAGGGATTTTGTCCTCTAATTTTCCTAATGCTTCCTCTACAGCTTTGTGAGATGCATCAGTGTGGATATGGAAAGGTAGAGTCCAATTTGTACCTTGGAAGATGGGGGAGGTATTCAAATTTCCCTTAATGAGATCGAAAGCCTCTTGACATGGAACAGATCAAATAAACTCAGAATCCTTGGCCAATAACCCAAATAACGATGAAGCCATCTTGCTGAAATCTTTGATGAAACTTATATAGTAACCTGCTAAGCCTAAGAAAATCCTGACATATTTCGTCTTTTGAGGAGCAGGTACCATTTTGATGATAGTGATTTTGTTCGGGTCTACCTATATTCCTACTTGGGATATGGAGTGTCCTAATACAA